>OZ029921.1:6579305-6914305 GCA_964023275.1 Norana najaformis
CCGACTGAAGGCCTCTTCGCCGGAGAATCCACCCAGGACCCCGAAGGTCCTCATCGAGTCATAGACTTCAGTCTAAATCGACTGGATGTGAACAAAACGCTGTATGTACATACTTCTTGTAACTGTAGGCGGATTCAAAACCACAATGGCTTGGAAGTTTTTAAGTAATAAACAACGCGAAAAACATGATGGAATTCTTTCTAAATGTTAATTGGTCGTGTAAAGACAAAAGGAAACGACGGTTAAAATTCGTAATTTAATTTAATTTAATTTAATTTAAATGTAGGCTCCTATTTTAACACGAATACAGTGGCTCTGAGTAATGCTTAGTTCCAACTGGACACTAAAAACAATGGCGTAAATCAACACACCCGCTCTTACAGCGGATTTCGTGCACAACTCTGTTCGGTCAAAACTTGTTGATCAAGTTTCTTGTACACATACTATAAGACAAGATTCCACGTGAGACTGGACATCTGTCCCAATTGGCGAAGTGAATTCGTTGCTGGGGCTTGGGTCGGCCCGTCCTCGAAGCACCCTAAACCGCACTCGCCTTTGAGCGGATTGAGCCAGGTGGATGGTACTTAGGGGTCGGCACGATCCTTCTGTTGATCCGGATCTTCTACGGTCGAAAGGGGGTTATCCGGTCGAGAAAGGATTGACCCCCAGACTGACATGGCGGCCGGAAGTAGTCGTCTGTCAGACGGTTAAGCCGATCGGCGACTTAGTGGAGCCGGTAATACACACCAGGAATTAATGTCTACTAATCACAGACACTAAAACAAAAGCAAGAATATATGAGACGATGACGCAACTGCTGCTTCTGTGATCACATTCTTGGACAACGAGAAAACAAGATGGAAAAGGAATTCTAACAACAAAAGTTAGCTGGAATCAGCAAACTGCCGGAATCTTAAGACTGCAAAAAACCAGAAATTATTATTATTATTATTATTATTATTGTTGTTGTTGTTATTGTTATTATTATTATGACTGTTATGATGATGATTACTATTTTTTTGCCCGAGGTATGGTTTTGTTGCTTGGAACTTCAAATGAGGTTGATTGACATTAATCAGATGTCGGCGTTGCATGAAATTAGGAACGAAAATTTTCAGCGATGCTTGGGATGCCTTAGGTTCTAGTTGTCCGCTATTTGTTGCAAGTCTTAAACTCATAATGATGATGATGATTGAGATGAGGATTAAGATTATGACGATGATGACGATGATTGTGATGATGACTGCAATGATTGTAATGATGATGATGATGATGATGATGATGATGATGATGATGATGATGATTGAGATGAGGATTAAGATGATGATGACAACACTAGTTTAACGACGCCTATATAAACTTCTCTACATTTTGTATAAAGCCGACCCAAGGCCGAAATGCTAAGACGATTTCATACAAACATAAACCCAACTTAACCTTCTACAGAAATCGGATATCATTGTCTAGCTGTAAGTTACTACGGGCCTCATCTTTGTTATCAGGAGGCAATCTGTTAAAAAGCCCCAGCTCCTATAATACATTAATGTGGCCAATACAGGTATCCTGGTAGCAAAAGAATGACATTTTTATTTATGTGATAGTATCTGCCTTGCGAGCAATCTATGCTTATGAACATTCTGACCACGCTTGTACCTCCTGCTGGCAGAAAATGTTTTTAGAGTGACAGAGAATATTTATATACGAGTTTCTCTTTCAATGTGTATTCTGTGCAGAGAGGGGCAAAGGAGATATGTGCCCCTTTTAAGCATCCTGCGTTCCACTTCTTTCCGTCAAGCCGCTTCTGTCAAGTTCTGCCAATGCACCCGCACATGGGATGTATCGTAAAATGTTTGTGAAGTCTTTGTAGAACCTCCAGAAAGGCGCTGAAACAAGACAAACTGACAAACTAAAAAGTTGTAACTCACGTATGTTTTGTATTGTATTGTATTATATTTTACTGTATCGTACTGCGTTTTCTTGTATCATGCGTACAATGTATGGTATCAATTTTCTTTATTTTACTGTATCATATTATACTGTCTTGTGTCATGTACACATTGTATGGTATCAAAGTCCTTTTTTTACCACGTATGAATTGTATTGTATTTTATCGTATTGTGATATATTGTATTTTGATACTGTGATATCCTCTGCTTCTCTGTTTTGTTTCAGCCTTTTTCACTGGAGAGTAACCGATAGTCGCATAGGGTAAGATAAGAATACAGATAAGATTAAACTTAAACGGGAAGAGGTACGGGCTTAGGGGTATCAGGGCAAAGAAAGGAAGGGAGGGGTACTTTATCGAGATCACCCTCGGGGATGTGATCTAATAGCCCAATGGGGCAAAATACGAGCAATGCAATATCGCTCGATCCCGGTTCGAAGACACTGAAGCGACGACCAGTTGCACATCGATGGACGCTTTTATTATCGACTCAGATAAATTGCACTGATAGAAAAATAACATGAAAATATCCACTGGATATAGGCATCGATAAAAGAGGAGTACGAGGAGCAGGAGGAGCAGGAGGAGCATGACGAGGGGCATAAAGAGGAGGGGAGAAAGGAAAGAGGAACAGGAAGAAAAGGAAGAGGAAGGGAGAGAAGGGGAAGTAGGAGAAAGATGAAAGGGAACAGTGTGCATGAGGAGAGTGCAACACAGGAAGCAAGAGAAAGAGAAAGTTAACAAATAAGCAAAATGACAGGCGGATCAGAACAGCTAGAGGAGGAGGAGAACTAAAAGGAACATCACAAAACCAACAGAGAACAAAAGATAAAGAATAGGATTAGGAGGAACGACAATAACGAGGAGGACTACAGGAAAGAATCAGAGCCACTAAAGGAATTGATGAAGAATCAGGAAAATAAAAGCACGGCGAGGAGTAGGACAAAAACAACAACGAGAAGAATAAAACGAATATGAAAAAAACATACATGTAACATTAGGAGGAAAGAACAATGGAAAAAATTAACAATGGAAAAGTACTAACAAAGGAAAAGTAAGAATGATAAAAAAAGAACAGTGGAAGATAAGAACAATGGAAAAATAAGAGAATATAAAGAGAAACATGAAGAGAACCTAGCGGAGGAAGATTAAGACAAGAAGAAAGAGACAAGTGGTAAAGTCCAGATGACCAGGTAAACACATCAGGTGGCAGATCTTAAAAATAAAAATGGAGAAGTGGAAATGAAGAGGGATAGAAAAACTGTGGGAGAAGAAGAACAAGCTATTTATTTTAATTGCACGATGATCAGCCAATTAACTTTAGCCGTTAGCAAAAGAGACCAGTATGAATGCATGTATAAATGTATTTATGCAGGTAGGCAAGTAGAAAGATAGATAGGTAAATAGGTAGGTAGGTAGGTAACAACTGCAGAGCAGGCTGTGGCGGAAGGTTTTCCGGTCCAATTATCTCAAACCTCGAACTGTGGCATATTTTCTGAGCGGGCAAGAGTAGGGGAACTGAATATTTTAGGTACCCAGACCGTTATCAGAGACTGATATAGGTTCTACGGCGACTTGACTGAGCTGCCGTCACTTTGGGTTATGACCAAGCCGTGACAGCCACTGTGGGTATGTGCAACCAGTGACCTGCTGTTTCATACCGAAGCTGGCAATGAGCTATTTCAACTGCTCGGCCCAACGACCTCCCGGGTCATCCACGTCGATGCTAAGATCTTCTTTCACGACCTTAAGCGGATTATACGAAACCGCTCAAGACCCCGGACATTCAACGTCCCAGGCGGCAGTCCAGCTAGTTGCGCTTCATAGTTTTCTCAGTATATCCCAGCTACTACAGACTTATCTGAAGGGTGGTATGTTCATGCAAAGCCAGACATCAACTTAAGCCCAAAATAAAAAAATTAAGTCAAAACCTGTACGCATTGTTAAATTCAGTATACATGCAACTCTTAGCATGAAAATTTATCCGCAATGGCATTAAATATATCAAAGAGAAATTATGGGAAAAGAGTCTAAAAGCAACATATCGCAATGGTTGATCTAAACACGTAAGAGACGCCACCTATCAAGTAAGCAAATATTGAAATATAAAATGTCCAAAATATGTCAAAACAAACAATACTCTGAATAAAATGAATCGTGAATTACATATCTTAAAATAAAATAATTATTGCATATTTTGTCAGTTCGGGACACATCTTAAACGAAATATGGTGTTAAACAGGTGTATCGATAAACGAATACGTTAATAATAATAATTCTAATAAGTAACTTCTAATGCGCGGGTCTCATGCACAAGGCATCAACAGATAGCGCAACAAAGCCAAGCCGCAATCAGGTAAATATTCAGAAAGTCAGTCTATTAGACAGAGAGGCAATCCTCTAAGCAATTTGAAAGAAGCAAGTTTTAAGTTGAGAATGAAATATTACGGAATATTATTAATATGACATGATGTGTGCATTATATGCCACTGTGTTCATGCAACGAAATCATTTAGTGGCGGAACAGAGTCTCGGACACTTGGTACAGGCCTGGCAAGTGCTTTTCCGAGTTTGACCCAGAACAGCTGTTGTCCGAAGCCTTGGTCTATCCATTGCACGTAGGTTTGTCTCTCCGTCAGCATCCGCATCCGTGGACTCATGTTGCAATCGGCGATCTCCTCCAGCATCACCAAGACAAGATTATCACGGTCGTCCTGAAACACCCGAGACTGAGCCATAGTCATCTCGAAGTGACACCACTGCGACACGGCGAAGGCGTTTGACACTATCAACACCGTCTTGCGGCTCTGTTCGATGCTCTGGATGATGTTTTCTGCAATGTCTCTTCCAGCCAACCAGTCTCTGTGGTGGATGCACAGTCGCAGATGGTACTTGGACTCCAGACGAGGGAGCAGCTGGTGTATGACCCATCTGGAGTCGGATTCACTGTAGCTTATGAAGGCGTCGTAGATGTAGCTTTTCTTATCTTGGATCTCCTTGAAGCGTCTCGTCTTAATCTGAACAAATACCGCATAACAGTCTTTTCCTTAAATAAGAATATCATTATTCTAATTCATCTATGACTTACTACTTTTCTCTTCATTTTAACACATCTTTAGTATACATACTTGTAGCTGAATATTTGATTATGCCAGTGATTATTTCTACTTTAGAGTTATGTTATTAAATACAACTCAGTCATCATTGCCTCAGCTGTAAAACTGCACAAAACATATTAACAATCTATAATGGGTTTTTAAATTTTATACTGCCTATTAAACTAACGTTGAATCTAATAAAGAATGCCCTTTCGTCTCTGCAGCTTTGCAACAAATTTTAAAACTAATATGCCGGCGTTTCAATTTCAAACTTTAAGAAAGATTATTATATCTTTTATGGGTCGACTTTTTCGTTAAGCAGAAAACTTTAACTAAATTTTCAAGTTCAAAAATAGTATTAGGCCTATATATTTTTAAGTCGAATTTTGTCGAAAAGCAAAAATAGGAGCAGGAATTTGGAGGAGTAAGAGGAGAAGATAAGGAAAGTGGAACAGAAAGAGAATGAGGAGGGCAGATAAGGACAAATCCTATCCTGATTCTTCCTCTTCCCCTTATCTCACTTTCCGGTTCATTTCGAAACATTGAAATTGAAAGGGAAATTTTCCTCTTCCGACAAAACGAAGATGCTCAGTATCTTCATGCACCATCTTTAAACAGTCATAAAGAACATAATTTCGAAAACATATTTCTTTATATAAATGGAACCTACGTTCCGTTACCTTTTAACTGAAAAGGTTGTTGCGCAATTACAACAATCGATTTCCTGTTGGAAAATGTATGAACTTCAACTAAAGTACTATTATTCAGATTCAAAACTTATTCAAAACTTGAACGCCGACATACATTTTTACGAATTACTTCTTAGCTAAGACGACACGTGTTAATGACAGATGACAACTCTTACCTTCTGAATGAAGTACCAGTATCTAATATGCCAGCGGAACCTGTGCAGAGTAGAAGCAACTGTCGACAGAAAAGAAATTAACACTACTGCAATAACTAAAGTCGAAAGCAGCCAGTCGTTTTCCTCCACAAAACACTCCATCTTTAAGCGATTCTCAATTTTCGGAACCGAAACTGGTTTCCGCTTTTCATCGCCGAATGGAATGCACTGCATATCGTCATGCAGACTTTTGGAGTAGCTAAAATTGTTTGCTTGCATCCAACGACGAAACTCGATCAGTTTGCAATCACATCTGAAAGGATTCCCAGAGAGGTCCAAATTTTTCAGTTTGCTCCACATTGTCGACGGTAGTGAAGAGGTACTTATTTCGATGAGAAGGTTGTTTGCCACACGTAGATCCTCTAATACTGTCAGTTCATTAAACATGACGCTAGTGAGTACTTCAAGGCTGTTGTGACTTATGTCTAGTTGTCTCAACTTCCCGTAACACCCAACAAACCCATTAAACAAACGGTTGTTGAGGTCAGTGTGGCTTAAGTTTAGGCTTTTAATGGAGTTTCGCTTATTCAGGGGGGCCTTTTCCAAATAGCGAGCACGCAAGAAAATATTGGTTTGAGCAAGGCTCAGCTCTGTTAAATATGACGGCAGAATAGAATTATGATCTAGATCGGTGAGTTTGTTTCCTACTAAATCTACGAATACTAGCTTAGTTAAAATCATAAAACTAAATTGCTGAATGATTTTGATAGCGTTATCAGTAAGATAGAGTTTTTCCAGAGAATCAAGACCGAAAAATTCGCTTCTTCTAACTCTGCGGATGTTATTGCTCTCCAAGTGCAGTTCCTTTAGCATCGGAGTTAGGTATTTGCCTTTTTCTTCAATGAACCTTGGAATCCTGAGTAGCTGGTTCATTGCACATGAGAAATTCTGCAAATTCTTTAAACCGCGTAGCCATCGAGATTCAAAAAATAACACGGGCAAGGTTTTAGAAATAATTAATTCTTGTAGGTGGGATAGCTTGCTAAAAAGGTTGGCGTCTGGATACCTAGCCTTGGAATTGTATCTCAGATCAAGTCGTCTCAGTTTGACAAGACTTGAGAACGCATTGGCATCTATGATGATGATTCTGTTGTAACTTAGATCGAGTTCTATCAGTTCGTTTAGACCTTCGAATGTGCTGGCGTTTAAGCCACGCAAGTGGTTTCTGTTAAAATTGAGCGACGTTGTGTTATTCGGGATTTTCTTCGGAATGCAAGTGCAGTTAGCTTGGCGACACCAAACGAGGACATATCTCGGCTTATATGTTATGTTGCACCACTTAAAACAAAGGTCATCACACAGTCGTCTATGATTGCTAATGTTTATAACATCATAACTTGTCGCATTTCTATGCTTCCATTTCGTCACGAAAGAACTGCGCGCAATAAGGAAGGCTTCCACTCCGAAAAGAAGTAACACGAACTTCAGTCCCATGGTCGTTCCTTATATCTCTGAAATGTAAATGAGTTTGAAAATTAAAGCATTATAGAAGGTCCATCGAAGTCGATGCTGCAACGCTGGTGTTGCTGAAATAGAAGCTGAAAGGAAAATTCACCGATAATAATACTAATAATAATACTTCTACTGCTACTACTACTACTAATGATGACGATGATGATGATGTTGATGATAATACTACTACTAATTATTATTTCTATTTATTGAAGCATAAAAATAACGACAACAGTAATAAGAATACTAATAACAACAACAAAACAACAACAACAACAATAATGATGATGATGATGATGATAATAATAATAATAATAATAATAATAATAATAATAATAATAATAATAATAAGCTTTAGACGAACATTCTCAAATTGATTGATTATGTTGGTATTTTAATCAAGCTCAACAAATTCCGTAAGGCCGTAATAAGTATTCCCGTACTGATATTTCACTAAATATGGTCAGTACAAATGAGATTTGGTATGCTACGGGACATTCTGCAGCCGAGACGATAACTTCGCCCACTGCACAACTTACACTGCATTTCTTGATACATGAATGGAGATATACTCTAAACTCAGCTGTGGCAAAATGACCCACTGGTTATGTAACGCTACTCTATCCAGAGTAATCAGCCAGTTGGATCTAACTGACTAGTTACTTTAATTAAACCTACTGGAAAGATGCAGAGACTCGTTATAGTTGCTATATGATCCAGTCCACACAAAATCTTGGCTCGTTGAGTTAAAAATTATATGTTCATTAGTAAACAACTCAGTGTTCGTAAAATAAGATAACCAAGGATTAATCTAACCTAATATGTCCCTCACTAATCAATATTAAGGCAGCGTTGATATTAAGATAAGTTGGTATTATAGTTATACTACCCTCCCCACTTGTGCTAGCACGGTCGTTGTTGCATTTTCTTGTAGGCATGGAAAGATGCATAATTAAATTCATTCCCCACGTGAAGGAGTGTTTCCATAACTCACACTTGAGGTTGTCTTCCACCAAAGGACATAAGTGAAAATAACTCAACTCACAGATGACTGAGGTTGAATAGATCGTAGGACGAATTGCAGTCTATCGATGTCCTTGCGTATCAGATCGGCTTCCGAACCAACCTTCGCCAGCTAGTCTGTTTCTTTGAAGAAATCAAACATAGCCTAGCCTGATGTTGACATCCACATAGTGACCCAAGGATCGCTGTCGCTCAGTCAACTAAGTTCTAGTTCACATGAAACGTTACTAATTCGCTACTCGACGCGAGTGAACTCACAATAATTCGTCTACGGCTTCTGTAGGAAAGAACTGCATATTCGCACGACAAAACTTGTTATAAAATCGTCTTTTCATCGAATTACCGACGTAGTTACGGGCTTCTTTGATGCAATTTTGAGCTGTAGATTGCCACAGCACCAACACATCGAACTCTTTCGAAGATCGAGGCACAGCTGAAGTCAAACCGTAAAGTGAAGTAACAGTAGAGCGTGAAAAGCAGACGACATTCGATTTAGCCGTTATAAATTTAAATCCTCTCCAATGAATCCCTGCCTTAAATGACAGTGTTCTGTTGTCCCCACAGTCAATATTAACGAATTATTTAGCTCATTTATGATGGCATAAATTAATTTAACTCTTAACCTACCTAAAGGCTGGCTCTTACGTGTAACAACTGAGCATACATATTTACAATACATTAAGGTATAAAGTCAACTACATATATATATATATATATATATATATATATATATTGGTTAACTATAGGCATAGACGCATTGCGAACTTAAGAGAAACGCTACAGTCTGCTAAAAGTTTCGTTTGCTCTGATGAATGCCTAGCTAGTTAAGCATAAAGTTTCTACCAGTAATACTCACCGGAAGATAGCCACAATTGTCAAAGTTCGCTGTTTTCCAAAAACATAAGTTTTACAGAAACACAAGTTATATGATTTCATATGCATCGTATGAGTAGGTAGCCTGCGGTGTTTTAAACCGAATGCTGTGTTTTAGCGAAAGAAACATCTCCAGGATCTGATCTAGTTTCGTATTTCATTGAATTAGCGTATTTTTATATGTTTTGACCGACCTGCAGAAACTAAAATCAGAAAGTGAAAATTCAATGGCTTCAACGGGTCATTTATTTTCTGCTTAGCCAGACCCCCAAAACCAATTGTATTCAAATTTCTAGGTAAACTGTGCTCAGTGTTCATATGAAGGGTTCATACGAAGTGTTCATATGACGTGTTTTATAGGAAGTGTTTATAAGAAATGTTCATATCAAGATAAAGTGCTCATATGAAGTGTTCAGATGAAGTGTTCATATGAAGTGTTCATATGAAGTGTTTATAGGAAGTGTTTATATGGTGTTCATATAAAGTATCCATTATACTACGTCATACTACATTACAATACTACATTAACACATACATACATATATACTCACATACGTACACATATACGTACATGCACACATACGTACATAAACAAATACATGCATGCATACATACATAAACACATACATACATACATACATACTTGTATGCATACATGCACACATAGATACAATCACACATGCACATATATGTATGTAACTTCAGCGTGATGTCTGATGTATACGGGCAGGATGTCGATGTCGGTCAGAAGACGAAGTTAAATATGAAGTTGTTTACTTTGGTAACAAGACGTTCGGACAATGGTGACAATCGACTGATCTTCTGATCGTTTCCTCATCTCCTTTAGGCCTATAATCACTGGCCTAGTTAGCTACATCGGAAAATGCGCACGACAAGGAGCCTCTGTGCGTGAGGATCCCAGGTTCGAGTCCCGATCGCGGCTTATTTCAGAGATTCAAACCTCGGGCTAGAACGGTCCATAAAGGGGGACCTTAAATGGCGTGTCGCCCATTTAAACGGGCAGCGGTGGTGAAGGCTCTCACCCGATAAATTCATTGCAAAATAAGCAGCGTCGAGGGCATAAACCTATACATTTACATAGACTGATGAGTTTTGATGCAACAAGTTATCTACATTCACGGCCCTGTTGTCTTTGCTTGTGCCGCGTAGTCGTCGACGATTGGTGATAGGTCTATGAAGGACAGAGCTGGATTGTAAAGACGTCCGCACCTCTACCGGAGACAGACTGACCCATCCTTTCAGTTTCCAGATTATCTGGATTAGTGCGAGTTCGTCAATTCTCTTGCTCTTTCTCTCTGTATCTCTTGCTGTCTATCTCTCAGTCCTTATTCCTCAGACTTACCGCTATTTTACAAGGTCATCTGATTGTCTTTCTCTGGTCATACCTTGGACTAGAAATGTTCTTGGTGAACGAGCTCTTTCGGTTGCTGGAATTGGATATTGGAACTCCCTCCATGTGTCTGTTTGTTCCTTTTGATCAGTCGCTTCCGTCATTTCGTTTTTCAACTTAAAACTTATATTTTTCAAATTCTTATCCACCGTAGGCTGCCTCTCTGTCTTGTGAACTGACCTCCTGGATACTGACCTGATTGCGGTTTGGCTTTGGTGCGCCATCAATTGATGCCTTGTGCATTAGACACTGGCGCGTTAGAAGTGATTTATTATTATTATTATTATTATTATTATTTTTATTTTTAATTGGCAGACTCCAAAGTCAAAGTCGGGAAATGTCAGGTCAGTCTGAGACGGCATGAATCTGCGCCTTGCCAAAAGTCAGTTCTGTGGCAATTGTGGCCATTTTTGCGAAGAGATCCGGCTGCCTTGGTTGGCCAAGAACAGATGGTGCTGGTGCTGGTGGAACTGGAGCTGATGGTGGCCTCCAGGCTTGCACGCTGGAAACTGGTCGACTAGGTGCACCTCCAAATCTCATGGTCTTGTCTTTAAGCGAGGTGGTGAAGAAGCAACCCTGAGTCAGCGGTCGCCTAAGTGTAGAGCGCTCTGTCGGCGTTTCTTCGATGGAGTGCGAGGTCCTCCCGTGCGGAACGGACGAACATCCAGCACCCTTCTCTTTGCCACCGCCGTCGTCTGCTTCGATGGCGCCTGCATCGTGGGCGTCGCTGACCCAAGCGTCGACGTCTCCTCGACCTTGACCCGCCAGCTGACCTTCATATTATGATGATTATTTTATTATTATTAATAGTAGTAGTAGTATTATTATTATCATCATCATCATCATCATCATCATCGTTATCGTCATTATTATTATTCTCTTTCTACCTCTTGCTCTAACTCACTTTGACTCACTCAGTGGCTCTCTCTGTGGCTTTCTGCAAGGGCGGTATATAAAGATATCTATATGTGATGTGATAACTATGGATGTCCTCGCCCTTGTTGTCAGTCGGGTAGCAAGAAATTGAAATTGAATTTTAAATGTTTCAAAGACCCTTCGCAGAAGAACAACACTAAATCTACCATATATCGAATTAAATTTAAATAGTTCCAAATTAAAGCCGAACAAAACTACAATGCAGCCGAACTTTACAAACAAAAACAATCTTTAAAAATCTTGGAGCATTACCAGATCAATATTGAAAGTGGGAGATATCGATTCTAAAACAAACTGTATTATTATAATATAAATGGAATCATGTTTGGTGATGCGGTATTAATTGCCAACAAACTAAGTGACTTTTCACAGGAGCTAACAGCTGGTCCCTCTTTTAAAAGGTTTCTTAAACCATCGCCTTCAAATTCAAGTATGTTCTGAAGTACTTTTTTCTGTTACTACCACCACAGCGCTCCTGACGCTGCTTACTCAAGGACAGCAGTATATCCTCAACTCAGGAAACCAGCTGGATCTAGACTGCGAGTTCTTCATGGATCACTTTGCCATGTTCGACAACCCAATCGTCTGGAAGAAGAACCAGCTGGAAGAGGTGACACACGTGAACACAATGAGGAACATCCACCAGCCCTTCCTTCTAACCAACCGCTTCGAGGTTCGATTCACCAACGCCCCGCCACGGTATCGCCTTCAGCTCATCGTTAAAAGTAAGTGTTTATCTGTAACCAAGCAGTGTGATTTGGTACCGGCGTAAGCTGGGAAGAGAACGGCGAGTCCTGCGATGCACTGGCCCCGTGTCCAGGACCTTGGGATTCGTCCATTGGCGGCTCAAGGGCCAAGAAAAGGAGATCAGCGCCTCCCCTACGTCTCACTTGTGAGATATGGAACACGCTTTACACTGTTTACTTACTTTATCGCAGACTATCACGGAGGCGCAGCTGTTGACCTTCACCTAAGAGTAGGAAACGGTAATAGTATATCCTCAGTTTAACGACATCTTATGGCATCAAAGGCCGTTGACGTCGCCCTCCTCCTTCATCCAGGCTTGGGACTGGCACTACCCCCAAACAAGGCAGTGGCGGAGTTTGTAGGAAACGGCGTATGGTGATTCCCTTATAAATCCAACCCACTCCCAAGCAACTGACTTGACATTTGATATGTGTGATAGCGTTTGGAGATTTTCACCCGGAAAATTTCGACACTTAAGTTGTTATATGACTGCAGGTTAAGCACATAAAATTATAGTTATAAACTGTGGCCATATCAGCGATATGGAAAGTCATCAACAGTATTGCATTAAACGTGAGTATTAATATTAGTCATGAAAAGTAGCCATTTTAAGTATCTGTTGCATAGAGACATGTTCCTAGGTTTATGTGATGAAACTATCATTCTTCTAGGTGCTAGGTGCATATATTGTAGCCTACTGTATTGGTTGTCAACGATTCGGGTAGCAGGCAGAAAGCAAGTGTAACGCTCTTGCACGCCTCGGAAGCGTTGTTCCACGGTGTGGAGGAACTTTCCCAACTACAGGGTACTTATAGTCTCCAAACTTGCGTTGGCGCTGAGTTGGCCCAGGTAGTTTGGTGTTACATGGATAGTCATAGATCCCGGCACTCATCGATCTCAACGTTGCTCAGATCCACTGCGCTTTCCAGCGCCGTATCCACAGCGCTAAGTCACGACCACTGCGTCTTTGAAAAATAGTACAGAGATATTGTCCAATTGTTGGAGTGCTGCTATCGCTTCTGTGCTTCAGCCAAACTATCCATGAACCCCAGAGCAACGCTTTCCCAGGTTTTAATGACAGAAGCATTTTACATCACTGTTGTTGACTCTTCAGAGTTATGAATCATGATTCAAATCCTAGATTAGCCCAATTTCTAGCATAGCCTTCGCTCGCGAAAGGACACAAAGTCTTATCGATTTTCTTGAGGATATCAATTAACGCACAATAGACAACAGACAGTTACTTTCATTGCCAACATTAAACTAACAAGGATACATTAAACTGACAAACATACATACACACGTATGTGCATAAATATATACATAAATGTTACACTTCATCTTACATACATACATGCATCTCACTCTACACTTATCTGATTATGCTTCTGCTTTCTTTTGATGAACTGAAGACTGTACAGCGGAGGACAGCGGAAACTACACGTGTGAAATACGCGGAAGAAGGTCCACCGTACTCGACTCAGTCACGCATTCAGTCTCAGTCAGAGGTTTATGTATTGACTGCCTGTCATAAAAACTCAAGATTAATTAATTAATCGGTCAGTTGGTCTGTCCGTCGGGCCAACCCCCGCCTAACTGTAGTCTTGCTTTCTCTCTCACCCTTTCTCCCTCTCTCTGTCTCTGTCCCTGTCTGTGTCTCTGTCTCTCTATTCTCCACTGTCCTTTCTTCAATCAAGCTAGCAAGCAAAAGCAAGATCACTCAGCCAATGAACAGTTGGTCCTTCCCTTCCAACTACATGTTTCCCATCCTAAATACCTCTATATTACTGCTATTACGAGTATTATTATTATTATTATTATTATTATTATTATTATTATTATTATTATTATTATTATTTTTGTTGTTATTATAGTTAACCCTGCAACCCTATTATTCTTTCTATCTGCAGCCCCCGTCCATCGAGTCTTCTTCACAGTCGACAACCTGACCTCTGACATCGTGATGAACCCGGAGGAACGCCTGCGACAGGTGACCTTCATCGAGGGTCAAGGTCGTGCTCTTCACTGCGTCAGCCTCGGCGGATATCCTCCACCGTTGCTGCACATCTATTTAGGCGACGACGATGTCACGGATGAATTCACACCATCCGGGTCCGTCACACTCCACGGCGTCCGCGGTCTCCGGCTAATGGTCTACCGGATGGAAAGATGCACCGACCAACTGACTTTGTCGTCAGGAAATGATGGCGGCCACTTCCGGTGCGTCGCTTCTGTACCAGGACTCGGATCGAACATAACAACCCTTAAGATTTCAGTCAACTGTGAGCACCAGACTCATTGTTATTGTGAACAATAGCTATTGTTGTAATCGTCGTAATCGTAAACTAGAGATTTTACAGCGCTCAACGAAAACTGAGTCACGGGAACCAGCTTATTCACAGGCGCTCAGTCAAAAGAAAATCGACAGGCAAGAAGGGTTCGGTCCCAGGTCGAGATCCAAGAGTCAGGAAGGTAGGCAGTCGATGACTACGCTGAGTGGTGTTTGAAATTGGATCTGCGGGACAGATAAAGGGAAGAAGAGGAATAATGAACAGAAAACGTAGTAGTAGTATTAGTAGAAAAAGTACAAGAAAAATAAGAAGTTGTTGTTGTTGATGATGATGATGATGACGACGACGATGACCCTATAGTTCAATATTCAATATAAAGACAGGAGTATCTTAAGCTTTTCTGGAACGTGTGACACTGTGGAGCGAACTGTAGCAAGGAGCTCCAGGTGGCTGTCAGCCCTTCATCACCCCTGCCTCTGTGCATTTTATAGCATATTACAAACCTTTCAAAAGCGACTGTATGTCATATTAGTAGAGCAGCTAAGACGTGCGATATGCCATGAATTATGCATTAATATACACCGTAGATTACATACTACATGCAAACGAGGTGCATAATGCATAAGTCGGCGTTGGCTGGTGTTGTTCGTTTCCTAGATGGACCTGTGATAAGCTGTTACCCGGCCGCTGCTATCGTCGGTGACAGGGAGGTTCGGATCCGGTGTGAAATCCGGGCTCGTCCGGACCTGTCTGCCCTCTTCTGGATCATCGATGTCAACGGAACAACCGTGACTGAGGAAAGAGGCTTCCACGAGCTCTGGTCTCTAGTTCGGGTAGAGGCGACTTGTGTGCTGTTATAACAGTAGCATCAATAATGTATGTATGTATGTATCACTAAATTTGTAAAGCGCCTTTTAAGTAACTCACAAAGGCGCTGCAGCACGGCTACCTAAGGTCTCTAAATAGGAACGTCTTGAGACGGTCACATACAGAGCAACTACAGCGATGATAGTGATTTTTGTAGTCTTCGGTGAATTTTAAATACTCAGGAATCATTTCTACCTCGGTTTAATAAAAAGTAACAATAGTAGTGGTAGTAGTAGTAGTAGTAATAATAATAATAATTATCGTTTGCATAACAGCCATCCCAGAATACAATTTTTTCATCCGGATAATTTTTCAGCTGCCTGAAAGATCATAAATACCTCGGGGCAAAAAAAAATAATAACATTCATCATCATCATCATCATACGATTATTTATAATGTGTCATTATACAAGCTATAAAAACATTTATTCATATAATTCAAGGACAAAGTAACAATCATTACTGGCTTTCTCTTTTCCCTTGGAGGAGTATGGTTTCGGTATCGACAACTCGGTCTCGAGACGGTCTCGAGACGTACCTAACGCCTTGTTTCAGTCTCGTCTCGGACAGATTGGCCAACGTTTTGGTCCCGTTTCGGTCTTGGAGGAGGACGTCTCGGTTGTGTGCAAGGATACAGATATACTGATTTATTACGAAAGAGTAAAGTTGCTAACTGTATTCTAGTAGACTGTACTAGTGCATGTCAAACTAGGTCACCAGTAAATATAAGTGACACTGACATCCGTGTGTACTATTCACTTTCAGTTTAATTCAGAAAGTTGATTTTACGGTTGGATGACTTTAGATCATAGGCCAGCAATAGTATGGTAGTTTCTCTACCCGTCGGGTATCGGTTTGTCGTTGTGCGTTAATGGTAAATATTACCCTATTAGTTAAGTTGCTAGCTACTTTGCAAGACTGGATGTAGCAAAAAAGCGACCTTATGTAATAAAACTGCAATCTTAAGTACGACGACAATCAATTAATATCAAGCAGATTATAGTCACTGAAAATCATTGCAAAACCTCATAAAAACTTAAATCAGCTTATACCTGCATTAAAATAGTAAGAAAACTGCTAAGTGCTGATAACAAAACTCACTCCGACTCTGTCTCGTATCGGTCTAGTCTCGCAGGACTAAGGTCTTGGCCGTGGTCTCGTCTCGCAGTACTTAGGTCTTCGCCTTGGTCTCGTCTCGCAGTACTTTGGTCTTGGCCTTGGTCTCGTCTCGTAGTACTTAGGTCTTGGCCTTGGTCTCGTCTCGCAGGACTTAGGTCTTCGCCTTGGTCTGGTCTCGTAGTACTTAGGTCTTCGCCTTGTTCTCGTCTCGCAGTACTTTGGTCTTGGCCTTGGTCTCGTCTCGTAGTACTTAGGTCTTGGCCTTGGTCTCGTC
This sequence comes from Norana najaformis, assembly GCA_964023275.1. NCBI lineage: Eukaryota > Metazoa > Annelida > Clitellata > Crassiclitellata > Hormogastridae > Norana > Norana najaformis. The sequence continues at coordinate 6,596,246 of OZ029921.1, forward strand.
TCGGAGACCCAAGATCTTGATCTCAGTCTCGGGTCGGACTTCTAGATAAACATCTCGGTCTCGTCTAGGTCTAAAACTGGAACGTCTTGGCGTCTCTGATGTCGTCCTGGTCCCGGCCTCAAGGTCTCGTTGGCAATTCTGTTCTAGGGAACACCTTATGTATTCTCATAGAATCGATTACTGGTCATTTTGTTCATCAGGGAACAGGAAACACGTCATCGGTGCTAGTGTTAGTGTCTGGCAGAACAATTGAGTTCAAGCCTATTGTAGTGTGTAGTCTGTGGTCTGTATTGCAGTGTGCAAACGTAGACAGGTAGTGCTGTCTGCTGGCCACATCGTATGTCTTCGGATGGCGCCATATAAAGTCTTGCCTTGCTTTACTCTGATTTTGTGCAGGTGATAAGCGACGGCGTAGTTGAAACTCAGCTGTGTCTGAAACAGGTTCTTCCCCATCACTTTCGCAAGTACACGGTGGTTGCTGAGAACAACGTTGCCATAACAACAGACGAGGTGGAACTTCGCCGAAATCACCCAAGCAGCCAGCACAGTCAGTGGTTCCAATCGGTCAAAAAATCAATTATTCAACCAATTCAACAATTATTCAGTCATTCGTTCGTTCCTTCGTTCATTCATTCATTCATTTGCTAGGTCGGTGGGAGGGTGGTCGGTCCAGGAGTTAGTAATAACTTTAAACAGAATTTAGCACTATATCTGAGCTTATGTATTAATATTGCAGAAAACAAGCCCGAATTTGTTACGGACGCGCCTGAAGTTTCTCGACGCCTCGTCCACTATCCTCAGCAACCGCGGAAATACCCGCCGTACAATTTCAATCCGTCATCAACGACGCCAATGGCATCTAGTTCATGTTTCTGGATGGCGGCAACACTTACTTACGTCGTGGTTACGTCACTGGATTCGTTGTCGACGTCATCCGCTTTACTGGTAGCTGTGTTTGGTTATATCTCGCTTACGGCACAGGATCCAACGCCATCGTTTTCCTGGGATTGGCAGACTCCAAATTTATTTCATCTGTGATAAAATATTTCTTTATTTAATTCTATGCACGCGTATCATAATCGCTATTATTGAATCGATGGTGCTGCATAAAATGGCGGCTCCTTTCTGTCACGATGTCATTTACGATACGGTTCTGTTACTTTGTTAGTAGTTGTTACCTACAGAGGCATGGCCTATTTCAGCATTTATTTTTCTTCGATATGCTTAAAATGATTCTAGCAATTTCTATTATTATATTATGAATGATGTGAGGTTAGACTTTATTATAGTGTCAATGAGAACTCATTCGAAAGATGGCACATGTGCTTAATTTTTTACATAGACCTATAGAAGGGTTTTCAGAATGCCTTTCACTAGCTGTTTAAAATCTCTCACGAATTCTGATATTTAAGCCTAAGACAAATACGTTACTTATTCAGCAAGAATGCCTGTCAGCCTAATGTAGGGGTAAGGCTTAAAGAAATCAAGGAGCATTTATTTAATTCGGTCAGCCAGGACAGGGAGCTCACTTGAATGACTCGGTCGCTATAGAAAAACGTATACATTTATATTTTGAACATACCTATAAATGGATTGCGCGATATCTGTTATAACCTCACTTTACATACTCTCTTAATAGTAGTATTAGCTTTAATTTAAATTAACAATTAAAAGTGTGCATGTTCAAACAATAGACCTACATTAGTCAAACTCTGAGCAGTCAGTCGTCTTGGTTTTACAAAATCACGCTATTAAAATCCTGCTTGATAACTACACGAAAATTAGATTGCCCTAGTCCATCGAAATGAGGGAGGTTCGAGTTGAGGCAGATGGCCTGACCTTCCATGACGGGTCACCCATACAAGTAGGCTATTAACCAAGGTACATATTGTTTATCTAATCCAATCTAATCTAGAGACTTCTATAGCGCCGTTATCATAATGCCCACCACCACACAGTCTCTTGTCTAGTGCCATGCTACCTCCAGACATGATGGTCTTCACTCATGTCGTTCTTGGTCTTTCTGTTTCTTCTTTCTTCATGGATATAATAAATCCAATTACTCACTTGGTTGAAACCGTAAGAATACAACAAGATTTCATCCAATGCCTATGCGTGTGTGTATGCATGGTATGTATAATAGTTAAGCATGTATGTATGTATGTATGTATGTATGTATGTATGTATGCATGCATGCATGTATGTATGTATGTGTGTAATTCGAAGCTGGTCCAAACAACGACGAACATTTGTTATTGTCGAACTTAGTGCCTGTACTAGATTTAGCAGCAACGGTTAGCAGTTAACAGCAACTGTTCTCCTCGAACTCAACATCGAACTCTAAGCGAACGATTCAACACCGAACCGCATTGCAAAGCACTTAATCCCTTATCTAACTCGCAACTATAACGACAGGGGGCCCAAACCATTACCACAGATTAGATTAGAGAGTAAAGCTCCTTTAGAACAGTACGTGTGTATTCCTCCAACAGGAAGTTACATACCTTGGGCAATTTTATCTAACCAATGACTTCCATAGCGCCATTATTATAATGCGCAAGGCATAAGGTGATGGTCACTTCAAGTGAAATCGTAATGAAAAGCATAATCCATGACAGAAGCCATGTTGAATTTAGGTTAAGTCAGAGAATTCAAGATAAGGGGGGAAGTAAGTTGAAACAGGCGGGTCTTTACTTTAGACTTAAACGACATCAAAGCACTTACAGAAGGATCAGAACTGGGCAGCGAATTCAAAGCCTTAGAACAATTTGGAGAACGCTAGAGAACTCAACATTGTCCTGGCACGAAGCACAACAAGAATCACAGTGTCCGTTGATCGAGTGCAACAAGTGTGTTTGAGCGGTGCGGAAGGAACAGAGATAGGTCGGCTATTTCAAAAGGAAAATTTAAGATAGAGAGTTTAAACTGAGAGTTTAAAATAGAGAGTCTAAACTCAGTGGCCAACCAGAAAGGTTGACAGAAAGGAGCCGCCATTTTATGCAGCACCATCGATTCAATAATAGCGATTATGATACGCGTGCGGATTCGATGGATCTTGAAAAGGTGAAGCGAAGAACATAGGAAGCCTCTTGTCATGATTCCAGTCAACGGTCAAATATACAGCCTTCGCAGACGAAGCTGGAAGTCGATTAAACTACTTTAACACTCAACCCCTTAAATTCACCTAAACAGAAGATAGGTACAAGAAAATGGATGAAAAGAATATCATAGCAGCATGGACGACCTGGACACCGGGTATATTATCATCCGGGACTTTGATGTTTTCCTCAACGAACCATTGTCAGCGGTTAACTCCAGAGACATATAGCACAAATAGAAAAATAAACTCGTAAATAAAGAATGCAACGTATTCTTCTGAAAAGAAACACTGTTAAATACACAAGAGTCTTGATTAAAGAAATTTCTAAAGTAGTAAAGTTAGCAGAAAGCCCGTGAATGTGACTCGAGGTAAATAATTTTAAACTAAGAACTCTCATGCACGGAGTCCTCAGAATTTGACAATAATATATGCCGAGAGTCCTCGGAAAGAGCTATCTGTGCTACAGAATACTGAGATTAATGTTCCTTCTGACGTAGAGTTCTCGGAATAAGACAATTCATAACATAGATCTATGACCCCTTCATAACACGCATAGCTTCATAGATTTTGTAACACTATTTTGATACAGGAGACATGTTGATGTGTAAAGGGTCTGAAGAATATGATGATCTGTTGAACTAGCATACGGGTTGCATGTTTACATTTCAAGAGTCTCCTACACACGAAATCTTTCATCTTTCTGTTACCATATAAATATGAAATTTGCTGAATATGCTAGCACTTAGTGGTACTGATACGGTAGTATATTGGTTTAAGCGCTGGGTTTGTAACCCGAAGAGAACGAGTTTGAGTCTTCCCTGGGACTGTTACTGTGTAGGGATCTTTAGCAAGTCTTTCAATCACAATTGCTCAGCGCCGTCGATTGACGCAATCGTCTTTAACAAGTGCAGAAATGATTATACTTATAGTTGTTCTGCTATAACTACTACAGCACTGTTAAAATATAATATAATTTAATTTAATATAAAACTGCTGTAATATAATACAAACTGTTATAATAATTTGCCCGGGGTTCTCATGCGGGAAGCGCCCCTTAGTTTGTTCTGTAACAAGCGCGATATAAATTATCAAATACAATACAAATACGATACACTAATAGAATGTAACATTTAACTAACTCTATTTTGCTATATGCAGTCACTTGATGATTCCTTTTTATGTCATTGTGCTTTTCAAGTGTTTTGTATATTTCGATTCTATCGCAGTTCAGGCATTTTCCCGCACTGTAGAAGATTACTTTCTTGACTTACTGAAACGCTTCATTCAAGCCCTCACGATATTAGAGTTTTTCCCTGGAAGTTGTGCTCTATTTCCATTATCCATTACTTTACGCTCATTCCGCTCTTACAACGAAATCATTTAGTGGCGGAACAGAGTCTCGGACACCTGGTGCAGGTTTGGCAAGTGCTTGTCCGAGTTTGACCCAGAACAGCTGTTGTCCGAAGCCTTGGTCTATCCATTGCACGTAGGTCTTTCTCTCCGTCAGCATCCGTAACCGTGGACTCATGTTGCAATCGGCGATCTCCTCCAGCATCACCAAGACAAGATTATCTCGGTCGTCGTGAAACATCCGAGAATGAGCCATCGTCATCTCGAAGTGACACCACTGCGACACGGCGAAGGCGTTTGACACTATCAACACCGTCTTGCGGCTCTGTTCGATGCTCTGGATGATGTTTTCTGCAATGTCTCTTCCAGCCAACCAGTCTCTCTGGTGGATGCACAGTCGCAGATGGTACTCGGACTCCAGGCGAGGAAGCAGCTGGTGTATGACCCATCTGGAGTCGGATTCACTGTAGCTTATGAAGGCGTCATAGGTGTAGCTCTTCTTGTCTTGGTTCTCCTTAAAGCGTCTTGTATCCATCTAACGTACACAATATGCCAAAATTTATTATTTTATTGTTTATGTATGATATTTATATATCTTAGTTAATGTGTTTAAAACACGTGTTCTGATTTTTAGAAATGTTACAACAGATATCCGTCTTCCTATTCGCTGCGTGGTTTGGGTCGCCATTAGGATGATCTAAAGCAAAACGGTTCCTTTCAAACTCATGACATCGATCACATAACAGATTCCTTAATAACTAGTTCCTCATCTTCCACTCCTAAGAATCTCTTTCCTTGTATATATATATATATATCATCATAATGGTCTTACTGTTAAATTATTCTTTCATCATAAGTCTCCATCAACCAATTCTTTCAGTACCTTCCGTGCATGATAAATATTATGCGTTTCAACCTTCAAGTCTGATAGCTTTGCCTTTGCCCTTCGGTTTTCCGCGGCTGAAGGGCATCCGAACTCGCCATACGGCTGCAAACAATCCTATCCGACATACTAAAAGTAAAGTATCCCATATCCCACGAGTGAGACGTAGGGGAGGCGCTCTTCTCCTTTTCTTGGCGCCTTAGCCGACTATATTGACTATCTCCACTCTGGTCCATGCCCTCATTTGCACCAGGGTTGACTTTGGGAACGCCATCTTTACCGGCCTATAGCTTGCCAACACTGCTAAGCTACAAAATGTGCTCAACTCTGCTGCTCGTCTCATAGGGGGCATACCAAAGTATGGCCACATCTCGTCTTATATTCGTGACACTCTTCACTGGCTCCCCGTCCAGCAGCGTGTCCACTTTAAGATCCTATCCCTCATGCGTAATTGTGCTCTTGGCTCTGCTCCCCTTTACCTCATTGACTTCTGCACTTTGGTCTCCTCGCTGCCGGGCCGTAGCAACCTTCGCTCGGCCACTCAAGATCTCCTGTTTGTCCCTCGCATGCGTACCGCTGCAGCCCAGTCCAGAAGCTTTGCCTACGTTGGTCCCACTTGTTGGAATCGACTCCCTCAAGAATTGCGACTTAAGCTCCTTTCTCTCACCCTCTCAGTGTTCAGCAGGCGCCTGAAGACTGTACTGTTTAACAGTGATTTTACTTTTTCGAGTAGGAAACACCTCTGTTGAGTTTATCCTCTGAGAGGCGCTTTATAAATCTCAAATTACAGACTACAATTATAAAGGAATCCCAAGGTCCTGACCACGGGGCCAGTACGTCGCAGAACTTACCGTTTACTTCCCAGCTTACGTCGATACCAAACTGTACTGCTTGGTGACAGAGGCACGGTTTGCGCAAACAACTTGCCTATCTATGTAATCTGGACTTCGCAAATTCTACCCCTTTTTGTTCATTCTGGCGCACTCTGAATAAGACCTTGCACCGCGATATATATGATTCCTTACCAAGCTCCTCCTCAATTGTCCCTTGTCGACAAATTTCTTAACTTAATTTCTCAACAAATTTTGGAAACAGGGGTAGCTCTTTCAAAAGATTATTTCTTCGATGGATTTTCCATCCCAAACTCCCCTCCACAGTACTGGGTTCCGTCTTTCTCAGTCGCCGCTCAAGGTCTGGAATTCGCTACTCGTTTCTGTCCCCTCCCTGGTTCTGTAATGTTTATTTCAGAACTGAAATCTCATCTCAAATTTCTTATCGTCAAAGGCCTCACAGATCTTGACTGCATGGCTCTGTCCCATGGATTGTGATTTTTGATGCGATTTTGCTTAGAAGCGACCATCGATTGATGCTTTGTGCATTATGATTACGGCGCTATATGAATTTCCGGATTATATTAGATTATCAATTTCTTAAATAACAACTTTCTAGTATAAAATATAAATAACGAATACTTCATCGAATAGGTGGACCTCATCGGTTACCTTTATTAAGAAAATCGGAATAAATATTAATTAGCGCATGTGTTAAGGTGGAAATAATAGTTACCTTGTAAAGGAAGCACCAGTATCTGATGTGCCAGCGGAATCTGTGCAGAGTGGAAGCAAATGTCGACAGAACCGAAATGAAAAATGCTGCTGCCAGCGAAGCCCGGAGAAGCCAATCGTTATCTTCTAACAGACATTTCATCTTCAACTTATTCTGAATGTTAAGAACCGAATACGATTTCTGTCGTTCATCTTTATAAGTAACGCATTGCAAGTCGTTAAGTAACTTTTTAGAGTAGCTGAAGTTCTTCATTTTCATCCATTGACAGAACTCGATAAGTTTGCAATCGCATCTGAATGGATTTCCCGATAGTTCAAGAGTTTTCAACTGGGTCCACAATTTTGGCGGAAAAGAAGAGGATGCTATTTCAGTCAGTGAATTGTTCGCCGACCGTAGTTCTTCTAAGGATGACAGTTTCTGAAATGTTTCGATGTCCAGTACTTCGAGGTTATTTTGATTGACGTTGAGACTCGTCAGTGCTCCATAATATTGAGCAAATCCTTTGAGCAGTTTACTGTTGAGATTAGTGCCACTAAGATCAAGACTTAAAATGGAGTTGTTGATGTTTAGTGGATATTTGTCTAAATACCTCGGAGACAAAAACAATTTGGAGTTGGCTAAATTCAAAGAAACCAGTGAATTAGACAAAAATGACACGTGACTCAGTCGGGGAAGGTTGTTACCATCAAGGTTTAGATATCTTAGCTTTGTCAGGGGAACAAATGTATAACGTTGTATATGTGCTATAAAATTTCTGCATAGAAAAAGTCTCTCGAGAGAGTACAGTAACTTGAGATCCTTGAAGTAAATTTGACGAATGTTGTTGTCCTCCAAATGCAGGTCTGTCAAATTCGGTACCAGCGATCCATGTTTGGGCCGCTTGAAGAGTGGGATTCGAAATAATTGATTCTTAGCATACGAAAGGTTTTGCAATTGCGTAAGACCGTGCAGCCAAGCCGCTTTAAACTGTAGAATGCGCATAGTGCTCGACAAATGCAACTCTCTGAGGTTCTTCAACGGTTGAAAAAGCTTAGCTGGAAACACAGCTTTGCGGTTCGTACTCAGGTCGAGACGTCGAAGTTTGACGAGAGCTTTAAATGAGCCTTCGTCGAAATTTTGGATTCCATTGGCACTTAAATTGAGCTCAACTAATTCTGTAAGGCCTTTCAGTGTTCTCGTTGTAACATTTCGAATCTTATTACCAATAAATGTGAGCTTTGTGATGTTGCGGGGTAATCCGTCCGGTATACAAGTGCAGTTAAGACAATCACAGACGACGGCAACTTGGCCCGTTGAATAACTTACATTGCATTTCTTAATACACGGATCAGCACAAACTCTAACCTTCCCTTTGTTATCGGCAAAATAACTCACAGGTCTGCCAGCCGTTTCGCTTGATCCGACGTTGTCGAATGCATAGCCATTTAGGCATAGAGTTTGTACCAGTAATACGCACCTGAAAACGCCCATGTTTGTGTAAAGTCGCCGTTTAACAGTAACAAAAGTCATATGCTGTAATACGCTGAGTTCAAGTAAAGTAGCCTGCGGCGTTTCAAACTGAATGTGCCACTGGCAAAATTTGGTTCACTTCCTCGTTTCCTTATTATTTCTCTTTTGGGCAACCAGCGGACACCAGAAACGAGAAAGTGAAAACCAACTAGTTTTGACAAGTGACATAAGCTATGTTGTTACTGTAATTAGTGACTTCTAGTGCGCCGGTGGATCCTAGAGACTGCAGGAGCAGAGAAGAGTCTGCTCGGATTAATCAAAAAGACTTCTTACTTTGGGCATGTGCCACGAAAGATTGGAGACTGCTTAAAGAAAGAGGTTATCCAAGGCACACTTCCTGGATCCTTAGCTAGGGGAAGACCCAAGATGATATGGATAGACAACATCAAGTCGTGGACTGAATTATCGTTCGACTAGTTATTACAAGAGACAAGGGACGGAAGCAAACGGTACAAAACTGTCCATGGTGTAGGCAAACCTCGGCTCGAGGATGGTTGAGGACAAGACAATACAGTGTGCCGGCGTCTAATGCACAAGGCATCAATGATGGCGCACCAAAACCAAGCCGCAATCAGGTCTATATCCAGAAGGTCAATCCACAAGACAGAGAGGCAGCCTATGGTGAATAAGCAATTTGAAAAAGGTAAGTTTTAAGCGTCTAATATGACATGTCTTCTTATCGTCCAGATCCCAAAAGTTACTGTGCTCAACTTCCTAGATTAAATATGTTCACTCTGCCTATGAAGAAATTCAATAAGATCATTGAAGTGCGGTGCAAATGGATCACACACAACACGTTCATGTCTGCATAGTATGAATGAAAGGTTTTTTTGTAACGGTGTCCTATCCCTAAGCAGCACCTTAACGCCCTTAGAGGCTACATGCAATCTCTTTTAAATGGCCTCATTATGTAGGATTTATAGGCTTCATATGTCCTATATATGGCGTTTCTGTTTGAGCTATTTCTACGTGCAATCACAAACTTCTTTCTCTTTCAATATGTACTAAATTTCTTCTCTGAACTGCGTCAGCTATGAACAACAATGTACAGTTTCTCCAATTTGTATCCTACAGTCACGAAATGGTCAACCACAGCCCGTCTAAATCAAGGCTTATCTTCGCCTGGCTATGCAGACATAGTTATAACCCCCCAAACTCATATCTTCACGAAACACGCCAGAATAAGTCTGGACATACACCAACCGTATGCATGTCTATATCACATATGACCTCGGGCAAGTCTATACAAACAATGGCTTATACAGATGCACTAACTGCACACGAATTCAAATTTCTCACGGTCATCACATACAACGTGTTCATAAAATATGCTGACAATTTTCTTGTTATTTTTAACTGCATGCCTTGCTTCGCGTCCGCCACATTACAATACATTATAATTTACTGTACCACACTGTATTACATTATATTGTGCAACATTAAATTGCATTACACATTTTTCACAGTCAATAACTGACGGAAATTTGCTGAATGCTGTACAGGATCACAATTACCTGCTCCAGCAGGAATTCGTCTCTGAGGAGGTTCGGATGCAAAACTACTCAGCATGCACGAAGAACTAGTGAACAAGAGTTCATAAGACAACGAGCACGGAATTCGAGGTCTCACTGTCTTCTGAACTGTTGTTCACTAGTTCTCCGTGCATGCTGAGTAGTTTTGCATCCGAATTTCCTCAGAGACGAATTCCGTGCTGGAGCAGGTAATTTTGATCCTTTACGGCATTCAGCAAATACTGAGTGGCACACCTTTTCAGTATCAGTGGGTGAGATGTTGCCCAGTGTGAAGACAACAACAGTTTAAGTGGAGACTGTGGAATAGCCTCCACAATAGGCTGATTGGTAAAGACTATAAGTAAGGTGTTTCTTAAACCGTGTAAGAAAGGGACGTTCAAGAATATAAGATATATTCAAAATCTTGGAGATTGGTCTAAAATCTGAAAGGTTGTTGGTAACCATGTCAGATTTTCAAAGTAAAGGAGTGACTAAAGCAGATTTGAAACATGATGGAAAACAGCCTTCAGCAAAATACAAGTTCAAAATACAAGTTAGCAACGCGTGCAATACGGTGGGAGAAAACATCAGAACTAGAAATAATGAGTGACGACGGTATGAAATCCATCGCAGAGGATCTGGGCCACTGCGATTAAGAAGACTTCAAATTAGATGATACTTCATTAATAAGGCAATTCGTTGTAAATGCTGTATGCTCCAAAAAAGTAGTAAAATCGTATTATTTGGTATACAGTGATCGCTTGATTTGACGATACGATGCTGGTATGCGCAGCTAGACGGGTTAGTTCTTTAATGGCTATTCTGTATGGAATTCATTAGGCCACATTACATATATGGACACTCGGCCTTTCATCCATTAGTGGTAGGTAAATGGGTACTGACTCAAGTTCGAAGGTTTAAAAGTGTCCAGTTGGTGGATTGTCGTTTCCATGCTTGCGCCTCAGCCGAATGATTTTTTCTCCTCAGAACCACGCTTCTGACGAGTTCCCACAGAGGCGTAAAAGGAAGTGTAATAGCAGCCTATTTAAGCGCTTTTGTGAGATACTTAAAAGGCGCTATATGAAATGTTTTGATAATTAACTAATATAAAGTGCAGATATCCACTACCCTTAACCCCGCTGGGTGCTAACATTGCTCCTAAGATCAGGTGTCTATATTGTACTGAAGTTTATATCCTATCAAGAAGTAATTGCATGCAATACACCAGCTGAAAAAAATAATAGGCCTATATATTATATCCTCAGTCATGCCGCCCGAGGATATAATATATAGGCCTATTATGACGCGTCCCTCCCAGATTTTAGACGCGCTTGTGCCAATGCTTTTTTACTAAAATAGAAAGAGAAAATGGAAATAGTGAATAAATGCTGGCCGTGTCTCACTTCCTTCACTTGGCTTAATAAATCGCCGGCTATTTACTCTGCACCTGCATTCACTCTCTAATTGCTCCGGAAATTGTTGACTACAGCAACAGTCTCGGGTAAGTAAAGTAAAATAAAGTCTACGGTAGCAATGGAAAATTTCTGGTACGTGCTACTTATTGCGGTTTTATGCACTGAATGCTGTGTATTCGTCGAAGCCAACTCGAAGTTACAGAAAAGACCTTGGAAAGAATATGGTACACAATGTCTCGACCCGTGCCTTAAGGGTTGCAACGTATATACGTTTCAAAAAGTTGAGTGCCAGGGTCTTAACTGCACCTGTATTCCAGATGGAATCCCACGCAACGTGACAAGCCTCGTTTTTACTCGTCAGCATCTCCAAAACGTCAGTGCAGAAACGTTACGGGGACTGACAAACTTAGTTGAGCTTAACTTAAGTTCTAACTGGATTCGAGAATTTGCGAAGAACGCATTTGCCGGTCTAAGCAAACTAAAACGACTCGATCTGAGTCGCAACTCCTACGCGATATTCCCAAATCGGCTGTTTCGACCACTGAAAGCCCTCGAGGAGTTGCACTTATCGAGAACCATGAAAACTCTGGAGTTCAAGTGGAAATGGATTTTCAATCTGACACAATTGCAGAACCTCTCCTACGGTATGAACCAATTATTTAAGTTTCCAAATTTCACTCTTGATGGCAAACCGCTAACGCCTAAGATGATCGAACTGCATTTGGAGGACAACAACATTCGTACCATCAAGCAATCAGATTTAAACGGTTTGAATCATTCACTCGAGAGACTCTTCTTGTGTAGAAATTTTATAGGATTTATAGATCGTGCAGCCTTTCTTTATTTGAAAAAACTTGCACATTTAGATCTGGACGGTAACAGTCTTGTCAGACTAGGTCATATGTCGCTTGTGTCGTATTCAGTGGTGTTCTTGAATTTAGCCAACTCCAAATTGTTTTTGCCTCCGAGGTATTTAGACAAATATCCACTAAACATCGACAACTCCATTTTAAGTCTTGATCTTAGTGGCACTAATCTCAACAGTAAACTGCTCAAAGGATTTGCTCAATATTATGGAGCACTGACGAGTCTCAACGTCAATCAAAATAACCTCGAAGTACTGGATAACGAAACATTTCAGAAACTGTCATCCTTAGAAGAACTACGGGCGGCGAACAATTCACTGACTAAAATAGCATCCTTTTCTTTTCCGCCAAAATTGTGGACCCAGTTGAAAACTCTTGAACTATCGGGAAATCCATTCAGATGCGATTGCAAACTTATCGAGTTCTGTCAATGGATGAAAATGAAGAACTTCACCTACTCTAAAAAGTTACTTAACGACTTGCAATGCGTTACATATAAAGATGAACGACAGAAATCATTTTCGGTTCATAACATACAGAATCAGTTGAAGATGAAATGTCTGTTAGAAGATAACGATTGGCTTCTCCGGGCTTCGCTTGCAGCAGCGTTTTTCCTTTCTGTTCTGTCGACATTTGCTTCCACTCTGCACAGATTCCGCTGGACCATCAGATACTGGTGTTTCATCCACAAGGTAAATGTTACTTCTGTCACCACGCAACTTTATGCATTTACATGGAAATAAAAGATAACAGGCAAGTATATTTTTGCGGGAGCGTGAGACAGGCTCCGATCCTCCGGCAAGGAGGTAGTCCGAGCTGCAGAACGCAGTGATCGTACCTGTGGCTGACTCTTAACTGGAACACAGAGCTTCCTTATATATTCAAGGATCGCTCCGATTGCTATCCAAAGAAGAAGATCTTGAACTGGAATCTAGTTTTATCCATGAGAGTCAGTAAAACGTTTCTCGCAAATAGCCCGTTCCGTGCAAGAATTTTGGTCATAATTTGGAGGTGTAGTTGAGGACGGACTGTAGTTTACCAATGTATGCATGCATGCATGTATGTATGTATGTATGTTTGTTTGTATGCATTTATGTATGCATGTATTTATGTATGTATATTATGTATGCATTGAGTATGCATGTATGTATGTGTAGTGTTATGTTAATTCGTCGTCTAAATAGTTAGTAAATGTTCAGTTTATATCAAGAGGAATAATATTCTTGATGATATTAGTCCTTAGATAATGTCGGCAACCCTAACCCTAACCCTTCCCAAAGTTGTCAATCGATCGGAATCTTGAACCGTAGACTCGTCCGATTTGTAACGTAGCGTAACTCGAGAAAAGACGCACAGTCTTTGATTTTATTAGGCATTATTCATTAAATGAATAGTTCAATCACAACCGCCGACAAAAACTTCTACACGCGCCAATCTGTAACTTGCCATCGTCAGCAATAATCAACATTTGTAACTCAATCAGCTGCGTACACGACAAACCGATTGGTTTAACCTACGGGCATAGCCCCATAAACTTTGTTCCTTCGCACTTCCATCTTTCAGCTAAAAATCTAAGCCTGTCTTTTATGAACTTTCTTAAACTATTTTGGTAACGCTAAGACTGTGGCATTTTCGGTTATATACAGATAAACATTTGAATCCTAACACTACCGGAAGCTCATTAACATCATTATATTGTTTTTAAAGTCATAAAATGTCTATCAAATTTACGAGATAATTTACTAAATTATAATAGCATCAGTAAATGTGAATTAAATGTTAATCATAATCATAAGATTCGTATACAAGCATAAAGTTTGGCGTGCCATATATATTCAGATAAAGACGAGACAGTTCAAGGAGGTCCATGATAAAAGACATTACCCCTACGACGCCTTCATAAGCTACAGTGAATCCGACTCCAGATGGGTCATACACCAGCTGCTTCCTCGCCTGGAGTCCGAGTACCATCTGCGACTGTGCATCCACCAGAGAGACTGGTTGGCTGGAAGAGACATTGCAGAAAACATCATCCAGAGCATCGAACAGAGCCGCAAGACGGTGTTGATAGTGTCAAACGCCTTCGCCGTGTCGCAGTGGTGTCACTTCGAGATGACGATGGCTCATTCTCGGATGTTTCACGACGACCGAGATAATCTTGTCTTGGTGATGCTGGAGGAGATCGCCGATTGCAACATGAGTCCACGGTTACGGATGCTGACGGAGAGAAAGACCTACGTGCAATGGGTCGAACACAGATGCGGGCAACAACTCTTCTGGATCAAACTTAGGGAAGCACTTGTCACATCTGCACCAAGTGTCACCAATTTTTTGCCGCCAATAAATGATTTCGTCGCATGAAGGCAGTGGACTACGCTATATAGGGCATGCTAAGTAATCGACAGTTTATACAGAAAAACTCCCCAGTGGAGCTGTAAACCTTAACTATATATAAGAAGTGCAGAAAATTTGAATGTTAATGCTGAAACGATAGAAAGGCTAGTTAATCAGAATCTGCTTATCACAAGACTTTATACCTTAAGGAACTGTAATATAGAACAATATTTAATTATATCGGTTTGCAGAATATTGATTATTCAAGTTACTGTATTAAATGCCCACTGCTTATCTAAAATATTTGCTGAAATCCTTTCCTGTTAATTAAGGAAATCTGCATTTTGTGCCAGGAATTATTTTATTCCGAATATTCTTTGTTACGAATTATCTTATGAAGAGGAGCCCATGTCATTACATTTCAGTCTTTTTGAAGTCACAGTTGAGTCATCAGTAACCAGTGAAAATAATAATTAGTAGGGCCTACTATGGACTCTCTATCCGTCTTACGTTTGAAGAACCCGTTCACCTCGTTCGACTTGGTACAGTTGGACTGGATTGTGTGTGCCATTATTTGTCAGTTTGTTTCAGTTTTTATTTCTCTGTTATGTTTGAAGTTATTTTTTGCCAGTTTTTTTGCCAGTTTTTGTTTTTGTTTATCACTGGTTTCAATTTATTTCACTTTGGTTGTAATTAGTGTTATTAAACTTAAAAACCCGAGCTGTTTAGCGGCTGTAAGCAAACGGTTCGTGTTGTCCTCATTTGGCCTACTGTGTTGAAAGAACGTGTGAAGTATAAAAAGCAAAACATTTTTGTTTCTCACCTATGTGCAAACGCGTTTGTTACAGACTTTCAAACACACACACAGACCACATATGTATATATGGTGCATAGTCTACATTCAGATGTGGTCAAGGTACATAGACCACATAATGAAGTATGCACCTTTACTTTAAATTATTAGTATTACAGTAGTTGGAGGAATATTTTTACTGTTGCTCAAGTAAAATTTATTGTCAATGAGTAGGCCGACTTTTACTTTTACTTAAGTACTAAAAGTCACACTTACTTTTACTTAAGTACCCTGGTCCGGTACTTTTAACAACACTCCCATCTCTTTATGACGCAAAGACTAGCGTCGAAAAACCGGCGACATCATGGCCGCCGGTCATGCGCATTCGAGAAAACGTCCTGACGCCGTGCCATATATACCAGGACGCCATGGACGATAGCGCTTTCGAGTGTACGACGCCGTCGCTCGACGTCGTCCTACGTCTTCGACGCTGCTTGGTCAAGGACACTCTCTACAACAAGCTTGTTTCTGCCATTTCTCATCAACAGGTTTCTTGCCTCTGTCTCCTCGATATCTCTGCAGCCTTCGACACCATAGATCACAATATCTTATTCCACCGACTTTCAACCTGGTTTGGTTTTGCTGACACTGCTCTCCTATGGATACAGTCTTATCTCTCCTCCCGCTCTTTCTCTGTTAAAACTTCGGAAGCCTCTTCTAAGTCATGCCCTCTCACTTGCGGAGTTCCACAAGGCTCCGTTCTTGGACCTCTTCTGTTTATCCTCTACACTACCCCACTCAGTTCACTCATTAAAGCATCCTCCGTTGACCATCACCTCTATGCTGATGACACCCAACTATTCATCTCTTTCTCCCCAAATTGTTTCAATGAATCTACAGATCATCTTCTTTGTGTGGTTAAACAAATCTCCTCTTGGATGACATCTAATCTCTTTGTGCCTGAACCCATCTAAAACTGAATTCATACTTATCGGCCTACGTGACCAACTCAAGAAAATTTCTGACCCCTCTATCTCCCTCAGCCTGGACTCTGCCTCCACCCACACCTTTAATACTAACTCCTCTGTCCGTAATTTAGGTGTTATTTTCGACCAGAACCTTACTTTTTCTGATCATATCACCCATCTTTCCCGCTCTTGCTTTATGCATATCCGCGACCTTCGCAGAATCCGTCCTATGCTTGACTTCAAAACCGCATCTATCATTGCCACATCCATAGTCCATGCAAAACTTGACTACTGCAATTCACTTTTCCTCAATATTGACACAACCCAGATAAATCGCCTACAAGCTATCCAGAATGCTCTCGCACGTGCTGTCACCAAAACCCCCAAACACCATCACATCACCCCTGTTCTCAAATCACTGCACTGGCTTAAAATACCAGAACGAATAGAGTACAAAGTCTTATCCCTTACCTACAACACACTTCAATCCTCCCAACCCTCCTATGTTCGTCAATTATTTACTATCCAACCACTCCGTTCAACCCGCTCCTCATCTGTCCTAACACTTCTTCGCCCTCCCGTCACCTCATCCTTAAAATTTGGAAATCGCTCGATAGCCATAGCTGCCCCACCCCTTTGGAATAAACTCCCGCCAGAATTGCGACAGTTGTCTGGTCAATCATACGAACTCACCAACACTTCACCTCTTTCAGTTTCTGCGCAGGTCTTTCACTCAAGACTGAAAACACTTCTTTTCCAGAAATCTTATCCTGATTCTTCCTCTTCCTCTTATCTCTCTTCTCGCTTCAATTTCAAACAGCATCCACCGTAGCCGTCCGACTGTCTGAGTGCCTGACCCCTGGATCTTGACCCTTTTGCCTATCGATTTTGTTTTGACTGAGCGCCTGTGAATAAGCTGGTTCCCGCGACTTAGCTTTCGTTGAGCGCTGTAGAAATCTCGAGATTACGATTACGATTACGATTACTCCAGGGACACTTTGAACGTCCTGTCATCAGTCTACTCTGGATGGGAATCCGTTGGCAGGTCTCTGCGTGTGTGCGCAAGATTGTCACCGGTGACTTTTCTAGTTTAATGAACAATGACTGCTAAGTGATAAACTTTGTGATCTTAATGACATTTTAACATCATAGCGGTTGGCGTAGAGAGCGACACTGAGCTGTTTATTCTTGAAGCGGCGTTATATAAATGTTCGATTACAATTACAATCGCTTTGCCATCGACCACTGCTCTACACAGTTTTGTAACATCCGCAAACTTATATTTTTAAAAATAAAATCCATAATCTATGTAATTAATAAAAAAACAACAGTGGCCCAAGCACTGATCCTTGTAGAACTTCGCTTTTCACCCTTTACCAGCCACAACTGTTTCCTCTGGCCACCTTTTGCATACACAAGATTGTGTTCTCGTAAACCGGGAATCGAACCCAGGCTGCTAACTGAAAGACGTCTTAGTAGTGGAGTTAGCGGTATTTTTGTTTAAAAGAAAGACAAACACAGAATTTTACCGGGGGGGGGGGGTCAACTGGATTTATACAAATAACCGCCGGTCCTCTTAAACGCCAGTCTCCAATTGCGGCCAAGGATAAAATATGCGTGCAGATATACGCCTGGGGCGTTTATAAGTAGTTTTACTGCAGGCCTACTCGTAGCATGCTCGGAGTGTACGTGGAACCGCAATTACGCATTCAGTTGCTAAGCTTTATGTCACGTGTTCCTTGTTAAAATGGCGATGATTGTATTTTGACGAAGGTTAGATGGAAAACTTCCGATTTTTGCGCGACTGCTAACTGCCTAGAAAGTGTATATTTTCAAAATCTATACATCGGGTGGGCCGCGGCGAGTTTAGTTTTAAAGCATTTTGTGTTGTTCAGCTAAAAGATCTTACCGCGCAGTTTCGGCCCCGAGTCTAGCAGGGCTTACGGAGGCGTTTGGGGCAGGCTCCGTAGGCAGTCTGTCTAGAACAGTCTGAGCAAGTGACTGGTGAGCTTCTTCATAGTTTCATACTTGGGCTTTATGACATTTCGGTAATCGTTCGACATTGGCTGCTTGCGGCCGCGAACTTGTAAAAACATATGGCCACTGCAGCTGCATTGCGAAAGAAATAGCACGTTGCACGCAGTAGCTATCCAAATACGTAAGTAATCAGTAACAGGAACGCATATCATATTAGATGAATCGAGAGCATATGCAAATCAGGAAAGCTTAGAAATTGGTATGTTCTTGCATTCTGTTGAGCATGGACACAACTTCGTAGATCATAGCAACGATAAGATGGGTACACAAACTGTGGATAACATGAGGATGCATGCCAAACGCAAATTGCAAATGCAGTTTGACACAAGTTGCGATTTGTTTATGAATTATCTGCCGCAATTTGTTGGTGATCTATGAGAAACAGCTACTTGTGATTGCATTCTGGCAGAGTTCTTATTGCTCTGGCCATCTGGGTGGCCCTATTGTATAAGGCTAAATTGCAAGCAGCTGTTTCTCGAGGATTACCTGTATGGCACAGCACATTGATTCGTGAGAGCATTTTTCGAACATTCTTATCAGAAACTTAAGCAATTTCTTAATTTTTTAAACCAGTCAAAATATTTTTAAAACCTGTTGCTACTCTGTAATTTACTGATCACTTGTTTATTTTTTGATAATTTCTGCTACGTATACAGCGCTTTATTTTTGTTGCAATCTGAACGGCCTTATTGTTGATAAGTAAATGACCACTAGTGGCCAAAAGCAAAAGATTACCAACGGTTCATATGAATTTTCATTAATAGTTATGGAAAAGTAATCATTCGTTTATTACGTACCGTTGGACTAAATTGCTAAACGGATGTTGGGAACTTGAAATATATACGTTTTAACATATGTGTTTCTTAAATTGTCGGTACTGAATTTTTACAAAGACAATTCAAAGAAGTTTAAAACTAGGCCCATCATTTTACTTGCAGTAAACTTCATGACATATTGGTAGCCTTGAAAGGCTGTCTTAGGAAGAGACGTAGAAGCTCAGAATGGCTCGTGCGGGGATCTCGTCCTACATCACAAAGTCTTCCTCCTACCCGACCTCAACCTATGGTAGCAGCTATCATATTGGCAGCTACGCAAGTAAACCAACATACGCTTCGTCCTACAGCAAGCCTACACTTGACTACAGTCGGCCATATGCGAGCACACCGCTAAGAGCTCGCGACAGCTCAACTTCTGGTTATCTGCGCAGTTCTTCGAATTATGCCGGCTCCACGCAGAATGCTCGCTCACTGCTGACAACACCTTCTTTTGAGTCAAAGCGATTCGGACTGGCCATCAATCGTGATCGCACGTCGAGAAGAGACACGATTGGTACGAAAGCAAGCCTTCCTCCTCGATCAACGCATTACTCAAGCAGTTACTCATCCAATTATCGATCGCCAAGGGATTATGATCGAACGTACGGAAGATTTTCTCAGGAGAGAACGACAGATATTTCGAGGGATCTGGGAGACCTGAATCTGGGATCGAGACTGCCACCACTTCGTCGAAGCAGCAGCCATTTCGACCTGGCATCTTCACGGATGAGCGTGGAGCGATCGTCAGTAGGACGAGATACAGAAGAGAAGGACAATACTATTCGCCGAGTGACGCCAAGGATCCATCCCACAATGGGAGGCTATGGGATGGAAAAACGCCTGGGTGGAAGCTGTGAGGTGGAAACAGAGGAAAATGGAAGAGGGGAAGCCACTGACCACACAGACAGCCAATCTTTTTATGGGAGTGCTAGGTTAGGAAGGAGATCGCCATCTATTGATCGCCATTACATCAGCACGGAAGTAGATATTTCCAGAACAAAGAGATACGGGTCGGTGGATCGATTCAGTGGCTCCAGACCTTTGGTAGGAATTCACAAAGTTTCTGATGATAATTAAATTCCAAATGTAAATATTTGCCTTATCTATATACAAGCCATCGAGCTATATTGGCACGTGTTATTATATTGTCAAATAATAATAATTACAACAATAACAATATTAATAACAATAACAATATTGTTATTAGTCATTATCATTACCATGATTATTATTATTATTATTTTTAAAGTAGTAGTATTATTACCATAGAACAAGTCAAATTATTCCAATGTTTTCTTGTTTTGTTGCTTGTTTCTGTAGTGATTAGTTCCATTTTTTTTAAATTACTGAACTGTACAGATATTGAAGTTTGTTTTTAGGTGACTTGTTAGTCTGATGGTCAGTATATTTGACAGCCATTCTGGAGGTCAGGGTTCAATTCCCTACAGGGTAGAAATATAATTCAAGATTTCAGTTTCTCTTTTAGAACACTGTAAGATCAGGCAGTAAGGAAACTGACTGGCTGCTTGACGTCATAAACTGATGTAAAAAATTAAGTTAGTAACACCTCTTACGCTTGGCTGATTTTGGATAGGTCTTGTATTCTTGTTCGATGTGGTTGATTTTCATGTTGGTTACTTAAGTTTTGATTAATTTTTATCTGGGTTGTGTTTATGTGGTGCATTATTACATTTGGCGTGTTTTACTTTGGATCATTTCATTTGATTGTTGTTGATTATGTTTATTTTGTATTCAGATTCTGCCCAAGTCTGTCAACTCTCGCAGCTGCACTGGCCTACGAAACATTGGAAACACGGTTAGATGAATTTAAAATAATCCATAAACAGTGTTTTAAGAATACATTGAGTACCAATTTACTTTTAATTTACTGACAAATTTATAGTTACACTTACGTAACGTAGATTATATGATTTTTGCTTATATGAGTTATTATTATTTAAACTATACTAAAACCTCCCTGTAATGTACTTCATTATAGTGCAGATTCTGGGACAGTGCAGTTATTTACAAGGACAGTATTCATAAAAACACCAGTGATTATTTTTTAGTATTTATGTTTTAAGCTCAGTTCATAAGTTCAGAATGAAGAAAAGCTGAATCAATATTAACTTCACTGGAATCTATTTATAATGCTACCTTTAGGAGCCATATCCAGTGCCATGTTATAATGTAATAAGTAATATGTTCTAAGTGCCATGCACTAATGAAACAGACCCTGTGGTATACCAACAATATGTTCTAAAGGTTAGGGACTTGACATATATAAGAAATGAACAGAAAAGATATTCTGAGAGGTGTTGAACTTGTGTATACTGTAGCAAAGTAAGATGAACAGTCTTTCATTTTTATGGAATTTTTGCTGATTTATTTTGTAGTGTTTCATGAACAGTGTTCTCCAGTGCCTTGCTCACACAGAACCATTGCTTGAATATTGTCTCGAGTCTCAGTACGAGGCTGACATGAACCGAGAGGCAAGCCGCATGAAGGGGGTTCTTATTACAGGTGAGTGGGTGCTACTGGGTAATTGTGATTGTTATCAGGAACTTCTGTCCCTCCGGTGTCTAATGCAACCGATGTACAACAAAGCCAGGCTGCAGTCAGGTCAATATCCAGAAGGTCAGTCCATTAAGATGGTGTAACCAATCACCGATGCAGTGCCCTTCACTTTTGTGTCTGGGGTTCAGTTCGTGATGGGGTCAAGCTTAGCAACCTGTAAGAAATGATTGTACCGTACAGTATAATGTATTGTGTAATATCTGACAAGTCCCTAACCTTTAGAACATATAGTTGGTATGTCATGTTTGTGATTCCGTTGAAAGATCCTTCAAAGGCTACACTTAATATTTGGTGAATGTATGGTAATCTGTATGGAAACTTATTTTACTTCATCTTACTTAAACTACCTCTGTATTATCTCTATGTTTTATTGGACTGACTTTCTGGATATTTACCTGACTGAAGCTTGAATTTGGTGCACCATTGGTTAATGTCTTGTGCATTAGAAACCGGCACTACAGAAGTTTCTAATTAATGATGATAGTAATAATAATATGGGAATATTTTTAAAAATGTTAATCCTGAGGGATCGTATGCACCTTGTGTGTAAAAGTATTACCTTTATTTTACAAAGTTATGTGTAAATTTTGTTATTGCAATTGTTGCTGCAGTTTGTGTAAGTGGCTAATTGGCTTAGTGCTCACCTTGCAAAGCGTAGTGTGTAGTTTTCTGATTTTCCTAAAACGATCAAAATGTGGGGACCCAGTACTTGTCCTTAATAAGCAGTTGCTTAGTGTGATTAACGGACACCTTGTTAAGAGTAGTGCTAAATAAATGTAAGAAATAGTGAAATGATATTGTTACCATGATCACTATTTCGTTTTATTTTCACGAGTGTCACTTGTTAATGATCTACAAGTTTAATTGGGGAAATTTACAAAGTTTAATAATATCAGTCGTTTAAAGCCTTATGATTTATTTTCTTACAGCCTATGCAGAACTTATGGATTCAATGTGGAGTGGACTGGAGACGGTGGTTTCGCCAACCAAGTTCAAGTGTGAGGTGGCACGGTTTGCAAAGCTGTTCCTTGGCTATAAGTAAGTTCATCTGGGAATCCCTTGGCCGCTGTTAGGAGCCCAGTTTCATGCAAGCTAATGTATGGGGGTGCACGACTTTCTAGTGGTTAGCGTGCTGGACTTTCAGTTGAAAGGTCGGAGGTTTTGGCTCCACCTGTGACCCCAGGCCAGCTCAACTATAATGAGTACACTGACTGTACACTGTCAGCGGGAAGATCAGGTGGCAAGGTAGAGGTCTGGCAACACGTCCTCATATGCCAAGGCTAAGAAAATGAAGTCGTTAACACTTCATACCCATGGCTGCTTTAGGGGACTGCCCTTCTTTTAAGTTTGAGTTACTGGTAGTTGTTCTTATGCAGCTAAATGTGAAATTTGTGTAGACAGGTGTGAAGAATTTTGTTATACCTTTCTTTACTTGGCCTTGTCTAGCCATTTCTTATTATTTCAGGTGCAGTCCAGGAGTTCAGGTATCTTGCCATACCTTTTTACCTATTGTGTTATGCTACCTATAATATTATGCCATTCTATACATTGCCTGACCTTACCTAACCTGTGCTGAATTTGCCTAAACTTAGTTTTCCTTACATTTCTTTTCTTTTGCACACTCTTCCTTGATTCTTACCTTACTTTGCCTTTCCTGACCTTCATGATTGTACTTTACATTATCATCTGACTGCTTGAAAATTCTGTTTCTGTAGTCAGCAGGATGCTCAGGAGTTTCTGCTGTACCTTCTGCAAGGACTTCATGAAGATGTCAACCGAGTTCGAGATAAAAAGAAGACACAAACTGACGATTCAAATGAAATTGAGACTATCAGGTTGCTACATCGTTCGCGCAGTGCAACTGTTTTTACTTGGCTAGAACTGACTGACTTTGTTTGCAATTTGCAATGGTGTGTGTGGTTTAAAGCTATCATTTCAGTTTAAAACTGATTTCTTCCTGCTCTTTCTATAACTGGCTAGATCTGCTCTTGTTGCCAGAATTGTTATTTTTTTATTTACTTTAACTGCTTTTATGAACTAAGATTTCTGTCATTTAAACTTTAAACATAAATTTTCTATTCTTGTAGTGCCTCAGAGAAGGCTAGAAAGTCTTGGAAGGAACACCTTGAATTTGAAAACAGCAAAATAGTTGGTACGAGAATTAAGCATTATTATGTAGTCCTTTCCTTATATCTTTTGACTTCCTCTTTAATAATGTTTTTTGATAGTTTGTGTATGTGTATATGTGTGTGTATGTGTGTTTATATATGTACATATATGTGTGTGTTTATATATTATATGTATATTTATATTTCTGTGTTTAAATATAAAATGGGTGCTTAATTGTTTAATAAATAACAAGGAATGGTTATGATGTGTTTTGCAGTGTTCAGTACTTTCTAGCATAGTGGTTTTAATCCTTGTTTGAGGACCAAGGTTTGTGCAAAAATGTATTTGGCGGCACCTTTAAGTGCCATGCTGTGTTTTGCAGATCTATTTGAAGGTCAGCTGAAGAGTGCCTTGACTTGCACTGAATGTGGTTATATCTCCAACACGTTCGATCCAACTCTTGGTCTCTCCCTTCCGATCAAAAAGGTAGATGTTTTACATAATTGTACTACTTAAATGCTCAGGTAATACCACACTGACAAACTCATTTTGACTAAATATAAAAGTTAAAACATTAAATATAACATTTAAAAACTGTTTAATAAATTGCTAGAGGAATGGTTGTACTGTGTTTTGCAGTGCTCAGCACTTTTGGGCCGTGATTGTTAAATACTAATTGTCAAAAAATGTATCACATTTATCAATTTTTTAGTGCCACGGAGCATCGGTCAGCCTGATTGATTGCATGGAGCTGTTCACACAGGAGGAAATTCTAGATGGTCACGAGCGGACGGTTGGTTGTCTGTAGTTTCTGATAAAGTTTATCAGTGAATATACAAACAAAGTTTAATTATTTTCCTTAAAGGTAATCAAAATGAAAAATCCGGACTGTCTCTGCGCCATAGTCAATCTCAAACTATATATCACTGTAAGAGTACACACCTCTGCCCTCTAGCTGTCAAATTAAGAAGTCCATTACTGCTACTGCCATCTATTGAATAACAATGCAGTGACTGCAGATCATTGTGTATTGAGCTATGTAATGGATAAGGCTGGGCTGTGACTCATTGGATACTTGTTGTCATATCTGTAAAGTCAACCGTCATAATTGCAATTGCACATTTATGTAGCACCTCTTAAAGAAAACTCGGATGTGCTCCCAACCTGAGAGAAAAAGACCACAATTGAACAGAATGGCCCTAACCACTGATGAAGTCTTGCGTTGTCTTCAACCGTCTTCAAACCGAGGATTGGCTACACCACAGACAATTTTGTGCCATCTATTTCCGTCCCTTGTCTCCTGTTATAACTGGTCAAGCGATAATTCAGTCTGGTGAAGTATAGGCAGAGAAAGGACAAGATGAAGTCACTGGTTGCATGGCTGTGTGTTCCTGAATGATGTACCGACCACACCAAAGCTAGCATATTGTATTATGAAAGTACAATATTTTATGGCCACACTTTTGGGGACAGCTAAAACATTGGTGAAAGCATGTGACAGGTGAGTGATTCTATACTTTTATACTAACTATTGATTGGTTAAGCTGTTGGGTTGTACGCTGTGATGCTAAAGGAGCAGCTTAGAAATGTAAATTATGCTTTTTTGATGTCCACAGTGGTCTTGTACTTTACTTTGGCCTTGTCTGGTACAGCGGTCTTGACCTTCACAGTGACCTTGATCATTGCCTTTCATTGCAGATGTGTGCTTGCTGTAAGAGGAAGCAGAAGTCCACAAAACGACTCTCCATCCAAAAGTTTCCCCAGATTCTCATCATAAGTATCCTTTAATTGGCACCAGCTAACCAAAGCATGTCATAATGACTAACTGTGCAGCCAAGTGCTAAGATGTTAGTGTTTTTTAAACTGCATAATAATTATAGAATTCAGAATTTTAAAACCGAAATAACATCAAATTGATTTGCTTTTAACCCACGTAACACATGAAAAGAAAGGCAATCTTTTTTTTGAATTGCTGATGCTTCATTTGCAGGTAAGCCAAAATATCTATCAACCCCTGAGCCTCAATTCAATGGACTCGGTAGAGAACAATAGCTGTGTGAAGTAAGATGGGTAAGAATGGTTACAAGGTATGCAGCAGTTGGCTCTTAGAATTCTAAGATATGGACAGAAAATACAACTAGAAAGGTAGGCACAGACAGAAGTGCAGGCACACATACATATCTACAGATACATGTTGTTGGGCACAGTAGTCAACTGGTTAGAGCACTCGGCTTGTAATCGCGGGGAGTACGGATTCAAACCTTGCCTGAGATAGTTACTGTGCAGGGACCTTGAACAAGTACCTCACTAATAATTGGTCAGTGCCATCGATTGGTGCTTAGTCATCAGATAGTGGTGCTTCATAAATGGAGAAATAATTAATAATTTAGCCTGTGTCAACATGAGTAACTGCATAACCTAAGACTGTTGTACTTTTGTTACCTAAGCTTGCTTTACATTTGTTGTGGGTGAGTTTCCTTAGCTGTTGATTCAGATTTAAAACGATTCAATGATGAAAACGCATATCGTTCGAAGCTTTCAACTGAAGTGAAGTGTCCGCTCAGGAACCTTGATCTAAAGATGTTCTCGGCAGAAAAAGGTAAAATCTAATCTAATCTAATCTTGCAACTTCTGCAGTTCTGTTTTGTTTTCTGCTGCTAATTGGTATGTTATATTGAGATAGCTATACTGTACATACATGACTGGATTTGAGTTTAGTAAAATCTTACAGCATAGTAAAATGCTACTCAGTTTGACCCTAATTGTGATGGCATACATTTTTGTATGTGTTATAGTTGTCATTATTTTTTGTTTTTAACCATGGTAAGAAAAAACTGGAATCTAGAATAGCTTATAGTGGTGGTATTTCTTTTTTAGATAAAATTGATAATTTTAGATTTAAGGAAAAATCTGAAGATTGTGTTTTTGAGATGTTCTAATTGTGTCTACATGCATACATATATACATTCATACATATATACCTGCATATGTTGTTACATGCTTATCATTATTTTTGTATTTATTAGGTGCCACTGTCTGTTGACTAAACATCAGTCGATGGCACTGAGCATTTATGAGTGATGGACTTGCTCAAGGTCTCTACACGGTAATTGCCTCGAGGAAGGCTCGAACCCATGATCTCCACATTACAAGCCGAGCGCTCTAACCACTCACTACTGTAATTAATTATATCCGATGTTGACACATAAAATACTAGTTAATGATATCCAGAATGACAGTGTCAGGTAACATGATCTGGCGCATCTAGTTAAGACAAGACTTCTGACAACTGTGTTAAGCAAGTAGGGCTGCTTCTGAAGTATTTTCTGTTAATTCCAGTGGCTGGATCAATTGTCTATGACCTGTATGCCGTTTCGAATCACTCAGGCACGCCATCTGGTGGTCATTACACCGCTGCAGCGCGTAATCCCTATACAAAGGAGTGGCAGTATTTCAACGACCACAGGTATGGCTTCAAAGATCAGTCGAACAATTATTTCAAGGTGTCAGCGCGTGGTGCTGTACAGTTGTGCAGTAATGAGTTACTCAAGGGCAGCACAGAAAGATGCCTCTTCCACTGGTGCCCTGTGGCATACTTGGCTGTAAATGAATACATTTGTTGTACAATGTCAGAAAGATCAAATAATGAGGAAAACAGCTGGCCACCCATCTTCGTATACAGAGGCTAAGTAAATGAAGGCGGTGAAGCTTCATGACCATGGTTGCCTCTCAGAGTGAGCTTGATTAAGAAACGGCTGTTCTTCGAGATCCCTGTAGAAAATCCAAGCTGCGAACTTATTACTGTGCAAGTACTCGTACAGTCAGCCTGTGTTGCAGCTGTAGTTCTCAGATGTCACTGTAATGCATTTTAATGTATCTAGATATGTATGTTTTAGCTTTCATGAAGTTTAAAGATATGCTTTTTGATTACCCTGCTTTGTTCTTCTGTTTGCAGAGTTTCTACAATTTCTGAATCTGATGTTGTGACGTCTGAAGCCTACATCTTGTTCTACGAGCTTTCGTCTGGCTCTCTCGCCCTGTAGGTGCTGTCTTTCAGAGCAGATGACTTACAGAGGGCATCACCCTCTTGTCCTGGCGTACAGAATGTCCGTCCTTACAGTGGTGCTTCGTTCAAACCCACCACTTTGTTCTTTTAATTTGTTTGGGGTAGATAAACATTTGGGGGAAATCAGGACTGTTAGCTGTTGTTGCCTGGGTGAAGTTATCTTTGAGCGATTAATATTAGGGTTGTAATAATCGAATCTGGGTATATGCTCCCGTAAATCTTTATGTTTAGAAAGCCATATTTATCTTTGTTTAGAGTGTGGGGTGTAGCACTAGTTCTACCGCTTTATTTATAGTTCTTCCGACAATGATTACGTAACTTATTGGTTGATTACTTAAGTGCTTTGCCTTGTAATCTGGAGTGTGGAGTCTTCCCTGAGATCATCACTGTGTTGCGTGTTCAAACCAGTCTTCAAACACAACTCCTTATCACCATCGATTGAGGCTTCGTGATTAAATAGCTGGTGGTGAAAAATTAACAGAAAATGAGTGACTGAAGGAGAGAGTCTTGTTTACTGAAAAGTGTCAGGTAACTAGCGGCTGATGATAAAGTCTTGCCCAGTCTTGTGACTTCTGTGGTACCAGTATTGTAATAGATGTGTGTATCAGTTGCAGTCTGTGTTCAGAACTACTTGTAATTCAGTTTTTGAATCAAGGGATTCTTGTGCAGTGGTCTTGTGCAGATAGCCAACTGATGTCAGCAATGCTGGAAGAACTCCAGTTGCTAGTGACCGTGCCTTGAAATCTTTGTCGGCTGTCGCACACGAGTTTTTTTGCAGATGCAGTATTTTGACTGCTTCACTCTGTACAGACAAAATGCATTAAGCAGACTGAGTTCTGCCTGCTGTTATAGTTTTGGTGGTTTTCACTAATGCTTTTGACTCACTAGTTTCAAATGACAACTTTTGAATTCTTTATATTTTATATATTTTTTCTGTCCTTTTGACCCTATAGTTTTTTACTGGTCAGTTTTAACTTAGTAATTATGAACTGTTTCAGTTGATGATTTTGTTGTAGGTTCTTTGATTTGGTAGTTTTGGCTTGATAATTTTGACTTTGCTATTTTTAATTCTATCCGATTACTAGCATGTCCATGATTTTTCACACTTAATGGTATTAGTTTTCACTCAGTAATTTTGACTCAATTTCAAATTCTCTCGGCATGACTTTTATTAGTTTATTAGTTATTTTGACTCATTAGTATTGGCTTGGTAGTTTGAATTCTTTAAACTATTATCCCTTTGCTGATCATTTTAATTACACATTGGTGATACAGGAATTTTTAATTCTTTTTTTCGGCAGTTTTCTCGCAATAATTTTGCAGTTGATCAGTAATTTAATTCTTTGATCTAGTCTTTCCATTTCTTTTCACTTATTGTGGTTTCTTACTCTATGATTTTGATGTGGTAAATTTTTTCTTCATCTCTCCCTTTTTCCGTTTTGACTTAGTACATTCTAAGTTTATTTTTTTGGACTTGATTCACTTGGCTCAGTGTTTGACTCAGTAATTTTGACTCGGTTATCGTGAATTCTTTCAACTTGATATTGACTTGATATTTTTGACATGCGCTGATGTGCCAAGTTTTTTGCAGATCATCTGTCGTTTGCCAGCAGTTAATTGCCGCGTGTTGGTTGGCGAGTGATACTGAATGTGACTATTTTTTACAGTGTTTGCTATTTGGTACAGCATGGGATATTTGGTACTGCATGATATATTTTGTACACTTTGCATAGTTTTGCCGGCTTTGGTACTTGATATAGCACTAGTACTTGGTAGTGCCTGAGATTTGGTACAGCTTTAATGTTTCCTGATGTATTTTATGTCTTACGTACAGCTTTAGATATTTTGGCTCAATTTAATCAGTTATAGATTAGTATTTGCTGTTACTAAGCACCTCATTTAAAAGTATCATGGTACATTGAAAACTTACCGTACTTTAGATAGCTAGTAGCACATAGAATAGCAAGACCTATTGAGTAGCGTCACAACAGCTATAAACAGGATACTCAGTGTGTAATGCTACGATGCAATTGTGATTGAAGCAATTTCATAATAGTTAACTTGTATTACTTTACCCATGATTTTTTCTGAAACTATTTTACAACTGTTGCTGCATTCGGTTTGTTGTGAGTTTGTGAGATTATATTTTTGCAGTATAGTGGGCTGTGCATCTGGAGACAGGTGTTGACAGATGCATGCTGTAAATGTCGGTTTAATGGTTTGTCACCGCCGTGTCCAGGATTCAAATCCCGGTGTGTTTTGGAGATTTGCCCAGAAGAATAAGACTGCATAAAAAATGTGTGATTGTGTTACTGTTGTAGTTATTTGTAGTTTTATTTACTGCAGTGTTTTTAGGATTGCTGTTCTATCTTAAATCGTAATTACTGCTGGAATTTGTGTAAATCTTGAATGTTTCTCGTAATAGTTTTATGCGGCCAGTAGATTAGAAATATGCATCTGTAAATGCCTATTTATTATTTGCCTATTTATAGAACTATTTATGAATATTTATTTATAATTCTGAATATTCATGACTTTATAAATATTCATTTGTCAGTCTGAATATTGATCTAACTATTCATTTATAAAGCTAAATATTAACTAATGCAGTATACAGAATTTTTACATGCCGGGTCTATTCAAACCCTTCAGATTAGTTTAATTCAATAGATACTCAGTTGCTCTTATTTTACTTTGTAAAGTTGTAACAAAGGATTTTATAGGACCCGATGTGCTATAAAATCAGATGCACCTGGGAGGAGGACAAACAACAGACTGGGCAGAGGTGCACATTTTAATAATAGTCGGGGTATATCAGTGTCAGATTTGGTTATGTGGATTAAGTGTTTTGTAGTCAGGTTCAGGCCTTCCTGCCATCAACCATATGTATTTATTTTGCCATGTTTGCTTACTTGCTGGCAAGGATGAATTTATGATTTCAGTCACTTAGTTGCTACTGTGGTGTTTGAGCTTGTATAACACTAACACTTGACCTTGCTTTTAGAATTCTGAGCCTTGCGGCTCAGTTGATGAAATGTAGGCGGTTCCTCATTGAACTCAAAAAATCAGTATTACAGTTGTTTGCAATATGCCATTATTATTAACTTTTATTGTTGACGTTTTTGTTATATATCTTGGCTTTCTTTGAAGTATGTTATTGGTAATTTTTAGCGTGAATGAGTGATTTAAGCAGAATATCTTTAGTATCAGTACCTGCATTATCCTTTATTTTTTCTCTATTGTAATTGAGTTTATTGAGGTCTTTTGTGTTGTCAAAAGGAACGCTGCTTTAAAAACGAGCAACAGTGTATAAGCACAATTGACTGATGTGAAAGTTTATCTGCAATCCACTTGCCTTTGTGTAGCAACGAGTATTGATCCACTTTTGCGATACTTATTATTGAAACATATCTGTTTTAGTCGTCCGTTAGTGATCCTCATCAACTTGGAACGTTTTAACTATAATTTGTTAGATTTGTACTTGATCTAAATGTGCATGAACTATTTGAAGCAATATATTTATTTCAAGCCTGTTTTGATGACTTCTGGGTAGACACGATGGCAGTTTTTAAGATAACAATGAAACTACATTTATTATTATGGGCTTTATGTTAATTTTTAGGCACATCAACCATATGAGCACATATGATGCAATGTTATATGCGTTTCATTAATATTTAGACGTGCTTAGCCATTTGCAGAAACATGACAACTGCAAATAACTATTTTAGCACCACTTCGACAAAACTCATTGAATGAAAAAGATTTTGCTAGGTAAATAGAAAGTTACAGAACAAGTTCTTTACTGCAGTTGAAAAACATTGCCACATGCAAACGGATGTAACAACCAAAAGCAAAACATAGGTGGTCAACTGCCCTCTTCATCAACACAACTGGCATGATTCTGGGATTGGAGTGCTAAATTGGTAATACGACAGCATTTTAAGGGGTCGTCCATAAAGGATGTGTGCAAGAGGGGGGTGGGGATCACCCCAATGCGGAAAGGGATGGCGATACGCCTGCATCCAAATCGGAACTTGGTACATAAACAGTCTGTACCGCGCTGGATCCAATCAGCCTCTGGTGGACGCGGCAGGTTCAGAGTACCCAACCCTGTGGCACAATTAACCCTCAAAGATAAATAAAATAGCTTATTCTAGGCTTTGGTACTCCGTTGGAGTGCAGACGTCCACAAAGAGGGGTGACCCAAATATGAAGAAGGGGTTCAAAGTAGGTCATTTTATTGAAGGCAACCTTTATGGATGGATGACCCCTAACTGAACAGCCTTTTTCTACATGGCTTGATAACGAATTTTCATTTTCACATGATGCACCTGGATTAAAACCATGTCACGCACAAAATAAAACTCACAAGAAACTTAAAAGAGTACAGAAGCATTTACATCACATCAACAAAAACTTGAAAATGAAATAACACATGCAAAATTAATGAACACATTGTTCAAAAGTTGTAGGCACGATCCTAGTAAACTCCAACTTAGCTAAGTAAGGTGGCCAAGTGGCTAACACACTGGCTATCCACCTAGAGCAGCAACCTGGGTTCACATCACACTGGGTCTGTCATGTGAAATCATCATGGATCACATTGTTGAACTGTGTAAAACCTTGAAGGCCATTATCATCACTGATAACAGTGTTTCCTTAAATCCAACACATCAAGTAAGTACTGACCAAGACATCAGATCCAACTTAAATATGACTGTGCCACAAAAACAACTGGCGTAATACCTTAAATAAGGTAGATGACAAGACAAAGATAGTCTCTTACAAAGTAAAGTCTCACAGACGTCAGTAACTACCGTAATTACTGCTGAACAAATTCTGGAACAAAATGCTTCACAAAATAGAAAAAATGCTTGAGTAAATATACGTGAACCAGATTAAATTCAGAATGGAAAAGTCTTAGATCAACATTCGAGAACTCAAAGCAATAACTTTTTCAGAACAGATCAAGATCTTAACCACAGTAGTGAGAACAATTCAAATTATTTATCTGCACGTTTCTGTGACATTCTTATTGAGCATAAATATCACTATCACATGAAACAACAATATCATATAAAGTATAACAAAAGCAACAGAAAGATATAGAAAGTATTTACACAAAAGCACTTCACTCATAAACTGCAACTGTACTTAGTACCAATGAGTACTTGGCACAACAATAATAAGCAGCCAAATGTATATACTAACACCTGAACCTCATAACTTGGTCATGGTAAATGATCCCATGTACTTAGTACTTAGTTAGCCAACTCTGGATATGAATTCTTTCCCTGGGCTCCATGTGCGTGCAAAAGCCTGCTAGTGGTCCTTTTATAGCTATCAGCACGTTTCCTTATTGATAAACTTTTTGTTCTTAATGGATTGAATATCATTTAGGCTAGTATCAAGAGTGCCTCTGATTAGGTTCTCTTGAAAAGGCACTATAGAAATTTTAATTATAATTATTACAGTGCAGACGTGTTTAGGTGCGGTCATCGGGAGCCAGTCATTGTCTTAACGAACTATGGTTTAAGAGGGTCATGCTGAAATACAGTAGTGCATGATTTATGTAAGTCTTATTGTGGCTAGAAGCTCAAATACATAGGCCGTCTGATGTGAAGGCATTTGCACTGTTGCCTGCTACCAGATGATTTTGTCCAATGACTTTGAAAGGCCACATTGCTGTCTTCCTATGGGAAAAAGTGACTTTGACTTAATATCATTTTATTTGTGGCTATATTAATATCTACTGTTTCCACATATTATTTTAAGGTGAAGTCCCTGCAGTACACAACTGCTGTAACCTTAACTAAAAGAGAGCAGCTAAGCTCCTGCCTGGTGTCTGCTAGGCTGGCTGTGGCAGAAAAGGGCACAAGTACCATAATTTATCTCAGCTACAGCTGTCACTAGGTGTGGTCCCTTTATTCGTTTGGTGAGTGGAGACACATACAGCCATATGCAGTTAGCCTGCTTTGGAACTGTACTGGCCTCTGCAGAGCTCAAAGCAACTGCTGTTGCCTATTCAGGCAGCTTCTACACTGTGTCCGGAAAAATTCCAAGGCTTTACGGTAAATATGAAAATAATTAGTAAACATTAATCGATTTTTAAAATTCCAAAAACAGTTTAATCCTGAAATATATAATTACCAACAAAA
This sequence comes from Norana najaformis, assembly GCA_964023275.1. Taxonomy (NCBI): domain Eukaryota; kingdom Metazoa; phylum Annelida; class Clitellata; order Crassiclitellata; family Hormogastridae; genus Norana; species Norana najaformis. The sequence goes on from OZ029921.1 coordinate 6,630,306, forward strand.
TTCTTTGTAATTTATTAACGGCCCCGTTTAAAATTACGTCACAGTGACGTATTTGAATTTTATATTTTGTAAAGAAAGTTGCTAGAAAAATGGCGTTCAGCGAGGAAGACAAAATTGTTATAAAATTTTTACGCCAAAACAACAATTATAGTGCAAATAATATTTCAGGATTAAACTGTTTTTGGAATTTTAAAAATCGATTAATGTTTACTAATTATTTTCATATTTACCGTAAAGCCTTGGAATTTTTCCGGACACAGTGTATAGCTGATACAAGCCGCCTAAAATAATGAACACGAGACTGAATATCAGCCGGTGCAGCATGTCTATTGATTTTAAAATATTCTGTAGCGCTACACAGCTAGTTCCCATATTGTGTATAAATGTGACTCACGTGCTAAATAGGCAGCATCTGAGGGTCACCCACAACCGCACGTTAAGCGAATTTATGTGTAAACAGGTGGCGCATGAACAAGGCTGCACTGTAGAATTAGTTCTGTGCAAGGATGTGGAATCAACAACATAACCATACGTTATTGCTGTTTGATAATGCTCCTAAGGGTAGCATTATAATCATAGTCCAGGGTAGTACCAAGTACTTAGTGCACAGATAGTACCTAAGTATTTAGTACATATAAACTTAGCAGCAGCTAAGTACATACATACTTGACACCAACTAAGTGAATATCTATTTAGCAACAACTAAATAGTTTGGTCAAGTTTCCAAGTACTCAACACTTAATTACCTATAAGTATTTGGCTTAAAAGTACTTAGTACATGCATTCCGACTAAATAATCAGTGAGACTAAATAATCAGTGAGATTAAATAATCAGTGCATTCCGACTAAATAATCAGTGAGACTAAATAATCAGTGAGATTAAATAATCAGTGAGACTAAATAATTAGCAAGAAGGCCCATAGGAACTTGCACACATTACAACTTTCCTTTTAGCTGGTTAGCGTTACATTCTGTGTGTTAAGCTATCGACTCCAGTCCTCACTCCCTGAGCAGCATCGATGACTCGGTGTCATTGGTCATGACTCTTTGATCGATGTCAGTGGTAGCCAAGTACCTGCTGGGACAAAGCCCAACTCCTTTGTACAGGAGACTGTTGAGGAACCCCTGGAGTGGATTCAAGATGGCCTACAAGTATGCATATACGTATCTGAATACTTAGGTATATAGCTCCTTCAAAGTACCTCACAAACTGCACAGGAAGTATGCCAGTAGGTACAAAGAAAGTGAAAGGAAAGTATGACTTGAAGTAATCAGTATGACTAGTACACAGAAACTGTGCCTTTATGTAAACAGAATACTGCCAAATGGACACAGCGAGTATGCCTAGAATGAGATACAAGGTACACATATAAGTGTATATAGAATTATGTATAGAATATATAATATATATATAGAATTATATATATAGAATTATATATACAGAATTGTATATGTATATAATTAAATATAAGGTATGTAAGCTGCTTAAAATACTCAGCACATAAGAAGTATTGCTTTGAACATTCCATAAATATGTAAAACATTTCTTGGCAAAGCCAGCTGTCTCAAGAAAAGCATCAAATTATCAAAATTACAACCTAAACTACATACCGAAAGTCTTTAAATTGCCTAGAGCATGAAGTAATCATTCACTCTATGTCATCAAATTACCATGCACCTATGGCATAATTACAATCACATTTATTCTAAGTAATGTAATCATTTACTGTCACCATATTACCTGGGGCACAATGTAATCAGGTCTTACAATGCATAAAATCACCAAGACCTTAACAAAAGTACTTACTGTAAGTAACAGAACAGCCATGAATGCATTGTTTGGCCCATATATCTTAAACAAGGCAGGCACAAAAAGCCCACTGACAAGAGTTGGCAGCCAACTGCAACAGAAAACAGTCCAGCATCTACGTTCAAACCATGACAAGAATGTTTCAAGCCAAGTCTACACAATATCCCTGACACATGATGATGATGATGATGATAATGAGTTCTCTACCCAAAGGCAGGTTCATTGTCTTGATGCCACCCAGGGATCAGATAAAGTGAGGTAGTTTCCCATTGCATTCCTCACAGACAATTGTGGGCGAGCAACTTGTCCAAGGTTGCTACGCAGTGGCTTGAGGCAGATTCAAACCCGCAACCCTCCGGTTACGAGGCACAGACCATATCACTACATCACCACATCCCACTAAGTCCCAAGTCAATGACAGAAAGAAGAATTGAAGGACAAGAAGCCACAGGAAGCCCAAGAACTATGCTGATGGATGGGATCCAGTACTTCTACAATGCAACACGGTAGCTTTGCCGTGGTTGGTCCTTCACTCTGGAAGAATCTGCCTTGCAACCTGCAACATGAGCTTCTTGCCCTTTATCGGCCTCTGCTAGTGACTGAAGACAATTCTATTTGATTGTGGGCTTGTGTTATCAGGTCGGGAGCACTTCTGAGTAGTGATCTTGAAGAGGTGCTATATAAATGGGCAATTGCGATTATGATGATGAATAAAGGAATCAGAAGGAGTTACAAAGAAGTTAAGGAAATGGTATAGAACAGAGAAGAATGGCATAGTTGGATCTGCCTGAAGGCATGATGGCAGCTTGCTAATGTGTTTTCCCTTCACTTCTGCATGTGGGGTTCAAATCCTGTTACACCAGGTGATATGTACAATTAATTTTCAAGCCATCTAGCCTGTAATAAAGGCTGTCAGACTGCCAGACTGCCAAGTTTTGGCTTCAGTGGAAATATCCTACAACTCTGGGCCATTCCCCTGAGCAGGGGTAGCAATAGATTGTACAGGTTGTGCAAAGCACAAGGGCCCATGAGGCCAGGGGCCGCCTGGGCCTCCAAGTGGCCAAGGCCAGGTTGCCCATTTACATAAACCAAAGTTCAGTTTGCACATGGGCCCTTGGAAGGCTAGCTACGCCACTGCCTCTGAGGATTTATACTGACAAGGGACATGTAACAGATACAGACCTCCTTACTGATAGGCACTATGCTTAAACATAGTCAACTAAACACAGTGTTGCAAGATCATTTAGAGCCCTAAACGACATAAGGCACAGGTTGTAAGTGTTCTGCCATGTAACTTAACCTTACCTTGCTCTTTCTGTCTCTTTTGAACTTTTGCTGTGAAAAACTCACCACACATAGAAAGCAATTATGATCGCTCGAAAGCGCATCTTCATCCGATGAAGGATCTGCCTTTCACGATCTGTGAACGACCCGCTTCCATACATATGTGCCCGCACTGAAACCAAATGAATATTCATTTCATTTACTCCAATTATTATTGGCGGCCTCATAATACACTGGAGAATCAGTATAACACGCTTCATTATAAGAAAAGTTCTGATATAACATTTTCAAGGACATGGATTCCAAATTAAGTCCAGCTTTAGAAAATAAACTCATTATAACATGACTTTGTTGCAATGCAATTCTTGACATGGCTCTCAAAGACAGCAAAATAACGAGCTTCCAGTTTAATTCATCGTACTGCAAATCTGTTGTTACATTACTGTTTGAAATACTACTAAAAGAAATTGAAGTCTGTAATTACTATATGTGTTGAAAGCCTCTGCTGGGCACGTTAGTTGACTGGATAGAGCGATCAACTTGTAACATGGAGAGTATGAGTTCGATCCTCTCCTGAGACAGTTCCTGCGTAGATACCTTGAGCAAGTCCTTCTCTCAATTGCTCGGCGCCATCGACTGATGCTTAGTCATTAGCTAGTGGCGCTTAATAAATGCACTAATAATAATAATATTGTTTATAATAATAATAAATGCTAATAAACTATCATTTGAGTAAACTACTATTTTCATGTATGTAAATATCAAGACATTTATTTATAGAGTACCTTTAATATGATAATCTCTCAAAGCATTGTGCGTGCAGAAGTCTATGAAAACTGATCACAAAGATGCAACTTAAGGCAGATTGAAAATGTTAGGCATAGTAGTTTCAATGTTTAATGACATCTTATGGTATCAAAGACCATTGATGTCACCCCTCCTCCTTTATCCAGACTTGGGACTGGCACTACCCGACTAAAGGCAGTGGTGGGGTTGTTAAGCAGAGTCAAATGAAACATTACATATACGCAAGAGAAGACTGCTTCTAAAGGTTGGTATGAAAAGGGAGAAAGCACAAGGGAATCAAGACGATGTTTGGAAGCGTGGAACCAGTATATCCCCGAGGAGAGCACAAAACAATTGCCGGCCTAACTGAATTGAGACTGGAATGCAGACCTCAGAAGCAAAAGCAAGCAAAATGGTACCAACAAGTGGGGCCCGTTTCAGCAACAGAATAATTATAACTAAGAAATGTTAATAACTACCTGCATCGGAAGCCTTCGAATACAGGATGGGATTTGCAATCATTGTGAGCAGAAGTGGAATGTAGGAGCAGAGGAAGTTGGGAAGGAGATGCGGTACGTCCTTTGTACATCTGCAAAAGAAGCAGGCGTCTTTAGCTAATTTTCTTGTATTAACATAGTACCATTATCCAACGGTTTTTAAGTCCTTCCTCACACTGACGTCACGTGGGAACACTCCAAGCCAGCAAGATCAGCATTCAACTAAGATAAAATCAACTTTGAAAGCACTATTTTTATAAAGCACATGGCATGAATCAACTGAGCAACAATGCCTATCTGTAATCTATTCAAATGCAGTGCAGTACAAGAGACAACCTAAGGAGGACAATGAAATAGGTTTCAACGACAACAGCGTTGTCACAAATGGACAGCCCCCACAGGCAATCGCGTTATTCAACTACTTATTTTTTCCTGTGCACGAGATTTTTGTTCTAATTGAAATACTACATCATTTAGGTTGTTGACGAGTTCCATCAAGACCTAATAGAGGCGCTATATAAATGCCCAGATAACCAACCTACTAAGTACTGTCAGTGAGAAGACAGGTATAAATAAAGGCAGTATAAAGAAAATCCTTTACTTGCACAGCTCTACATAATGCACTGGTCAGTACGAGAGGCTACATTACGGTAAAGAGAGGTAAAGTAAGGCAAGTAAGGTAAGGCAAGATAAGAAACTGTAATTGTAATCACATATTTATATAGTGCCACTTCAAGAGAAACTTATCAGGGGTGTTCGAAGGAAGGTAGGGAAGTCAGGTCAGGTCAGGTCAGATAATTACAGCTAACTTATGGCATTGCACGTCCTTATTAGCAAAAGCCATCAGACACCTGGACCATAAATTGTCCTCAGCTCCACTCCTAATTTTATTAGCAGTGACTGAGCATGTAAACTTACCGCCAGAGGCTAGGCAGGTACAGAGGTAGGAGGCCAACGGTGCAGAGGACTGTGGAAAGACTCCAACAGAGGAGATGGTAAAGACGCTGATGGCTGAAAGAAAAATCATTGATTAGATGATTACATCACATTATTACATCATCACTGTCATCATCATCATCATCGTCATCATCATCATCTTCACAGTCATCAACACGATCACCAGCAACAACAACAAATCATCACCATTATCACATTTCACATTTGCAGAGACATTTCAATTCTAAGTCCAACAATTCAAACTGATTTAAATTCTAGTCATAAGGAAAGGTTGTTTAATAGCTGGCTTGCTTATCATGTTTACACTTCAGCTGACATATCCTTCAACACCAGGACCACGCAACAAGTGAACATTGTCCACTTCTAACAGCTGGTTCCATTGGGGTCTTTGACAAAGGCTGTCCACAAAAGAACCTACTTTCGACCACAGCAATAGTAATAGTAGTATAAGTAACATTTTTAGCAGGAACAACAATAGTAGTAACTAACAGCATAGCAGTAGTGAATTTGGATAGTGTGCAGACAGCAACAGTAATAGTAGCAGTAGAACAGTATTAGTGGAAACAATAACAATTTCAGAAAAACCACAGCAGCAGTTGTAGAACTTGGGTATTAATAATTAATTGACTTATAGTTTTAAGAGCAGCAGCTGCAATATCAGTATCATTAACAAACTTTGAGCACAATCAATGGTCAGTTTGTCTTAGCTTTTACAAGTAGACCAACCTCTCTTTATTGACTGTCAGCAAGTAAGTGTCGAGGGCAAAGACTAGAGTCCAGAAGAATGTTGCAATATAAAATAGTTGAATCCAAGCCTAAAAAGCAAAAAAGAAATTGTAATTTTTATCAAATTCAAATTACGTCAGGCAAACTAAACAACAGGTTAGAATGAATGATCGATTGACATGCAGGAAAGAGTGACAGACAGAAGTAAACAATTGAGGAGTGAAGATTTTACAAATGATCACATGACTGACAGACGATTAAGGAGTGAAGATTTCACAAATGATTGACAGATGATTGACAGATGATTAAGGAGCTAAGATTTTACAAATGATCAGATGATTTATAGATTAAGGAGTGAAGATTTCACAAATGATTGACAGATGATTGACAGATGATTAAGGAGCTAAGATTTTACAAATGATCAGATGATTTATAGATTAAGGGGTGAAGATTTTACAAATGATCAGATGATTGACAGATGATTATGGAGTGGAGTTTAGAAATGATTATATAATTGACAGATGACTAAAGAGTGAAGATTTTACAAATGATCAGCTGATTGACAGACAGGTGTTCATAATCAATTTACAGTCATGAATGACAGATTGAAATCTGCAAGTGGACATCCATAAATGCTTAAATAACAGACTGTAAGGTGAGGAAGGAAGTCTGTTTGACAAGTGTGGATAGTTGACAGAATGACTTATACAAGCCACTTGGTCAGCGATTGTTAATGTGTATTGCAAGCTCTTCAATCGTCTTGTCGTCATTTTTTATCTTCAGCATAATCCAGACAAAAGGATTCTGAACATGCATCAACTGTCAATCATGGACGTGAATTCACTGGTGGGAATCTTCAAGTCTGTAAGAGACTATCAGTTAATACTTTCTCCGGCCACATAAGTGTCATTTAGATCACATTCTCTTAACTATGACTAGCAAGATGCATCTCTGACAGGTTCTTTAGAAAGGAGCTATAGAAATATCCAGATACGTAAATACAACTTACAGAGCTAACAGCACAGAACACCAGATTAAAGGCAGTTGTGTTTCCACTCTGCATGGTTTGTGTGCTATTTTCTTTCACTTCATCACCGAGCCAAACAGCCGAACGAACAAATATGCCTGCACAGTGAACAAAAAAACAATAAAAAACACAGCTTCAATCACACCTGTGAAGAACCAACTATTTTCCAACTTCAGTGCATCACTCACTGCTGTTGGTCATCCTCATCTATAGTCCTCACCAGTCACTAAAACTCCACAATCCACTAATAGCGTAACGTACTTATACTTCCTCCGAGGTTTGGTTCTTGGGTTAGGGCACTACCTGAACAAACTTTCCTGTTGAGATTCGTGGCTCAATTACAAAATGCCAGTTTCACATGATGCCAAAGGATCCATGTGCCAGATGCAACAACAGCATAGGAAGAAGACTTCTCACTGACAAGTTCATTAAAAGACGACTTAAGACTCATCTTTTACAAGTTGCTTACACCACAGTCTGAGATTCTACTTGCTCTCTCACCTCTCTAACAGACTATTGCTCTGGAATGCTGTTGCACTCTGAAGTGACCATTGACTGGTGCCTTGTGTAATTCGTAATCGTAATCGTAAGCTTGAGATTTTTACAGCAGCCAATGAAAGCTAAGTTGTGGGATCCAGCTTTTTCACAGGCACTCAGTCAAAACAAAATCAACAGGCAGAAAGGTTCGGTTCCTGGTCAGGCAGGAAGACAGTAATTGTTCCAAGGGTCAGGCAGGAAGACAGTAATTGCAATTGAAACAGTGCCTCTTAAAAACCTCTTGAGTATTACCAAAATGGTTTTGTGTAAGTCTTCAGAAAATCAAACGCAGCAAACAGGTAAAATTATAAGTGCTAATACTAATAACTAATTTACTAGAAAAAAGCACAAATTAACCGATTAAATGACAGTACAGCGGCTGACTGACTGAGAAAAAGGGGCAGCTAATAAACTTGGAACAAGCACCAAAGATGCTGATAAATAATTCTAGCAACAATAAAAACAACTGATTGTTGTGGTCTGCTGAAAGATAGATTATTGAAAGATAGCAATTCTAGTCCAAACTTTTCCTGCTTGAGGAATCATATCTTCCTAAGACAACAATAACAATAATAATGCCAAGGGAACAGAATTTGTCTCAAAGCTGGTTCAAGAGACATACATGAAATGCACTGTTTCTCCAATGTCTTACCATCTCTGTATAAAAACACCTTGATGCCATTACCTCCTGAGGCACTTTTACAAATGTTCTCATGGACAAGGTCTGGTTTATACCCCTAACTTTTTCGGAATATTTTTGGGCAAAAACATATTAATAATTATAACAATAATAATAATAATAAAATAACAATATTAACTAAGTATATCTAACCAATAGTTGCCAGAAGGTCTGCCACTGTGAGCCAGTTGATGATGTAGTTTTGTCGTAGGACTGACTGTATTTCCCTCTCGCTTCGAATGCGCCTAGTTAGTCGCTTTGGCACCAGCTGATAGATGGCACCACCTATACTGAGCGTTGCGGAAACCATGCAAAGAACATTGTATGCAATGATCTGCCCTTGCAGTGATGATGATGGAATCAGCCTAGTTGCATTACCCTTTGAGGCATGTTCGAACAAACAGCAGAATGTTTCCAAGACTGGCGACGCCATGTTGACCGCATCCACCAATAAACTTTATGTTCTAAATGAAGTTACCAATGAAACAGTTCATCTTTGCTTGTTACATTAACTTTTTTCTTCACTTATTCATAGCTTTAACTTAATTTCACACGAATCATTATACCCTGATAGGGTGTAACTGTATTTACATCACGGCTTGCTTTACATTGTGTAATTTGTGGCACACCTCGCATTACATGCATCACTGCATTTATAAGTAAACATTCTCATAAGTGGAGATTAGTGCCCTTGTCATGAACAACTGTTTAAGCAGCATATTACAAACACTGAATTACATAAGCATTTACGTTTTATTTTCTAACAGTTCATCATATTAACTAAGATCATGATGAACAGTGGTAATTCGGCGCTTCGTTGTTCACGCACTTGCACGCACGAGAACATTTGTGCAGCAATATCAACAATCTTTCGGGTTTAAGCACCTTGTTACTATGGCCATCTTGAGTTTTAACTATTAGGTCACATCAGTAGCAGCAGCAGCAACGCACAGCGCTATAAAAATCTGACCTTAACGCGATTCGCACACTGCAGTAGATATTAAATGATTCAAACTTTGAAGATTCGCTCAACCGCTATAACTGATCAAGTTCCGAAATATTACTACTTATTTGTCAGCGAATCAGGGCATCGTATTTGCGCTTTTGCTAAAGTATATAATTTCTTCGAACTTTTCGTTTGTTATTTAGTTAAAGACTTTCCGACCATCAATGTCGGATGTTTACATTTTTATAACGCAATACTAACCCAAACAGACGCACTAGTAAAAATTTTAAAATGCTCCTGCAATTTATTTGGTTTGACTTTATAGCTTTGCTCTGAATTTCTTGGTTGCTAGGTATGCTGTGGAGTGATAACGGCCACAGGGCTTGACAGTTAACTGCCGTAGTCCTTGTGACTTACTCAGTACTTAGTCCTTCCTGTGCTGGCTGCAACACAGCTTCCCCGTTCATCTCTATCGACCGCCAGTCTTCCTGCCTAGTCCCTTTATGACTTTAATACTCATATAAAAATGATTGCAACATGGAATGCGCTAACATTCTTTATCAGACAAACGCACCATAACCCAAACCGTTCAGGAAGTTCAGCGACGAACGACGGATCTGAGCAGAAACATGGAAAGATTGGCGAGGCTGAATCGATGAGTGGGCCGGCAGAGGAAGATACGATATTACGAGTTATTCTGCGAAACTAACCTGAAGTTTTTCTGCTGCCTTTGTATATTTTATCTTTTTGGATTCAAAATGAATATTAGTATTAACCACTATTATTATTATTAAAGGCAACAGTAAGTACACTGCTGTAGAAACTTTTCAGAACTGTCGTCCCAAGGATAACCGAGGAGCAAACATGACAAAAGCAATCCAATTACGCCAGTTTTACCATCTTTGGATGGAATCTGAGCGAGTACCAGATGGCAATGTATTCTCCAAAAGATCAACCATCGAAGTACTTACCAGACTCAATGTTCATTTCACTAGATCTGACCGAGTCACCTGACCACAACATACCTGATGCTCCTTGACATTATTATTTACTGAATTAATGTTTATTCAGTCATCATGAGCCATTTTTGTATCTCCTTTAACAGTTTTATATTTAGCTTCCATAAAATATCCCACTTAAGACAACAACTTGCAATGGCAGTGTAGATAATTTGCCATTCATCCAAAATGCTCTTTCTCTTATTAAAAATCCAGCCAACCGTTTACAAGTACATGTAGTTGGCCGAGTCAGCTTATATTAGGGGTCAGAAAACAGTAGAGTCTGGAGCGTAATGATTAAAAAAATTAAACAAAATGTCAGCCAATCAAAAACTGAAGGCCTACATTAATTATGACCCCACCCAAGATTCTGACCCTATCAGTTCAAGCTTCTAGCTTATTCATTTACTCATTCTCTCCATGTGCTGCTAAGCATTTTCTTTGCAAACTTCCATCCTCAAAAGGCAGAAAGCAACAGCTGTTAAGGGAGCAGACTAGCCGGTAGCAGCCACTTCCTAAAATGCTTCATCTTTTCGGAAGAGGATGATGAGTTGCCCATTAAGTTAACCATGTCACCTGTGTCCTGCTGCAGTGGCTGCTGCCTTTGGAAAGGAACAGAGTTAGATAGATCATTTGTGCATCAAGTTTCAGCACACCCTCATTATGTCTGGTCCTTGAACATGGCACTGCCAGTCGCTCACTGCTTTCGGCTCATTCCTTTGCTATGGCAGCTGTGACAGCATTCTTTCGTGCTAAGTATCTAGCCCGCGCATCACTGAACGCAATCCCAGTGTTTTTCTTGGCAAATTTTTCTTTTATATCTGTTGCAGCCGAGGATACAGGCTTCTCAGATGCCATCTCCTCATGTTTTTCGTCCTCTGATGAAGAAGAGGAGGAATCGTTTGTGTCATCAGTGTCGCCTGTGTGCTGCTGAGGAGGCAGACAGCTGTTTTCTGACTTTTTCTTCGGATGCTTTCTTTCGTCATCCATGCCATCACTTTCGGAACTAGAATTGCGTCTTCTCTTTTGTCTTTCATCTTTTTGTCTCCTAGTGCCAGCAGTTTCCAAACCAGATGTGTGCTTTCTCTTTTGTCTTTCTTCCTTGTGTGTCCTACTATCATCACATTCTGAACTAGAACTGTGTCTTCTCTTTTGTCTTTCATCTTTTTGTCTCCTAGTGCCATCATTTTCCAAACTAGACATGTGCTTTTCATTTTGTCTTTTGTCCTTGTGCATTCTGCTGCTGTCATCACTTTCCAAACCAGAACTGTGTCTTTTCTTTTCTAGTCCTTCCTTTGGCATCCTACCACTAAGCTTTCGCTTCTGTTCCTGTTCCCGCCTTGATTCACCCACACCAAGTGTTTTCTTGAGGAACTTCCTTTTTTCTTGATCGCTACCACTTTCAGACCTCTTTCTTCTACGGTTTTCCTCTTTTGAAGTGCTGTGATCCCTCCTGTAGTCAGAATGGTTGTTCCTATCTCTGCGACCATCTTCAGCTCGTGCCTCCTTGTCTTTGTTTGTTTTTTGTCTGTGATGATCGTGTTTCTCGCCTTGTCCTCTAGACAAGGTTCCTTGATCTGAGTCACTGTCATCTTTATCGTTCTTTCTGTTGACCTTCTTTTGACCACTGTCTTTCAATTCCCTAAAATTTACAACAGACAAACTAGTTGACCTCATGCAAACTAATAATAATAAGTATAAACAATAACAATTAATAAAGTGTAAGTTATAATAATATTACTAATATGTAATTAGACATATGCAGTGTCTTCTAAGATGGCATATTTGATGCTAGAATTCATTAGGAATAAGTTCGTCCCTATGCGAATAATTCTCAATATCATAATTATCATAATTCATTATGTTTACGGGCACCCCAAATGATGAAAGAAGGGTGCAGCTCTGAAACAGCTATCTTTGTAGATGTCTGGCTTCTCAAATGTGTCAAGAATACCATCACGCTAAATTGCTGCTATGATGTCAAACTATTATTTATTTAACTTGAGGTATATACAATCCCTTTGGACTAAAAAAAATTAGGGGAGTATTGTTCTGGAATGGCTAGTCTTCACTAATGTATTGTTTATCGTAATCTCGAGATTTCTGCAGCGATCAATGAAAGCTAAGTCGTGGGAATCAGCTTATTCACAGGTACTCAGACAAAACAAAATCAATAGGCAAAACGGTTCAGTTCCAGGTCAAGATCCAGTAGTCAGGCAGGCAGACAGTTGGATGGCTACAGTGGATGGTACTTGAAATTAAAGTGAGAAGAGAGAAGGGGAAGAGGAAGAATCAGGAAGTCAAGATGGTCATAAGACAATATCACATCTGATGCACAGAACAGAATCTGTTTACAGCATCAGTGCCTCAGATAGGTTCTAAAAAGGCGCTATATAATCTTCAGATATACATATGTACACACCTGTCTTGATTAGCCTAAGTACTGTCAATCTGTCTATTGATAATTCAATTTTATCACTTACTGGCTAACAGGAAATGAAAGGGAACAGAGGCAGATAATTATAGAACTTGTATCTTCTTACTGACTTTCAAAATCTAGCTACTGACATTAATAATATGTAGCAATCATTGTTAATTAGCTATGTTCTTAATTGTTAATTAGCCATGTTCTTACTTGTCCTCTGGTTCGCATTTGACTTTGCTGTCACTGCTAGCACTCTGGCCTGCTTTCTTGTTCAGTAGGTTGCGGTAGAAGCCAACGTAGTCTCCAGTTTTTGTGACATCATTTTGCTCTGATCATTAAATTAGAAAAACCATAATGGTAAGAAAAATGTCAAAAACACTGTGAAAATACTCTGTCAAAACACAAAAAAAGTACATTAGACATGCAGAACTTTGACTATAAATATTCATGGGTGGCAGGGCAAGTTGCATAATAAAAACTTAAACTTCAAACATGTAGTTACAAATCTTGTGAGATAAAAAATTAAATTGTAAAGCCTTATAATGTATATCCTTCGTTAAAAATACAAAATGAGTAAGCAATACCTTCCAACTCTCGTTTCTTCCGTTCCCTCTCCTCTTCTTCCTTCATCTCTCGCATCTTGTTTCGAAAGGATTCTGTAACAAATGCCTCTTTGTCGTCATAGAGACCTTTCTCCGCTTCCCGCTCCCGTTGGACTGTCCTTTCAGTGCGGCGTTCATCCTCTTTCTTGCGCTGATCAGCCATTTTAAGCAGACTATGGATGAACTTTGGCTGCAAGAGCACAACAGAAGTCTAATTACAATGAAAAACAGACCTATAATGCCTTTAGATAGAAGCTATAGGGAGTGGATAATGCAGATTTCTGAAGTTCCAGGAAGTGGATTTTACAGATTGTAATTACAAAGTTTCAGGAAGCGGATATTACAGATTTCCGATCTAAGTTTGTCAACCACTTCAGTATCCAAGCAACAGAAAACTTGCAATATAATTAAAACCAAAATGCACGAGTTCCCTCACAAAGGGTCACTTGCATAAGACATTGAGAAATGCACAGACTCCATATACTCTCCAGATTACAAAAACCTAATCAAGTTCAAAAACTAGTTTGCTTGCCGTCATTGGAATAAATTGCTTCATGTTCAAGCAGATGACAAATGAACTTGCCTATAATTTAAAACCATCTTTTTGCTTTAAATAAGCGTTAGGTCTCATATTAGATCTAAAGTCTTAACTTTAAATAACTCACGAAATGCACTGACAACTGCACTATAATAGACAAATTAAAACTCTTTGCAAAACTGGAATGAATAGGGTCCGGACCGTGGAATTCAATCAGTCAAAGTTCTGGACCTTAACCTCAAAAGTCTGTTATATAGCACTCACTATTTTCTAGAAACAGTGATCCAGCCAGAAAAACTTAAATGCTGTAAACTGATAATTTTTAAAAATAACCATCACAATACCACCAGAGTGAAAATTTACCTTTCGATCTACATTAGCTTTTTCAGCAGCATCTTTTTCAATCTTCTGCGCTTGAACTTGATCGTAAACTTCATCATATGCAAATGCATTTGGGTCTTCTCTGAGCGCTTTCTCAATGTCCATCTTAACCTAAACAAACATTACAACTCATTTTTAATAACGTTATTATATTTTACTACTTCATCATTTTCATTATTGTTACAGTATTATTAATATATGGGGATTATTATAAAGTATTATATTTAGCAGTAGAGGATTACAGTATTAACATTAGTACTGTAGTATGAAGAGGATTACTGGTATAGCATAATTATAATTAGTGTAACATAATTACTAATTAGTATTAGTACTGGCAAAATCTCTGATGTACATGGTATGATGTTTGGAATTATGCTAGTCAATAATCAACTGGAAGTAAGATGGCATGCAAATGGCAGATTACATGATGTTATGGTTAAAAACAATAGAAGCATTATTCGTAATAAGTGTGAATTCTTTAAAGCTATCACTTAAATATCCAGTATGAATTCCCTCAGTAGAAGATAGTCCTTAACTACAATTTCAACATTCACTTACCTGCTTTTTCATGAATATCTTTTTAGATTCATTTTTCTGAAGTTTTCGCACCGGTCTGTCCTAAAAAGATTTACATACAGTGGATAAGAAAACAGGTTCAGTAAATGCCATCAGTAACCAAAACAACAATGTCTTCAATGTGCCTCAGCCACTAGGACTGTGAAGTAAGACATTCTTCGGCAGATGGCCAATTGGTCGTAGAACAGAATGGCAAAGCAGAACAGCCAATACCAATCGTATATTAGAATGCCAGAACAGCATAACAGTCAGTACCAATCGTATATTAGAATGCCAGAACAGTATAACAGTCAGTACCAATCGTATATTAGAATGCCAGAACAGTATAACAGTCAGTACCAATCGTATATTAGAATGCCAGAACAGTATAACAGTCAGTACCAATCATATATTAGAATACCAGAACAGTATAACAGTCAGTACCAATCCAAGGACAACTCTGGCCTTCCCAGTTGGAGCCTGACGCTGTCGTGCTAGTTACCTGAACCCCCTTAGGGCGGAAGAGTTGAAAGGCAGCACAGGACACAGGAGACTTTAAAAACAAATGCCCAAACAACATCCAAAACACTTAAAAATTATGAAGAAGAGAAATACTTCCAAGAAAGCAGACTATCGTACGTCACATCAGAAGTCCAAATGAAAATTATCGAGCAAAATCCACAAGTGATCAACTAATTGATCACAAATGACACACTAAACAAACATGCAGCCATCTTGGCCACATGCACTGAGAAGCTGACCCAAAGACCTCATATTAGTGGAATGAACAAAACTTAATTCTACCGATCCAATTAAATGTGTTTCACCGGAGTTTACTGATGTACCACTTGCTTTTTAACAATAGTGTGTAGATTTGGACTTATTTTGAGATCAGACATGATCGTTATGAATAGTGGCACTACAGATTTATATGAGAAAACACAATAAAAGCAGAAATTAACACTCACCTCATCGCTGTCATCATCGTTGTCAAAAATGGATTCCCTGCTGACCAAAGGTTTCTGCTCAGCACACTTCTTTGGCAAAATTAAGCCATAAACCCTGCCAGAAATTTGAACATGTAGTCTGATTAAACATCTTCGCTTCAATCTGATCAGTCCATCTTTTTGGAATAAGTTGCATGGCAGCCTATGATATGAACTCCTTAGACTTTCTTTGCCTCTTTTCTGCAAATGCTTGAAGACCATTTAGTTCAATTGTGGATTCGTGTTGTCAGGTCAGAAGCGCTTCTGATGAGTGGCGATTACAATTACAATAGCAATCTAAGTCCCTTAATTTATGACATTTTTATCTTACTTAAAGTACCAATTAAATAATTCACTAAACAACTTAATGAATTTGCCTACACTCCAGAGAAATTGACAAAAACCTGATCATATCACCCACCTGTTTCACACAGTACATTGTGCCATCGGTTGATGCCTTGTGCATTAGACACTGGCGCATTAGAAGTTTTCTAATTATTATTATTACATATTATATATCATTCCAAAGATATATCCCATGTTATCGCCCATGACTACATTAGAATGACTGTCACCGGTATCAATTGGTAAAATCCTGTTTTCCTATTTTAAATTTAAGCAAATAATTCAATTCAATTCAACTTGTAAAGTGGAGCAAATTTCTAATGGATTGCTCTGCCTAAAAGTATTATGCCTAGTTTAGTAACTTTCTGCTGGCTTCTTTTGTGGCAAAATAACAATCTTTTACATTTTATTACTGATTACTTCCATAGTAGCAAAATAACGCTATTTACAATATAACATAAGACTAATCATTAACAATACCAAGTCTTTTTAAACTATGTAGTTTTTAGATACACAAGTTATCAAGCCCAATGTCCATCGTTCGCACTAGGTAATAATTTTCAGCGCTTGCTATCACACAACTGAAATAATAACTAATTACGGTAAAAAAAAATTTTACTTAACAGAAATTAGCCACTTACTTTTTTGACGAATCCATTACAAATTAATATTTATGTAAATCAATTCGGGACCTACAATATTAAACTGGAACAACAATGTTAAAACCAGAACGAAGCACACACATCCATATGTATAATAACTTAAGGCCTGTTTTACTACTGTTCCGAGCATGCTCCGAATAAAATTCATTTCGACGTAGAACAGAAGCGAGCAGAGCAGACGGAGACAGAGCAAGCAAGCCCATGTCGTCTGGAAGGGGTTTTGTGACCAGAGAGGCGTGTGCGGCCTGACCAACGAGGTGATAGAAGAACTAGAGAAAGCACTGCCGTGTATTGGGCTTTCGGCAGTTGTAGCTGCCGGAAGTGACGTTTCACCAGGCCAGCTGGTAGACGGTCATCTGTCAACAGCGCATCTGCCAAGGCAATTAGGATGTGGAATTTGGCCAAATTTATAACAAAAATAGGTTTTATCTTTGTTTCCAGCCCCATTGAATTTTGATTATTTCTAACTCATCTGTTGGACGCTAATTTTGTGCTTTCGTTACGTAGGTAGAATAATTAAGCCTCACGTTAACATGTCGTCGAGCGTTTCGATGCATGAGCATGTGCGGGTTCATGTACCAATAGTGATTATATTTAATAGGGTTTAATCTCGGGCTAGTTTGGTCCTACACGGAGACCTTAAATAGCGTGGTACCCATTCATACGGGCCGCCGTGATGAAGGATCTCACCCGATGAATTCTCAGATCTGTATGCCCTCCGATCTCTTGTAAATAGGAAATAGCCTGAACTAGAAGGATAGTGGCGGCTGCAGGATTGTTTGCGTGGGGGCAAGAGCATTTTTCGCGCCACATTCTCACAGTCCATCATGCACGGATCTGGACTGAGGGCCCCGCAGGCACATAACCAAGAGTGGGCGGCTCTAGCTGAATCCGCCCACTGGGATATATGTAAATGTAACTTCCGAAATTTCTCAGCGCCACTCGAAAGCCGCGTAAGGGAGACCAACTTATACAATGGCGTTAAAAGACCCATCGGGAGAAGCGAAATATATGAGAAAGATGTGTATTTTATGGGGATAGTCTCAGAAGCAAAGTAAAATAGATTCTCATATCCCACAAGTGAGATTTAGGGGAGGCGCTTATTTAATTTTCTTTAGGCCCTTGAGCCGACAGTGGATGACTTCCAAGTTCCCAATATTCTGGACACAGGACCAGCGCATCGCAGGACTTGCCGTTTACCTTCCAGGTAGGTGGCAGCACAGTTTCGAAAAACACCATTAGATCAACGCTGGTAACACGACTTCCATACACGTGTTGACCACTCCTTTAAATTCCTCCTTTATCCGTCTGTCATCTGGGGTTGGTTCGGATTATGCAGGTCGCACGTGTGCTGCATGCAGGTGCAAATAGACTTGTTGGCGCCATTTCTAATATAGTAAGCTTAGGTTCTCGGTTTGCATGTTATTATCCATCGTTTCCTGCCCATCCTACAGCGCACCTGGTCTCAGATATCGGCGCGAGTCCGCCAAAGCCAGCTGCGTTTTGCACCTGCCTACATACACTAATTTTACCGCTCTGTCTCAGCTGGATGACCGCCGATCCGTTTTTAATTGAAGGGGTTGGGGTGGTAGTCTGAAGCAGTGGGACATATGTAAATGTAAATGTAAACCTCCGAAATTTTTCAGCGCCACACAAAAACCGAGTCAGGGAGATCAAAAAAGACCCACTGGAAGAAGCGAAATGTATGAGGAAGATGTGTATTTTATGGGGATAGTCTCAGCAATAAAGTAACGTTTCCCATATCCCGCAGTGCGAGACGTAGAGGAGGCGCTCATTCATTTTCCTTAGGCCCTTGAGCTGACAGTGAACTAATCCCAAAATCCTGGACACGGGGCAGGGCATCGCAGGACTTTGACGTTTACTTTCCAGCTAGGCGGCAGCACAGTTTTGAAAACGTCCATTAGATTAAATCGCGCGCTGGTTACACGAATTGCATACAAATCTTGACCATTAATTAACAATCTGTATGTCTGTTTGTCTCTGTGTTTGTTCGTCTGTCGTTGGGTCGGATTTGGCAGGTGGCACGTGTGCTGAATGCAGGTGCGAATAGACTTGTTGGCGCCATTTCGAAATTTATTACGTGTTAGTTTACTGTTTGCATATAATTATATCTGTTCTAGGCTGCTCATCCCACAGCGCAGCTGCTCTCAGATTTCGGTTGCGTTATAGACCTGCTAACCTAAAATAGTTTTGTAGCGCTGTCGCAGATCTGGATGCCCGCCGATACGTTTTTAATGGCATAGTGCCAGAACTAGAGGGATATATGAGTGGCGGCTCAAGGACTGTTTGCGTGGGGCAAGAGCATTTCCAAGGGGCGCCACATTCTCGCAGTCCTCCATGCACGGGTCTGGCCTGAGGGGCGCAGGCATATAACCAAAAGGGGGCGCCTGTAGCTAAATCTGCCACTGGGATATATGTAAATGTAAACCTCCGAAATTTCTTAGCGCCACACAAAAGTCGCCTCAGGGTGACCAACTTACAAAGTGGCGCTAAAAGACCCATTGGGAGAAGCGAAACTATGTATGAGGAAGATGTTTACTTTGTGGGATAGTGTCAGCAGTAAAGTAAATTTCCGCATATGCCACAAGTGAGATGTAGGGGGGGGGGGGCGCTCATTTAAGTTTCTTTAGACCAATGAGCCGACAATTGACGAGTCTCAATGTCCTGGACACGGCATCGCCGGACTTGTCGTTTACTTCCCAGCTAGGTGGCTAAGTGTTAACCATTCCTTTACAATCTGTATGTATGTATGTGTGTGTTTGTGTCTGTCTGTCTGTCTGTGTGGAGTTGGTTCACATTAGGCAGGTGGCACGTGTGCTGCATGCAGGTGCGAATAGAGTCTTGGGCGGTATTTCTAAATTTATGACGTTGAAACCAAGAGGGGAGGTGACGAACCGCCTAGGTTACACAAAACCCGCGCCAGGAAGACCAGCTTGAACATCGGCGCTAAAAAACCTTTTAGGAGGTGCGAAATGTACGGGAAGATGTGTTTTCAATGGGAAATATTTAGTTTGGACCAGTGGGGAGAAAGATCATTGGACGGGAGGGCGATGTATTGGGAAATGCAGCTTCAGTGGGAGATAATAGGAATCAGCGCCGAAGGAAACCGATTCTCAATACATATTAATTCGCATCAGTTAAGATTCGTTACATATATAAATTATAACAGTTCCGAGAGGTCCTTGAATGGAAATACATGTGTACTCAAATATTATAATGCTTACTTACATTAAGCAATTACTACTACTGCTATATGCCAGTACAACAACAACTACTACGACGACGACTACGGCTATGACCATGACCATTATTAGGTCTATTACAATTATGAAGCCTTTTATTATTATTACGCCTATTAATATTAGGCTTAATATTATCATTATTGTTATTATTAGGTCTACCATAATGTAGGGGTTCTTAGCTGCTTAAAGCCACGCATGAGCTGCATAAGTGAAACGTGCTTCTTGGCCGGGATGAATCAGCTCGTCTCGGTAAGAGACAAGGTGCAAGGGTCAGTTTCAAATCGATGTCTTGACATTAGAGATCTTTTGCAATGTCCAACAACAGCACTAACTGTTATGCATTTATGAGAACCATCTTGTCTCAAAGTTTATAGACGGTCAGTGGATGGCTTTTTAAATAGCTGAAGACTAAGACACAATTTTATATAATTTCATTGCCTAATAGAGTTGTTAAAATTGTTTTATCGTTCGTCGTCCCGGGGCCAAAGCTTCAATGCGCGTAGTCTTCAACCCGAGCGACTAGCAACCGAGGCGCCACCGCACGATAACCGAAGGAGGACCATAGGGACCGGCCCACACCCTCGACGACCCAGGGCTCTCTATTAGACACATCAGATACGTAACATATACTTGATCATGAAGATAAAAAACATTTGTCCGTGGCTTAAAATTGGCTCTACGGAGCTCTGCGGCAAGCGCTGCGTCTTCGAACACTGTAAACACCACCGTGATATACTGAGAAAGGGCGCTACCGAATCTGAACCATGTTGGAATTGCGGAAGTGGAGTAAAAAGAGAATCCAACCTCTGCAGGGCGTGTGGAGCAGGCTTGACCCCCATTTTGGATGATTCAGAGGGGTACAATCGATAGCCGTTAATTGCTGGCTAGCCCTAGAAAAATTAAGCCGTTTCGCCCTGGTAGGGCTCATCAGGATACCTATCAGATATCGACGGCCTCCCCATCAACTGGGGACTTCTGGCCGCCCCCGAGATTTGCTCAAGGGATTGTGGGACTACGCCCTCTGCGCTGGAGACTCTCGACAGCGGAAAAAAGGGTTGCTGATCGACTAGCAATCGGCCGCATCGTCGTCAAGAGTTTCTATCTCCATACGCAGTCGTAGGGATTCGCTTTTCAGAAACGAAACCTCGTTGGTAGATGCCCGTACAGCAGCTACCATCTCCCTCAACCGCTGCTTCTGCTTCCGTTCTTTGGCTTTTGCCTTTCGTATTTTATCTCGCACTCGCACCAGTTCTTGTTCCTTTGTTTTTATATTATTCGGTTTTTCGGCGACCAGACTCTTCATGAAGACTTCGAATGTTTCATCATACGCAGCCATGATCTCAGTGCGTGACAGCAAGTGTGACAGCGTGACAGCAAAACAAAAGTGTGACTTGAGATTTTCATGTCACACCACATTATTATATACCCCGACCGTGGAAACTTCGAGAACGTTTGGCTACGTGGACCAATCCGCATGAGGCACAACCGCCCGCCTATGGCATTCTGCTAGCAATTAGGCCTGCTGCGTAGGCAGACCGGGAGCTTGTTTACGTGCCGACAAAGTGACCTATTTCTGAACAAACACTTACAAAACGCGAATCGTAGTGGCGCGACCCGCCGGTTCTCGATTTCAGAATTCACAATTAAACACGGACAGACTCAAAGAAATACAATGGCTGGCTTTCGCATTGCGTTGATACTACTGGGCATACTAACTGTCGAAGGTAGATGGCTGCCGAATACAATTGTTGCCAACCCGTCACCCTTTAACGGGTGCGACCTTGTATACTTGGTAGGGAGCTCCGACATTGATATTCCCGTGACTTTCACCGCCGAATATCCAGATTATGCAAATAGAACAATCCTATGGGAAACCTATGCAATCACGGGCGTATCTTGTTCGACCTTGCAAGGACTAACGGCAAACATCCAAGATAGTCCATACACGTTGCAAAACCGTATATATAAATGTATATGTCGAAGTGCTGTGGTAGGACTTACACCTGAGAGGCGCGACTGTATTATGTACGTCTGGCGGTGCAGAAAGTAGATACCATACCAAATTTAAAAAAAACACTTTTTTTTCGTTCTCTAAAAGGCTCAGGTGTAGGGGGGAGGAGCAGACGGCGTTATAGGAATGGGCTCATCCCTGCTGCATACGCAGTTTATGGCGATGGAGATTCGGAGGCTGCGAGCTTTTTGATGAACGAGGCCAGGGCTTGCTCGCGACCCTGCTTCAGAAGCTCGTTTTTTGTGTCTTCGTCAATTACAGCTGTACCAGCCGATCCAACGGACTTGCGCCGGATCTCGTCCTTCATGGTCCGATACTTTTCAACTTCGTCGAGGATCAGTTTGTACTCGTCATCGCTGATGGAGCAGTCTTCAAGAGCCTTTGAAATATGTGAGTGAACCGTGTTAAGCTTCGATGCTGCTAGCACACGAATCTCATCATGTTTTGTGGCTTTGGTCGAACAGCGACGTGAGGCCTTGAGACCTGCGATCTCTAGTACAAAGGCTACCCCAGTCGCAACTTCGAGACCTATACCTAGGAATAACCCAATGCCGGTAGCTATTAGGGCAGCTCCGCCACTGCCCATGGCTAAACCTGCTGTTGCAATACCAGCACACGAATAGTCGATCGCGTTGACCGCTCTGCGATACTTTTTGAGAATGCGACTACGACTCTCAATTTCAGAACGAAGGAAGGCCTCGCACTCACCGATCTTCTGCATGCGGAAGACCTGTGGATTGGTTTCCAGTGCTGGATAAAGCGACATTTTCACAGACGTTCTATTACGAACGTCGCTTCCACGTTCAAATCGAGTGTGCCGCTCACTTTCTGAATGAATATGTTCAACTCTGTCTCTTCATCCAGCATTGTAACTGCCGTGAAGTCGAATTCTGAATCTCTGACTGTGAGTCTCCGCACAATCGCATCCGGAGTTACTGTTTTGATCAATATATTAAAACCTACACCAATATCTTCATGCTTCCCCACCACGAGAAACCTATACAGCCCACGCTGTAATAGTATGTAGCCATTGGTTCTTTGAGTTGTAATGCAGGGCGTGCGCACTGGAGTGAGAGTTAGAACAGTGATGCGCGATAAGGCCGGTCCAGACCCTCTATAAACGTCACGCAAGGAATCAACATATTTTTTTGTTACCGCGTCTTGGGCATTCACAGGGTCCTGCAGGGCAGTCAACCGGCCATTCGCAATGCTACACACCGCAACAGCAGTACCACCATCTACTCGGTATATTGTGAAACCGGCGGCATCCCACGCCATATGGCAGTGGGCTAGGTTGTCATTTCGCCGTATACGAAATCCATAAGGAAGAGATGAAATAGACGAAGTACCACCAAGTCGTATATCAATTTCGGGCCCACCCGACGTTGTACCAATAGCCAGCTGAGGTGTTGTCAGCGCTCCGGTCATGGTGTCGCCAGTCTTCAGCACGCGAAGAGCGGCCTGGTCATCTACATAACCTTTTGTAGCCGCCTCATCACTGTTTGCTGGAGCCGGTAAGCACCTTATCTTGTGACTATTCATTGCAATATCCTTATGAATGATAATGATAGGTGGAGAATCGGCATTACCGAGCTGGCACACGTCTTCCCCAGCTGCTCGAACCAGAAATCCGTGCGTGGTTTCCAGGGTGACTGGCGTCTGGGTTTTCTCGGCGGGAATAACAGCGAACTGAAGTTGGTTCTGAATATTTCCCAACGCAAGCGAGAAACCTTTATCATCAGTGAGATCGGTGCAACCAAGAAGTCTGAATGTGTCGGCACCAACACTCAAGTGGAGATCACCGGTCATCGTATCACCGGTCTTAAGCACGCGCAAGGCATCCTGGCTATCGACGTAGGTTTTACTAGCACCACCCGTGACTAACACGGAGTCTTTCGTAGCGGCGTCGGAGCAATCACCAACGTTTTCGATCCGCAATCCTGGGCCATATCCGCTGGCTAAACGATTGCTGAAGTATCCCGGCCCCCAAAGACTCATTGATGCTTTTCTACAACTTCGAGTGTGACAGAAAATGGTTGTGTAGATGTAGATATGTCTGTACCACTACCGTCTAATATACGCACGGTCAGTTCTTGAATGCTGCCACCACGAAGTCGACGGAATTGTGACTTCTCGAAAGTGACCGTGCGCGACTCACCGTATGATTCGCCCGAAGTAGGAATGCCACGCAGAAGCGTACTCTGACGGCCATTCAGAACACTACCGGTCGTATTGATCTGATCGAGGTGGACATACAGATTACGGTTGTTGAAGAATCCCGGCGTTGAGTCACTGATGTACGCACCGGCGCCTATCCATCCACCTGCGTTAAATCCCCATATTGCCGCGGTTGACCCAACGTCTAGCTGATAGTTATCATCAGTAAGAGTTAGCGTAACTCTCCCAGTGGCATGATTTACTTTCGCACTGAAACCGGGCATCACGCCCGAGACAACAACCTCGAGAGTGTCAACATTATAGTATCCATCCGGCACTGTAACGTTTGTTGTTGCCCCAGCACTCGTGGGACGAGTTGAGAAGACATTATTACCGAGCGCGGCCGAGATATTATACCAGCCCGTGACGTATGTGATTTCGCGAAGGCCCACACGCTTATGACCGCATACATTATCGATATTATACTGTAGCGCGACTGCTCCACCAGTCAAACTGCTCAACACATGAAATTGCGCCATTTTAGATATCAACCCTCTCTCTCAAGCTCCAATTCTAGAACTTAGTTCCGCTTAAAGTGGCGTTCTTTTACCCACACACCCACAGCAACGACAAGCGCTACGACGAGGGCCCACAGATGTTCCGCAAGCCATGCAGCGACGCCACCAACAGTTTTTAGAAGCCAAGATACGGCGGCACCAATAATACCGGGTAAAGCTGCAGTGGCTTTTCCGGCAAGAGCCTTCAACCATTCCCCCAGCTTCTGGAGTTGTTTTTTAATCCACTCTTTTGCACCACTCGGCGAGGGTGTAGGGCTGGGTGCAGGTGCGCCACTACCACCGCCAGTGATTGAAAGGACGATGGTCGAAATAATAAAACCGAGCGCAGTTAGGAGACTCGCAATCGTGATACCCTGCTCTCGAAATAATGTCTTTATCCGTTCAGCGAGAGTTGTATCCGAGTTGAGAACGCGGTCGATCGTCTCGCGTATGCGGTTGATCTGACCCCGCAAAGCTTCGCGGTTAGTTGCCGCGACTTCAAGCCGAGTGGTGCGCTCATCTCGCAGCTCTTGCAGTCGTCTTTCAATAATCTTTCGCGTATTCTCATTGAGATCCGCCGTGTTCAGCTTTCGTTCTTCGAGGGCGATGTGGTCATCCAACTCCTTAAGCTTTGCGAGATTATCAACAAGCGCGCCCCGTGAACGCTGCACCGCCTTATCGAGACCTTCAAGCTCACGCATTGGCAGCCCATCCGTATTGGTCCCCACAGAATGGAACAGATCTTTAATCGCAGTGTCTGTGTCGGTAGCTGCTTGCTCAATGACGACCATCTCGATGTTGTCTGGACGCAGCAAAGGAATGCGTTCTTTCACAGCCGGTAGCCGCTGTTTTTGCTCTGCGGAAGGCTTTGATAATGATGGTTCGCTCAGTCCTAGCTTCACCCGCAGACTAGGTGCATACTTCGTTGGCGCATAGAATTTTGTATTATCGCTTTTTTGGGTTAACAGCACCCACTTATTTCGGTACTGCACCTCTAGTTCCTTTGTTCTAGTGTTATAGCGAAAGTCAAGGTCTTTACCGGGCTCCCTTAAAAACTTACCGGTTTCTTTCATATACACTTCAAATCTAGCGAGAGCTAATCGAGTGTGTTGACCACCAGATCCTTCAATTGTCTCAGGCGTCCAGTCTGCACGTTCCTCATAAATACCTGTCACTGGAATATCAGGCGTAGCTACGTCACCATCATTATCACCCCAGAAAAGGGGCTCGTCCACATTACCGTGGTCCTCCTCAACCGGGCGGTCAAACTCACCCATCTCTAACTCACCACCTTCAGCCATATTGAAGAGATGTTTCAGAGCACATATACGTGATACATACACCACCTTTAACATGGCTGCATATGGTAATAAGCTCGACCCGTACCGATCAATGCGCCGCGCGCTCGGCGCCAAGGGTATCCGATCATCCGACGTGGTGACAAACAATCCTTCGACAATCGATCAAAATCAGATGCTAACCGTGCGTTTTCCAAATCTCGGATCCAACGATGTGATTGTACCAGGAAGTGCACGAGTTGCGTTTACCATTACGCTAACCAGCGGTACGGGCACTCCAGACGCTAACCGTACTATCGTCAACAATCTCGGACGCGCCATCGTGAAGAAAATCAGCATTAAACTGGAAGGTGAAGAGGTTTACTGTCTCGACGACGCCGATCGTTATCTCTGTTTCCGGGATCTCTGGCTAACGGATAAGGAACGCACCAATTCGGCTTACCAAGGCATTCAGAACACAAACACTGGTCGAATACGCATTGGAGCTGGTAACGCTGTTGCAGCGACCCAACCCGATGCGAGTATCGCGGCTGCTTATGGGAACAGATTCTTCGTGCCTTTGGATTTCGAACTACTGACCGACCACATGCCCTTCTATCAGTCCGGTCTTACAGATCGGCTCTCGTTCGAACTGGACTTCAACAATTACGGACAGGTCGTCGTCAGCGCCAACAATACCGCGACTTACCAGATCAGTAACATAGCTCTGGAGTTTGACAAGGTGACGCACAGCGAACTCGCTCGATCGGTTCGTATGCAGTATTCGGGACAGATCGCAATCCTCTACACTCGGGTTCTCCGCCACCGAAAAATTGTATTCAACAAATCGGATGTTACCTGGAACATAAACCTTAATACACCAGCAAGATCTCTCAAGGGTGTGTTGCTCCTCTTTGAGGATCCCGCGGCCGGCGCGATGGGGCCAGCATTCGGGCGCAACAGTGAGAGTTTCTACAACCCGCTTATTAACAAGGTTCAGGTGACGGTGGAGGGCATACCCAACCAATTGTACGCCCAAGGATTGCTCCCATACCAACATTGGGACGAGATCTTCAAGGGCTTTGCGCGTGAATACCTCAAAGACGCCGAACTGCCGTCAATTGATCAGACCACCTTCTTTCAGAACAGATACGGCCTTTGGTTGGACTTCCGTACGAGTGAAGACCAGACAGTCCACGGATCTGGGAGACGAATCGAGAACGCTTCCGAGGGTATAACCTTACAGCTGGATAAGACCGTGCAGGCGGCTGGTGCACTTAATTGCTATGTTTACCTGCTATTGGACGCTCAGTTGAATATCGGCAACGGGAAGCTAATATCAAGTGTATGGTAACATGTCGAAGGTGTCGTTACCATTATACCCACATTCAGCCATTATTTGTGGGCAAACGGTTGTGGAAAAACCCAGTATATACTCGATGCGCTCCTCAACCCAGAGACTGGCTACTATCGCGGAGTTTTCGAGCGCGTATATTTCCTATGCCCAACCTGGACTCTTAATAGTACTTACCTCGAGCGGTCATGGCTCTGGCGCGGCCCCAACGCCGGCCGCTTCTTATTTATAGACCCCGGAGAGCGGCTGCACGATTGGCTACGCCTTCTCTATAAGCTGTCTGCGGGCTCGCCGACGTTGTACGTCCTGGACGATCTCGCCGCGAGTAAGGCCCTAACGAAAAAGAAGGACATGCTTTCTGAACTTGCCTTTTCTGGACGACACGCGAAACAGAGCGTGTGGGTGCTGACACAAAAATTCAATTCAGTCGGGAAGGATCTGCGAGAGCAGACGAAGTGGGTCTGCCTGTTCCACTGTAAAGACCGCTTCTCATTTGGAGATGCACTTGACGAGAACAATGTCGTGCCTCACGAACTTCGCGCGTCTCTTGGCACTCGTTTAGCAGCAACTAAGCACGCTTAGCTTTTGTTAAAGACAGACCAACCAGTTGAATACCACATCTGCTGAGTGAGATGGAGACAACTATTCTATATCTAATCATTAGCCTGCAAATTTTTACGCTAGGATGCGTGATATATGGGGTGTATATCTATATTAGAGCCAGGCGCGTTATACGCATACTAGCTACAAAGATGGACTGTGACGATCTTTTGGAACAACTTCTACAGGAGACACCTTCGGTGGAGCGAGTGTCCACACCGACTGCCGCTGGACAAAACTCGGATGAGGTGGCTAAAAAACGCGCACGGCTGGGCGCTTTAGCCGCTGGAGGGCAGTTAAAAATGATCTTCAAGGGAGGTCCCTTGAGCGCCGAACGGGTCGACCAGATGACGAACGAAGAAATCAATGAGGCGCACGCTCGATACGAAGCGCGTCTTGGCACTGCAATGTCAAAGTCTTTGGGTAGTAGCCTTCTCCGTCTTTATGCCTCCGCAGCCGCAATGTTGTTACCTCTGCCGGCCGAGCGTCAACCGATACTTGTAGCCGACCTTGAAGAGGACCCATTCGTATCAGCAGCTTTAAGCAGTGCTTGCTGTGAGCTATACTACCGCTATGGTATGTACTTGGCACCGCTAACCGCGGCTATTACTACTGCAAAGCATTGTGATTGGAGCAGTGGCATACATACTGAAGCCGTAAAGATACCCTGTTATAGTACACCGAACGACAATGACGGAGCAGAAGGAAGAAGCAATAACCTCCCCCTCTCATGAGCTATGTGGTCAAGACGAGCGTAATGTACTAGCTAATCATAAATTTCAATCGCCGCCAACCGAGTAAATTCGTCTGCGAATCTCTCCCTGGCCCTACCCAGAGCCAACCTGGCTCTCCACTGAGCCTCCCCCTGGGCCTCCCACTGGGCCTTTAATGTAGCCTCACGTTCCCTTTTTTCAGCCATCCACTTCATTGGGTCACCACAGTATGTCGGATCTCGTAAAATTTCGTCAGCATAGAAAAAATATAGCATGGGCGCGTTTCTCGAGTGTTCGGCTGCATCTAAACACGCTCGGTGGGTTGCATTACTGTACAGCCCTTTCTCCTTATACCACTGGTGCATCTGTTTGTAGGCTGCTAGAGAATAATGTTCGAGCACGAGCTGTACAATATTTTGAGGCTGAATATCTAACGTTCTACGAAAGTTGGGTGGAAATCTTAATATGTACCACTCATATAATACACTATCATTATTAATGACCTGGCTCACCAAGTCCTTTAACGATTTTACTGACATGATAACCGCTCATGTATATCTGTACAACTCACATATCTAATATATGGTAAGCATGTACTTGGCACTGCTAAGCATTGTGATTGGTCTATTAAAGACGCGCCACGGGTGGTATACATAGATGGAGAAGCAAGTCGACAATGCCCCGAGCGCGATGGTAGTCGAATCGACGACGCCAACGACAATGGAACCCCCTAAAACGAAGGACCCTAAAAAGCAGGAAGCCGGCCGTTTGGGTGCCGCGGCACGCAAGGCAAAGGAGAAACGCCTGCTAGAAGAACTAACCGCAGCAAAAGAGAGAGTGTACAGTGAGGCTGATGTTTCATCATCTGCGCCACAGCCAAGTACGGACCCTCAGCCAAACGCGGACCCGCCGTCACACCCGAAGCAGAATCTTGGCACAAATGATTGGTTTGCGGCTATTGGTCTGGCCATACTTCTTGCAAAGGTTTTATGGTTTAAACCTTACGCTAACGCGCCACCAGGCACACCAGCTCGTACGTCTCAGGAAGTGCCACCACCCGTCAACGCGGCGCCACGTCAAACTCGCAGTGTCTTCGACATGGAGTAACCCTCTATTAGAGATAGACACTGTTTTGCAATAATGGTACTTGGCTTTGTTGCAGCTGTCGCAACAAACGTGGTTGGTAATCATATATACGACAACATGGCAACTCCATCTCCTTACGTAAAA
Source organism: Norana najaformis (assembly GCA_964023275.1). Classification (NCBI taxonomy): domain Eukaryota; kingdom Metazoa; phylum Annelida; class Clitellata; order Crassiclitellata; family Hormogastridae; genus Norana; species Norana najaformis. The sequence continues at coordinate 6,660,209 of OZ029921.1, forward strand.
GACTTTGGTAACCTTGCTTACCACGCGGCCATCGTTGGCGGTCTCACCTTGGGTTATAACATGATTCTAAAGAAGGTGTTGAAAATGAAACCGGCCGACCTTGGTCGACTCGACTTTGAAGATTCAGTTAAGATCGTTGGAACCGTTGCTCTGGCGATGTGGACGAAGGACATGCTCGTGAAGCAGGGCATACCCGACGACATCATCAAGAGATAGTGATCGTACAATTGTACAAATAATATAGATACGCTATACTATGGCTGTGGCTATTGGTATGATGATCGGTTCGGCCGTGGCCAATGCGGTGGCATTCATAGGCGGGAATGCAATATACGGCCTCGTTAATAAATCGGGGTCCACGGAGGAGGCGGCTCGCCATAACATAGCTATAGAAGACCTCCAGCACGCTCAAGCGGAATGGTCACAAAAACGTCAAGCGCGGCTCGACTACCTCAACGATAGGCTGCGACTAGAAGCACATGCCGACAAGGTCTACAACGACGTACACGAAGCGGCGCGCCTATACTACGAGGTGACCGGTGGTGACGAACAGAAGCAGAAAAGTATTCCAGATGTTGGAGATGAGCCAACGCTCGATGAGTTCTATCAACCTAGCGAAGAACAAAAAAAATACGAGCTCATCTTCCTCACTGGTGGCATTGGCCTAAGCGGTTGGCTCGCTTTCAAGTATCTATAGTTTACCTCTATCGATATAGGAAGTAATAAGCCAATCCCGCACCGATAGCTGCAACCGTGATCGTCGTTTTTGTGCTTTCATGGTCTTGTGTATTGGGCGCTACGGGAGTTCCGCTCGAGGGGTTGGTAGGAGGGAGTGGAGGCGTGTCATGCGGGGGCTTGAAGCCTGAGTCCTCTTTTTTTGTGGGTGGCGGATTAGTCTTCCCCCTTTCTACTGGCGGCGCAGGCGGTGTCCTTGTGGTGTTTATATTATCGTTTGTGCCGATGTTCATGTCGTCTGTGGCAACCACAATTTCGTTGTTGTATCCTTCAATCGTGCCAATTCGTAAATGCATATCACTCGGGACCATGTACAACTCGCCCCCAATCACGTAGTCGTTTTTTGACCTAGCGTGCTTTAGAACATCTCTATAATTTGAAATGCTATCCTCGATGTTGGTCGTCTTCGGTTCATTGAACTGTCGAACATCTTGATACTCTTTAATGCTCTTTGGAAGATCGTCCGCGGCAAAGATCTTCGACTCCACGAGTGTCATGAACTGTTTCTGAGCATCAAATGCTGGCCCCACGCCTATCACCGAGGTGCGGGTCTGGTTCTGCGCACCCAGGATTGCCCAAGCGTACGTACGTATCGAGTCGTTGAGCCGTTCCACGCCTGCATGGGTGAACCCTTGGCTTTTGTCTAGCATGCTCCAGACAAAACCGTATGAAATATCTGTTGGGGGGATTGTTTCGCCGTTGTAGTCTTGACTTAGATAATCGAGTCGGCCAAGGTCGCTATCCAAGCTTCCGCTGAATGAGTCAATACCAGGTCTGTATCTTCCATATGTAGTCCAGTAGCGGTTACCATCGTTACAACTTCGATCCCATTCCACGAATGTATTACCAAGACCGTTTGATGGCATCTGCATGTCGCTCAGGTGGGACGCGGCCGCCGCCTGATTGTAGTCAACCCCAAATTCGCCGCAGATAGCTTGGTAAACGTGCCGATCGATGCAGTTGTTGAACGCATTCCAGCTGTCACGTGTAGGAAGGGGGCACTTCATCTCAGCCAGAATCCTTCTGGTCTGATAGTAGACGTGGAAACGGAATATCGAACGAGCAAGCGGTGGTATTGTTTCGTTGAGCAGGTGATCTTTCACCGACACTCCGCATCCAGCCGTTGCGCACCAAAGCGCGAAGTGGAGCTGGTTCTGCCAGAACTGCATGGGATCGCTGTTCCAAGCATCGATGATGGCTTGAGTCGTAACGTGTGGTAGAATATAGCTCTGCGTCAGATCAAACCAAGTCGCCTTGAAAGAGTCCTTTTCGCTTACATACACGTCCTGCGACTGAAGCGCGGTTGCGACCTTGGCTCTCTCGTCCTTCGTGTAGTCGAAGACGGTGCCAAGGCGGTAGCTCACTGCTGCGTTGTACTTCAAGTGCTGTGGGATCGGCATTGTTATGAATACAAGTGCCATATCTTTAATCGGAATGACTTTTTTTTAAATTTATTTATATATGGCGCTGCCTTCGGAAAAGCTAGTGAAGGAGGTTTGGTCTGCGATGTGGGCAATACAATTCAACGCCCAACAAGATAAAGTTCCGGGTCCAATCCGAGACTTTGGTGATATAGCTTCGCGCTGTTTTGAATGTTGGTTTACAACACCGGGTACTTTGAAATCTTTTGCATGTGGAGTGCTTTCTGGGCCTACTGATATCCGTACCACTACTGCACAGCTTCCAGCGGGTACGGCCGAAGCTTGTTGGAGATTTATAGCACTTCTAGAAAGGGTTCGAGATGAGTGACTCTACTCGCCTCACTGTTACTTGACCCGTGAAAAACGGAGTCGCATCGGAGGAGATGCCCGCCTAAGTTCTAGTCCTTCGCGAGCCATTCGCCGCTGCAGCTGCCTTTCTTTCTGTAGTTGTTGTCGTTCCTGCTACTGTCCCTCCGAGATGGGGTTCGTTTTTATGTTCGCGATTCTCTGAAGTTCGTAGTCTTTGAACGTACCACTAACGCCTTTCACTTTAAAGGTATCGACACCCATCCGACTTTCGATCTGATGAACTCCAGCCGACCACTTCGGGGCACTTCCTTTTGTGAAGCCCACCTTATTAGTAATGTGTCGCACGGCAACACCCGGAAGTAGTTGCGCGTGGTCAACTCGCGCCGCGACTCGCATTGCCCTGACCTTATCTTCGAAGCGTATGTGCTCAATGTCCTTAAGCGATGTTTTTGTCGGTGCCAGTCCAGTAGCTCGCGTAACACGGCCGTTGTAAGTTTCGATGATGAACGGCAACGAATCCACCCAGTTGTTCTTTCCGGTCGACAAGAACCATCGCTCTAGTATGGTTCGTAGGGTCAGGTGAAAGCGATTGACGCGTGCAAGAGGTGCGTGGTTTCTTGGTTCCGTGAGATGGTGTTGAATTTCCTCAGCACGCATTAGCTCGCCGAACTTGCGCGCCGTAAATTCCGTCCCGCTGTCTGTCCAAAGAAGATGGAAGGGTTCTCGCCGTTTGGCCTCAGCGATGATTGTAGTCATTGACTCGGCAGCATCGCCCTTCTTTTTTAGCGGCTGTGCGTACACGAATCGACTATTAGCGCTAATAGCCGTGAGGATACTTTTGTAGCCGTGGTTAGTTCGCGCCAATTCCTCGAAGAAGATAATGTCTGCCTGGTAGGTACCTGGAGGGCCACCGGTGGGGGCATATTCTTTTGGTTTTACAACTCGCTTCGTCCGCTGTTGTGCTGCGGTAGTTTTGTCCTTCGTTGCGAAGAGGAGTGCTTCCATCCTGTGTATATAGGCCTAGCCCGCCGCTTCAGTTGCGTGATTGTAGTGTGCTGTCGGTCTATGGGAGCTAGCGTTCTGACACCTACGACAAACAATCTGACAGTTGTCCATCGTGTGAGCCCTCGCATTGTCTTTTCGGTCAACAGACCAGTCGCCATCTAGTGGTGTTCCACAAGGGCAGTGGTATTCTTGCTTCACAATCTTCTGAAAAGCCCACTCAACCGTTACAAAATCTTTCTCTTCGTATATTCGACCCGCCGCGTCATCGGCTTGCTTGTGCGCCTCGATGCGCTTTCCGACTAGGAACTTGGACAGGCGCATAGGGTCGTCGTGTCGCACCAGGGTTATGTCTAGAGTCCGACACCGCGTTATCGCCGTCCGCATCCACCTCGCTGTAATTAGGCGGGTGGTACCATCGTGGATGTAGAGGCTGTCGCCTAAGGTCTGGCCCTGGATCGCGTGACCCGTGCGGCACCAGGGACGACGAAGCAATTTTTGACTGCTCTTTTGCGTTAATGTCCGATCGACACCGTCGCGACCCCGGACCGTCAGATGCGTTTCTGTTGTGTTCACAACCTCATACCGAGCGTTGGAGTTTATCTTCCGCTTTCCGGCAACACGTGCGAATTGCTTGCCCACGACGTGGTCACCAACCATCCATTCTTCAGGAAGGCCCCGGGCCTAGTGTGCCCACGCGTTGACTCGATCAACACTGTCGTTCGTCAAAGCCACATGCGATTGATATGCTGACAGCTGCTCGAGACCCAACCACTCGGCTGTCTTAAGACCATGTCGAACACATACCTCAAAGACCTCTTTTGAAGCTAACTTGTCGTTTTTGAGTTCGTCGTAAAGTTGAACCATACGGAGGCGGTCTGCTTCGCTATAGCGCTTTGGCATGCGCAGGTGGAGGCGCCTCGGGAAGATCGACGCAAAGACCTCATCGTTGTAGTACCGGTCAAACTCGATAGCCAGCTCCTGCCCAACTGGTTCGTTTTGGGCCGGGTCGCCGTTAGCGAGTATCATATGAGTTTGCGTGTGCTTTCTCACAAACTCGGCGAGCAACTCCAACTGCGAGACTGTATATAAGTAGACCTCCTCAAACAGGATTGTGTCGTAGGGGTTGACGTCCGTTGGTGTGAACCGGGCATCAGCCTCTGCACCCTCGGGACGACGACCGAGGAGAGTGTGTAGGGTCACCGCATCAAAGGCCCAACCGGTTTTAACCTCGTCGACAAGCGCATTGTTTGGACACACGACGAGCATCTTTCTTCCGGCAGTTTGTGCCCAGCGCATCGCAAGGCTGCTCTTGCCTGTGCCTGGGTACTCTCCGGTTACGAGAAGGGGTCCCTGAGTGGCTTTTATATAGTCTATAGCCTGTACGTGTTCTGTATATGGTATGTACTGACCCATCGCCCACACGTATTGATTGTGATACTCAAACATTTCCGCTTCTCTCGGGGCGTCTCCTTCAATGATGTGTGCCGCCTCTGCGTCGTCCCACTCGTCGGCCATGCTAATTAGCCGTTGCTGCGGCACATGCGGTTCCGAGTCCGGAAAGCCCACATAGGGATCACTTAGCTCGTTTTTAGGTAGTCGGGGTTTTCGGTCGATTGTAAGCTGACCCACGTCTCGCCAGCTGTATGGCTTCGGACCGGCAAATTGGAAGCCGGCTTTTTTCAGCCTCAGCATCGCCTCGCCTTCGGACAAGATTGTTGTATCAACATACACACAGTCCGTGCGGACCCCCACGGCCGAGTCTCCCAGGGCGGTGGCGATCTGGTGGAGCAATACGCGCATACCGTTTAGGATTAACGCACCTACGGGTCTGTATCCTTCTGACAACTCGCGCCGGACCTGGTCGACCACAACGTGGAGGTCTGGGGCCAATTCAGCTCGAATCCGGCCGAGGCTGTATCTACGCGCCTCCATCTCGTCCTGGTAGAGTTGCCCCCAGGCAGCTTTGTTGTAGCGTCTGTTGCTCAAGCCATAACCGAGGTTGGCCACCCACTTTTTGTCGGCGTCGTCGAGCCCACTGTTGTCGTACAGCTGGGCTAAGACTTTTCTGATTTGGTGTCTGACTTGTCGGTGGGGTAGGAGCTCGCCGCGGATTTCGAACGGAATGCCCTGCTTCTCAGCGTAATTCAAGACAGTTCCGGGTACGAAATCGATATCGTTGGGAAACAGAATCGGGTCCCTCTGTTTCGCGTGTATAAGGTAAAACCCCACTGGATTGATTGGGCCCTGGGAAGGCTTTCGAAGACTGTCAAATCTCGAGAAGACAGGTAGTGGTGGCAGGTTGCTCATGATGCTTGTGTAAGCTCGCGCGACGTCGATTCCAATGATGCTGGCACCCTGATGCAAACTACGACTCTTGTGAGCCTCGTCTTCTTGAAGAGTTTGGTCAGAAGAAGCGGATGGTTTGGGGCCAGGATCGGGTTTCGCATCGATCCAGTCTACAAAACAGTCACTCGCCCCCAGACTATCTTCTTCTTCTTCTTCTTCTTCTTCTTCTTCTTCTTCTTCTTCTTCTTCTTCTTCTTCTTCTTCTTCTTCTTCTTCAAGCCATATCTTCAGCAGTCTCACAGGCTTGATCCCCCAGGTCCTCTTTTTCATCAAATCTTCGAAAGAGCTATACGCACACATTATCGCAAACTGGTCGAGCTCATCGGCCCCAATCTTTTCTTTTCTCATCAAGTCTTCGAAGGAGTCACACCCACGATCTTTCGCAAACTGGTCGAGCTCCTCGAAAGAATCTGAACCACGCAATTTCGCAACCTGGTCGTTCTCCTCGTTTGATGTCCTCGGGGCTTGAATCTTCCTGCCTGCAACAAACCACTACGCGGCCCACGTCGGTAAAGGTCAAACAGAGAGATGGCATCTGGACTATAGTGGCTAAGCGCTTCCCGGGGTGTTATTTCATTAGAAAGCTTCTCGATCCACTCCATCACTGAGTTGTAACGAGATTGGGTCCAAGAAGCCCGGTCCTCCGGTTGATCCCATAAGATGTCACCGGGTAGGGCGCGCCTCACGCGGACATTGTCGACGCTGAAACTGTCCACCCTCCCGTTGCGGCAAATGATGGCCCCGGGTTCGACGCTGTGCTGCTTGACAAGATCGCGAATAATGTCCTCTGGATCTTCCCCAGTAATACACAGGAACCGTGCTTCTTCACCCATATTCGCAGTTAAAGCCATTATCTCGTCCGCTGTGTCAACAACAAAGACCTCATCCGCTTTGCAGGGACGCGGCCACTTATCTGATATCTTCGTGGAGTCTCTGGGGCGGGGCGCCTCTATGAGCACCGGCTTGCTTCCGTAGACCTGCCAGAATGACTTTTCGTCCTTGTTCACAAACCAGACGTGGTTGTTGTGAATGAGGATGGCGAAGACGCGTCTACAGTTGGTGTTTGGCATTTGGGGTTGGAACCGAGCAATAACGTTGCCATGGATATCGATTGCCACGCCCGGCAAGCGCCAGTGGCGAAGCCAGACTTCGGCGTCATCCCAACAAGTTTCCCATGGCTCGTCGACCTTCGGAATGGGGGTTTTCTTTTTGGCTAGCTCCCACAAACCTTCGTAGGACAGAAGTGAGTCAGAAGTCATTCTTCTGGACTCCAGCCTCTCTTTAAAACGTCCGAGGAAGGCTGACATTAGGCAACGCTGTGGTTTAAATTCGGGGTTGTTCCACAGACGTTGATCTGGATCGACCCACTTGGAGAACACCTTCGGCTGTTCCGCCCCACCTTCCCTTAAGGGGTGCTGCCCCCAGTTTAAAGGTTCGTGCTGGTCACCTTCTTCTATTAGAACGAGTTCATAGACCCCCCCAAGCGAATCCCGCACTTCGACCCATTCAACCATGCCCAGCTTCTCCATAAGCTCACTCAACACCGGGTCGTCTGACCCCTTCGGGGTTGATAAGTCCCGCCTGAAACGTTCGGCTTCCTGCTGTGTAAACTGACCCATCTGTCTTATTTCTTGCTCCCACTTACGATTGTTACGTTTCTTGTCTTGAAAAGTGACTTTAAGGGTTACGTTGTAGTTTGAGACGGGGTTCTCCACATGCACCCTACGGGGGGCTGGAACTGGTGGCTGGCGGGGGGCTGGAACTGGTGGTGGCTGCGATCGACGAGGGGCTGGAACCGGTGGCTGACGTGGAGCTACAACCGGTGGTGGTGGCTGCGGTCGACGAGGTGCTGGGACCGGTGGGTTCGGCCTTGGTTCTTGACCTCTGTCAGCAATTAGCTGTTCGATATCGGCCTTTCTGAGCCGGGAATATCCTCTCAAACCTAAAGCCTTAGCCTGGGCACGAAGCTCATTTACAGTAACCATATTACTGATTGAGTGTATTATCGGGTATATCTAATATAACGTATTTGTCTAAATGGAAATTCTCGATAGTCGGGTGAATTCTTTCTGGAAGGTTCTAGCCTTTTTCATAAATGTATGGCAATATCCACATACCACACATAGAGCGAGGTTGTTTTTAACGCCCTTACCACATCCTGTACATGGCTGTGTTCCAGTGCTTATCCGCAACCTTGCGAGATGAATCTTGCAGAACTCCTCCTTGCAACTCTTACCGCAGAGCTCCGTGGAGCCAATAACCAACCACTTGCATTTATTATAAACCTTCGACATATTGTAAAAACTTCGGGTATATCCAATGTATCCGATGTGTCTAATAGGAAAACCCATGGGCCAGCCGTCACTTCTTGCGCACCTGCTCATAGTTGTCGGAACGTAAAGCCGAGAGCATTTCAGAGGAGAAGGAATGGTATGGGAATTCCTCTTCCGGCCGTCCTCTTTCGCACCATTCTATATAATCTCCAATGTCGAGCCATTCTATATATTTCTGCACCTCTGCTTGAAGATATATAAGTTCGTTTGTTAAAAACTGTGGTTTAATACCTAAACGCTGTTGTACATGTGCGGATAATGTGGTGACTTGCCTAAAAACCTGCGGCGATTTATTTATAGCATCAAGTGCCATTTTAGCTAGCGACGATGGGTTCATGGCGATCCTACTGTAAAAACTTCGGATATATCCAATGTATCCGATGTGTCTAATAGGAAAACCCATGGGCCGGTGAGGGGGTGGGCCGGTCCCTATGGCCCTCCTTCGGTTATCGTGCGGTGGCGCCTCGGTTGCTAGTCGCTCGGGTTGAAGACTACGCGCATTGAAGCTTTGGCCCCGGGACGACGATCGTTTGAATGGGTGAGTTAAAGTAAGGTAATATAATCGAACGATTATGTAGTGGCTTCTAGTAGCAAGGGTTTAATGAATAAAACAGATCATTTTATCTAAACCAAAATCAATATCAGTATTGATGGAAAGTGAATGAGAATGTTATGGTCAAAATGAGAGGAGTCATTGGTCACAATTGTTGAGATTTGTTTGAACTGCTCTCAAACACATTGTGTGACATGGTATTCGATTGGCTTGAACGCGAAATTGCTCAGCGCCAACAGTTGATGCGCTGTCATTAGATTTCGGCGCTGAATAAATGGTGTTGCATGTGACCTATATATACTCGGTATAGATATACATATATATACCATATATATGTATATATATCTATGTACCCGGTATAGATGATAGTGTGGTCACTAAGGTGGGAAATTACGAGCTCAAAGTGGTGTTGTGTGATAGTTGAGGCAGAACGTTTGCTGTCTTCATCCCTTGAACTTGTGTGTAGTCAGTGAACCGTGACCCTCGAATGGGCCAACAAGCCAAAAGACACACCTGTCTGTTTTCAGGCGATTTGCATACAGTAGATGGGTCTTGAACTTGATGTGGGTAATGTCAGTCCGAAGCTTGAACGCAGGAGGAGGGAGACGTCTGCGGCTTACTACTTACTAGGCGAATTGATAGAGTCTTCGCTCGGAGGGTCTGTAGCGAGTGAAGAAGAACTCGGGCGATTCGAAGTAGGAGTTTTGGTCGATTGGAGAAGCGAGGCCGTGACTGAAGCGACAGAAAGCCTGAGAAGTGAAAAAGCGTTTAACATTCCAAGGCCTTCGTCTTCGTAAGTGTCGATATATATGTATACACATATCAAAGGGGTGCTTATATAAATTGATTATATATATAGGCCTAGTGTTAATTTCAAGCCCTTTTAAAGAGTATATGTATTTGGAATATACGCGCTTGCGTGTGTTTAATTGAAATTGAAGAGTCCATGCCTTAGCTGTACACACGGTTTCAAGCGCTTGAATTCTTGTAATTAATACACGTAGGTGTTATGTAGATACCGTTGACATTGACGAGATAATTACGTACATACACTATTAACAGTTGGAAGGTTTCTGTATCAAGGGAGTTGAATGCTTGACGGATATGCTGGAGGCAGGTGTGTTATTTAGCGCCTCTTCAGGTATCTGCTCAAAAGGGGGACCTCTGGCAAGAGCCACCTCTAGACCTATCGTCTGTTATAAACGCATCCGAAAATAGTCGTTGCAAAATGGTTTTTCATTTACTTATTCATTCACTCAGTTTCAATGTCTTTAAATTTTTACTTGCTTCACAGCTTTTTATTTTTATTTTCCAATCTGGTTTTGCAAGGCCAAGAAAGCAAATTGTTTGTGTGTGTGCTTAATTGAAGAGTGTACGCCATGCACATATATGTTGTTTAGATACAGTGAAATTGTTTATCCGCCTGAGATATATGGTAAAACTATTGAAAATATTAATTGAAGGGTCTAAGGCAAAGGGTTGCCACATAAAATGAGTACATATGCGCTTGTGTGTGCTTAATTGAAGAGTCTGTGCTTTACTTTTACACATGGTTTCAAGCGCTTGAATGTCATGTAAATACCGTTGACATTGAGCCGTTAATTATTTAGCGCATCATCAGGTTATCTACTCAGAAGCGGGACTTCAGGAAAGCGCCACATCTAGATCTACTAGACCTAGACCTAGCGTCTATTATAAAAGTACCAGCGTAGCCGTGCCTAGTTGATTCGGTCAATAATGCAGTTAAATAAAAACTTGATCAATTGCATCAAAGTTTCTACAGTTCTACACAATAACTGAAGAATAATGGCTGGTTGAACTGCATCCAAAAATAGTCGTTGCACAATGGTTTTTCATTCACTTATTCACTCAGTCAATTTTCAATGTCTTTCCATTTTTACTTGCTTCACAGCTTCTTTTATTTTCCATTCTCGGTTAATTCTACTTTCTAAAAGTATTTTCTTGATTCCTTCGAACAGATGAGAGAAGATGGACACCACGCAAGAGTCGCAGTAGCTCCTCCTCGCATTGGAATGAGGCCCATGACCCACCAGAAAGGCAGCAGTAGTAAGTGAACTTGTAATTTTACAATATCTCCCCTATATAAATGATTATATATGGGCTTGTGCTTAATTGAAGCTATACAAAATTGAGTGTGTATAGAGGCCTAGTGTTAATTTCAAGCTTGTGTAAAGGGTATGTGTATTTGTGCATGCTACATAAATTGATTAAACTGTAATCCTAGTGTTAATTTCAAACTTGTTTATAGGATATGTGTATTTCGAGTATATATGCGCTTGTGTGTTTCTGTGTGCTTAGTTGAAGATTCTAAGGCAATGGGGGTGTTAAATAAATTGATAAGCCCAGTGAGTATTTAGTACATATTATATATGTGCTTGTATGTGCTTAATTGAAGCATCATTTGGAATATAGGTGTGCATAATTTAAGTCTAAGGAAAAGGGGTGCTGTATAAATCGGTTGATTGATTATGTGTATTTAGAGTTTATGTGCGCTTATGTGTGCTTAATTGAAGCATCTTATGCAAAGGAGTGCTATATAAATTGATAGTATATATGGACTTGTATGTTTCTGTGTGCTTAGTTGAAGATTCCAAGGCAATAGGGTGCTATATAAATTGATAAGCCCAATGTTTTAATTTCAAGCATGTTTAACCTTGTTAAAGCTTGTTTATGTGTATTTGCTGAGTATATGTGTGCTTGTGTGTGTTTAACTGAAGCATCTAAGTTTGGAATATAGGTGTGCATAATTTAAGTCTAAGGCAAATGGGTGCTATATAAATCGATTAATAGAGGCCTAGTGTTAATTTAAAGCTTTATTAAAGCTTGTTCAAGCTTATTTATGTGTAGTTAGAGTTTATATGCACTTATGTGTGCTTAATTGAAGCATCTTAGGCAAAGGGGTGCTATATAAACTGAGTGTAGTAGGAGTATATAGCCTATGCGCTTGTGTTTTTGTGTGCTTAACTGAAGCGTATAAAGGCAAAGAGGTGCTATATAAATTGATTATGTATAGAGGGCTAGTGTTAATTTCAAGCTTGTTTGAAGGATGTGTGTAGCTAAAGTATATATGCACTTGTATGTTTCTGTGTGCTTAGTTGAAGAGTCTAAGGCAAAGGGGTGCTATATAAATTGATAAGCCTAGTGTTAATTTCAAGCACGTTTAAGTTTGTTAAAGCTTGTTTATGTGTATTTATAGAGTATGTATGTGCTTGTGTGATTAAGTGAAGCATCTAAGTTTGGAATATAGGTGTGCATAATTTAAGTCTAAGGCAAAAGGGTGCTAAATAAATCGATTAATAGAGGCCTGGTGTTAATTTAAAGCTTTATTAAAGCTTGTTCAAGCTTATTTATGTGTAGTTAGAGTTTATATGCACTTATGTGTGCTTAATTGAAGCATCTTAGGCAAAGGAGTGCTATATAAACTGAGTGTAGTAGGAGTATATAGCCTATGCGCTTGTGTTTTTGTGTGCTTAACTGAAGCGTATAAAAGCAAAGAGGTGCTATATAAATTGATTATGTATAGAGGGCTAGTGTTAATTTCAAGCTTGTTTGAAGGATGTGTGTAGCTAAAGTATATATGCACTTGTATGTTTCTGTGTGCTTAGTTGAAGAGTCTAAGGCAAAGGGGTGCTATATAAATTGATAAGCCTAGTGTTAATTTCAAGCACGTTTAAGTTTGTTAAAGCTTGTTTATGTGTATTTATAGAGTATGTATGTGCTTGTGTGATTAAGTGAAGCATCTAAGTTTGGAATATAGGTGTGCATAATTTAAGTCTAAGGCAAAGGGGTGCTATATAAATCGATTAATAGAGGCCTAGCTTTAATTTAAAGCTTTATTAAAGCTTGTTCAAGCTTATTTATGTGTAGTTAGAGTTTATATGCACTTATGTGTGCTTAATTGAAGCATCTTAGGCAAAGGAGTGCTATATAAACTGAGTGTAGTAGGAGTATATAGCCTATGCGCTTGTGTTTTTGTGTGCTTAACTGAAGCGTATAAAAGCAAAGAGGTGCTATATAAATTGATTATGTATAGAGGGCTAGTGTTAATTTCAAGCTTGTTTGAAGGATGTGTGTAGCTAAAGTATATATGCACTTGTATGTTTCTGTGTGCTTAGTTGAAGAGTCTAAGGCAAAGGGGTGCTATATAAATTGATAAGCCTAGTGTTAATTTCAAGCACGTTTAAGTTTGTTAAAGCTTGTTTATGTGTATTTATAGAGTATGTATGTGCTTGTGTGATTAAGTGAAGCATCTAAGTTTGGAATATAGGTGTGCATAATTTAAGTCTAAGGCAAAGGGGTGCTATATAAATCGATTAATAGAGGCCTAGCTTTAATTTAAAGCTTTATTAAAGCTTGTTCAAGCTTATTTATGTGTAGTTAGAGTTTATATGCACTTATGTGTGCTTAATTGAAGCATCTTATGCAAAGGAGTGCTATATAAACTGAGTGTAGTAGGAGTATATAGCCTATGTGCTTGTGTTTTTGTGTGCTTAACTGAAGCGTATAAAGGCAAAGAGGTGCTATATAAATTGATTATGTATAGAGGGCTAGTGTTAATTTCAAGCTTGTTTGAAGGATGTGTGTAGCTAAAGTATATATGCACTTGTATGTTTCTGTGTGCTTAGTTGAAGAGTCTAAGGCAAAGGGGTGCTATATAAATTGATAAGCCTAGTGTTAATTTCAAGCACGTTTAAGTTTGTTAAAGCTTGTTTATGTGTATTTTTAGAGTATGTATGTGCTTGTGTGATTAAGTGAAGCATCTAAGTTTGGAATATAGGTGTGCATAATTTAAGTCTAAGGCAAAGGGGTGCTATATAAATCGATTAATAGAGGCCTAGTGTTAATTTAAAGCTTTATTAAAGCTTGTTCAAGCTTATTTATGTGTAGTTAGAGTTTATATGCACTTATGTGTGCTTAATTGAAGCATCTTAGGCAAAGGAGTGCTATATAAACTGAGTGTAGTAGGAGTATATAGCCTATGCGCTTGTGTTTTTGTGTGCTTAACTGAAGCGTATAAAGGCAAAGAGGTGCTATATAAATTGATTATGTATAGAGGGCTAGTGTTAATTTCAAGCTTGTTTGAAGGATGTGTGTAGCTAAAGTATATATGCACTTGTATGTTTCTGTGTGCTTAGTTGAAGAGTCTAAGGCAAAGGGGTGCTATATAAATTGATAAGCCTAGTGTTAATTTCAAGCACGTTTAAGTTTGTTAAAGCTTGTTTATGTGTATTTATAGAGTATGTATGTGCTTGTGTGATTAAGTGAAGCATCTAAGTTTGGAATATAGGTGTGCATAATTTAAGTCTAAGGCAAAGGGGTGCTATATAAATCGATTAATAGAGGCCTGGCGTTAATTTAAAGCTTTATTAAAGCTTGTTCAAGCTTATTTATGTGTAGTTAGAGTTTATATGCACTTATGTGTGCTTAATTGAAGCATCTTAGGCAAAGGAGTGCTATATAAACTGAGTGTAGTAGGAGTATATAGCCTATGCGCTTGTGTTTTTGTGTGCTTAACTGAAGCGTATAAAAGCAAAGAGGTGCTATATAAATTGATTATGTATAGAGGGCTAGTGTTAATTTCAAGCTTGTTTGAAGGATGTGTGTAGCTAAAGTATATATGCACTTGTATGTTTCTGTGTGCTTAGTTGAAGAGTCTAAGGCAAAGGGGTGCTATATAAATTGATAAGCCTAGTGTTAATTTCAAGCACGTTTAAGTTTGTTAAAGCTTGTTTATGTGTATTTATAGAGTATGTATGTGCTTGTGTGATTAAGTGAAGCATCTAAGTTTGGAATATAGGTGTGCATAATTTAAGTCTAAGGCAAAGGGGTGCTATATAAATCGATTAATAGAGGCCTAGCTTTAATTTAAAGCTTTATTAAAGCTTGTTCAAGCTTATTTATGTGTAGTTAGAGTTTATATGCACTTATGTGTGCTTAATTGAAGCATCTTATGCAAAGGAGTGCTATATAAACTGAGTGTAGTAGGAGTATATAGCCTATGTGCTTGTGTTTTTGTGTGCTTAACTGAAGCGTATAAAGGCAAAGAGGTGCTATATAAATTGATTATGTATAGAGAGCTAGTGTTAATTTCAAGCTTGTTTGAAGGATGTGTGTAGCTAAAGTATATATGCACTTGTATGTTTCTGTGTGCTTAGTTGAAGAGTCTAAGGCAAAGGGGTGCTATATAAATTGATAAGCCTAGTGTTAATTTCAAGCACGTTTAAGTTTGTTAAAGCTTGTTTATGTGTATTTTTAGAGTATGTATGTGCTTGTGTGATTAAGTGAAGCATCTAAGTTTGGAATATAGGTGTGCATAATTTAAGTCTAAGGCAAAGGGGTGCTATATAAATCGATTAATAGAGGCCTAGTGTTAATTTAAAGCTTTATTAAAGCTTGTTCAAGCTTATTTATGTGTAGTTAGAGTTTATATGCACTTATGTGTGCTTAATTGAAGCATCTTAGGCAAAGGAGTGCTATATAAACTGAGTGTAGTAGGAGTATATAGCCTATGCGCTTGTGTTTTTGTGTGCTTAACTGAAGCGTATAAAGGCAAAGAGGTGCTATATAAATTGATTATGTATAGAGGGCTAGTGTTAATTTCAAGCTTGTTTGAAGGATGTGTGTAGCTAAAGTATATATGCACTTGTATGTTTCTGTGTGCTTAGTTGAAGAGTCTAAGGCAAAGGGGTGCTATATAAATTGATAAGCCTAGTGTTAATTTCAAGCACGTTTAAGTTTGTTAAAGCTTGTTTATGTGTATTTATAGAGTATTTATGTGCTTGTGTGATTAACTGAAGCATCTAAGTTTGGAATATAGGTGTGCATAATTTAAGTCTAAGGCAAAGGGGTGCTATATAAATCGATTAATAGAGGCCTAGTGTTAATTTAAAGCTTTATTAAAGCTTGTTCAAGCTTATTTATGTGTAGTTAGAGTTTATATGCACTTATGTGTGCTTAATTGAAGCATCTTAGGCAAAGGAGTGCTATATAAACTGAGTGTAGTAGGAGTATATAGCCTATGCACTTGTGTTTTTGTGTGCTTAACTGAAGCGTATAAAGGCAAAGAGGTGCTATATAAATTGATTATGTATAGAGGGCTAGTGTTAATTTCAAGCTTGTTTGAAGGATGTGTGTAGCTAAAGTATATATGCACTTGTATGTTTCTGTGTGCTTAGTTGAAGAGTCTAAGGCAAAGGGGTGCTATATAAATTGATAAGCCTAGTGTTAATTTCAAGCACGTTTAAGTTTGTTAAAGCTTGTTTATGTGTATTTATAGAGTATTTATGTGCTTGTGTGATTAACTGAAGCATCTAAGTTTGGAATATAGGTGTGCATAATTTAAGTCTAAGGCAAAGGGGTGCTATATAAATCGATTAATAGAGGCCTAGTGTTAATTTAAAGCTTTATTAAAGCTTGTTCAAGCTTATTTATGTGTAGTTAGAGTTTATATGCACTTATGTGTGCTTAATTGAAGCATCTTAGGCAAAGGGGTGCTATATAAACTGAGTGTAGTAGGAGTATATAGCCTATGCGCTTGTGTTTTTGTGTGCTTAACTGAAGCGTATAAAGGCAAAGAGGTGCTATATAAATTGATTATGTGTAGGGGGCGTGTTAATTTCAAGCTTGTTTGAAGGATGTGTGTAGCTAAAGTATATATGCACTTGTATGTTTCTGTGTGCTTAGTTGAAGAGTCTAAGGCAAAGGGGTGCTTTATAAATTGATAAGCCTAGTGTGTTTAAGCTTGTTCGTGTGTATTTATATAAGTACTTGTGTGTGATTAACTTAAGTGGAATATAGGTGCACATAATTTAAGTCTAAGGCAAAGGGATGATTAATAGAGGCCTAGTAGTGTTAATTCAAAGTGCTTGTTCATGTGTATTTAATCTTAGGCAAAGGGGTGCTATATAAATTGATTATACAGAGTATATATTCGCTTTGGCTTGAAGAGTCCATGCTGCAGGCAGCCCTACACCTATCGTCTGTTATAAAAGGGTTTATTTTGACTAATAAGCCGAAAATAGTCATGGTTTTCAATAATTTATTCATTCACTCGCTCATTTTCCGGTCTCGGTTAATTCTACTTTCTACAAGTATTTTCCCTGATTGCTCGCTGCTGATCAGAGAAGATGTGCTATATGGTAAAATTAATCAGTGCTTAAAATGTACCTACTACATGTTACGTAACTCATACTGTTGGTATTGTTCATTGTTTAGGAAGAGCTCCTGTATTTGACGAAACCGTTGTCATTGGGATTTAAAACATCCTTGAGCCGGACACGAACGAATTTGTCAAGTTTTGAATATTTCTTCTAATAAATTTCTTCTTTGATGGAAATTTCTTCTTTGATGGCTTTCTGGTTCGGGCGTGCTGACTGCGTGTAACGACCCTCCCTGCCAAGCAGCAGAATTTGGTCCTGCAATGGCTGGCCAAATTCGTCAACTGAACGGATCAAGTAAGTTCCAAGGCCGGAGAGGCTCTCTCTCTGTCTAAGTCTTCAAAGCCATCGACTGCGACGCAGTCGATGACCTTGAAAGACTTAGTTTATTTTGGCTCGGCTCTCTCTCTCTCTTTCTCCTCCTCTTCCTCCCTCTCTCCTTGGCACTTTGCCAAGGAGAGAGTCTCCTTGGCACTCTTTGCCAAGGAGAGAGGGAGCCTCTTCCTCCCTCTCTCCTTGGCAAAGT
The DNA here is from genome assembly GCA_964023275.1 of Norana najaformis. NCBI lineage: Eukaryota > Metazoa > Annelida > Clitellata > Crassiclitellata > Hormogastridae > Norana > Norana najaformis. The sequence continues at coordinate 6,677,614 of OZ029921.1, forward strand.
GCCAAGGAGAGAGGGAGGAAGAGGAGGAGAAAGAGAGAGAGAGACGAGCCAAAATAAACTAAGTCTTTCAAGGTCAACGACTGCGTCGCAGTAGATGGCTTTCAAGACTCTTAGTTAGAAGAGAGAGAGAGAGAGTCCGGCCTTGGAACTTACTTAGTTTATTTATATGGCTGCTTCATCCTGTTAGGGTCCTGGACACGGTTGAATGAAAAGATCGTCCATATCCAAACCAATCTAGGTAGACATCAACATAACGCAAACGATTACACACATATAACAAACAGCTCAGCAGCTCTTAAAGGGCAGAAAGAGAGACAGAGAGAAAGCACACGGGCCAGCAATGAAATCGGTAGCAATGCAAGCAAGCAGGCTTGTTATCTCTCACATATGTGAAAAACAGCACACAGCATACATACGCAAGAAAGAGAGACAGAGATAATAGACACTTTCAAACCCTTGTGGACTGATGGTGAGAGCAAGCACTTAGGCACAGGCAATAACATGCTGAATTTCTAAAAAAATCTACTCTGACATTAAGCGAATACAATTCAACATGCGTAAAAGGATCCACTGAATGAGATATGTGACAGGGGCCAGAATGAAATCAGTAGCAATGCAAGCAAGAACGGACAGGCTAGCAATGCAATCAAGCATGCAGGGTAGCAATGGAAGCAAGCACGCACAGGCTAGCAATGAAATCACTAGCGTTGCAGGTAACATGAAGGCTAGCAATTAAATCAGTAGCAATGCAAGCAAGCACACACAGGCTAGCAATGAAATCAGTAGCATTGCAAGTACCATGAAGGCTAGCAATTAAATCAGTAGCAATGCAAGCAAGCACGCACAGGCTAGCAATTAAATCAGTAGCGTTGCAAGTAACATGAAGGCTAGCAATTAAATCAGTGGCAATGCAAGCAAGCACGAACAGGCTAGCAGTTAAATCGGTAGCAATGCAAGCAAGCACGCATAGGCTAGCAATGAAATCAGTAGCGTTGCAAGTAACATGAAGGCTAGCAATTAAATCAGTAGCAATGCAATCAAGCATGCACAGGCTAGCAATGAAATCAGTAGCGTTGCAAGTAACATGAAGGCTAGCAATGAAATCAGTAGCAATGGAAGCAAGCACGCACAGGCTAGCAATGAAATCAGTAGCAATGCAAGCAACCATGCACAGGCTAGCAATGAAATCAGTAGCAATGCAAGCAGCATGCAGGCTAGCAATTAAATCAGTAGCAATGCAAGCAACCACGCACAGGCTAGCAATTAAATCAGTAGCAGTGCAATCAAGAATGCAGGCTAGCAATGAAATCGGTAGTAATGCAAGTAACATCCAGGCTAGCAATGAAATCAGTAGCAATGCAAGCAAGCATGCACAGACTGGCAATGAAATCAGTAGCAATGCAAGCAGCATGCAGGCTAGCAATGAAATCGGTAGCTAGCAATTAAATCAGTAGCAATGCAATCAAGCATGCAAGCTAGCAATGAAATCGGTAGCAATCCAAGCAAGCATGCACAGGCTAGCAATGAAATCAGTAGCGTTGCAAGTAACATGAAGGCTAGCAATTAAATCAGTAGCAATGCAATCAAGCATGCAGGCTAGCAATGAAATCGGTAGCAATGCAAGCAAGCATGCACAGGCTAGCAATGAAATCAGTAGTGTTGCAAGCAAGCACGCACAGGCTAGCAATTAAATCAGTAGCAATGCAAGCAAGCATGCACAGGCTAGCAATTAAATCAGTAGCAATGCAAGCAAGCATGCACAGGCTAGCAATGAAATCAGTAGTGTTGCAAGTAACATGAAGGCTCGCAATTAAATCAGTAGCAATGCAAGCAAACACGCATAGGCTAGCAATGAAATCAGTAGCGTTGCAAGTAACATGAAGGCTAGCAATTAAATCAGTAGCAATGCAAGCAAGCATGCACAGGCTAGCAATTAAATCAGTAGCAGTGCAAGCAAGCATGCACAGGCTAGCAATGAAATCAGTAGCAGTGCAATCAAGCATGCAGGCTAGCAATGAAATCGGTAGTAATGCAAGTAACATGCAGGCTAGCAATGAAATCAGTAGCAATGCAAGCAAGCACGAACAGGCTAGCAATGAAATCAGTAGCGTTGCAAGTAACATGAAGGCTAGCAATTAAATCAGTAGCAATGCAAGCAAGCACGAACAGGCTAGCAATTAAATCAGTAGCAATGCAAGCAAGCACGCACAGGCTAGCAATTAAATCAGTAGCAATGCAAGTAACATGCAGGCTAGCAATGAAATCAGTAGCAGTGCAAGCAAGCATGCACAGGCTAGCAATTAAATCAGTAGCAATGCAAGCAAGCACGCACAGGCTAGCAATGAAATCGGTAGCAACGCAAGTAACATGCAGGCTAGCAATGAAATCAGTAGCAGTGCAAGCAAGCATGCACAGGCTAGCAATTAAATCAGTAGCAGTGCAAGCAAGCGTGCACAGGCTAGCAATGAAATCAGTAGCAGTGCAATCAAGCATGCAGGCTAGCAATGAAATCGGTAGTAATGCAAGTAACATGCAGGCTAGCAATGAAATCAGTAGCAATGGAAGCAAGCACGAACAGGCTAGCAATGAAATCAGTAGCGTTGCAAGTAACATGAAGGCTAGCAATTAAATCAGTAGCAATGCAAGCAAGCATGAACAGGCTAGCAATTAAATCAGTAGCAATCCAAGCAAGCATGCACAGGCTAGCAATGAAATCAGTAGCGTTGCAAGTAACATGAAGGCTAGCAATTAAATCAGTAGCAGTGCAATCAAGCATGCAGGCTAGCAATGAAATCAGTAGCAATGGAAGCAAGCACACACAGGCTAGCAATGAAATCAGTAGCAGTGCAAGCAAGCATGCACAGGCTAGCAATGAAATCAGTAGCAGTGCAATCAAGCATGCAGGCTAGCAATGAAATCGGTAGCAATCCAAGCAAGCATGCACAGGCTAGCAATGAAATCAGTAGCAATGCAATCAAGCATGCACGCTAGCAGTTAAATCAGTAGCAATGCAAGCAAGCACGCACAGGCTAGCAATGAAATCAGTAGCGTTGCAAGTAACATGAAGGCTAGCAATTAAATCAGTAGCAATGCAAGCAAGCACACACAGGCTAGCAATGAAATCAGTAGCGTTGCAAGTAACATGAAGGCTAGCAATGAAATCAGTAGCAATGCAATCAAGCACGCACAGGCTAGCAATGAAATCAGTAGCGTTGCAAGTAACATGAAGGCTAGCAATTAAATCAGTAGCAATGCAAGCAAGCACGAACAGGCTAGCAATTAAATCAGTAGCAATGCAAGCAAGCACGCACAGGCTAGCAATTAAATCAGTAGCAATGCAAGCAGCATGCAGGCTAGCAATGAAATCGGTAGCAATGCAAGTAACATGCAGGCTAGCAATGAAATCAGTAGCATTGCAAGTAACATGCAGGCTAGCAATGAAATCGGTAGCAATCCAAGCAAGCATGCACAGGCTAGCAATGAAATCAGTAGCGTTGCAAGTAACATGAAGGCTAGCAATTAAATCAGTAGCAATGCAATCAAGCATGCAGGCTAGCAGTTAAATCAGTAGCAATGGAAGCAAGCACACACAGGCTAGCAATGAAATCAGTAGCAATGCAAGTAACATGAAGGCTAGCAATTAAATCAGTAGCAATGCAAGCAAGCACGAACAGGCTAGCAATTAAATCAGTAGCAATGCAAGCAAGCATGCACAGGCTAGCAATTAAATCAGTAGCAATGCAAGCAGCATGCAGGCTAGCTATGAAATCGGTAGCAATGCAAGTAACATGCAGGCTAGCAATGAAATCAGAAGCATTGCAAGTAACATGCAGGCTAGCAATGAAATCGGTAGCAATCCAAGCAAGCATGCACAGGCTAGCAATGAAATCAGTAGCGTTGCAAGTAACATGAAGGCTAGCAATTAAATCAGTAGCAATGCAATCAAGCATGCAGGCTAGCAGTTAATTCAGTAGCAATGCAAGCAAGCACGCACAGGCTAGCAATGAAATCAGTAGCGTTGCAAGTAACATGAAGGCTAGCAATTAAATCAGTAGCAATGCAAGCAAGCACACACAGGCTAGCAATGAAATCAGTAGCGTTGCAAGTAACATGAAGGCTAGCAATTAAATCAGTAGCAATGCAATCAAGCACGCACAGGCTAGCAATGAAATCAGTAGCGTTGCAAGTAACATGAAGGCTAGCAATTAAATCAGTAGCGTTGCAAGTAACATGAAGGCTAGCAATGAAATCAGTAGCAATGGAAGCAAGCACACACAGGCTAGCAATGAAATCAGTAGCAATGCAAGCAAGCATGCACAGGCTAGAAATTAAATCAGTAGCAATGCAAGCAAGCACGCACAGGCTAGCAATGAAATCAGTAGCAGTGCAAGCAAGCATGCACAGACAGGCAATGAAATCAGTAGCAATGCAAGCAGCATGCAGGCTAGCAATGAAATCGGTAGCTAGCAATTAAATCAGTAGCAATGCAATCAAGCATGCAAGCTAGCAATGAAATCGGTAGCAATCCAAGCAAGCATGCACAGGCTAGCAATGAAATCAGTAGTGTTGCAAGTAACATGAAGGCTCGCAATTAAATCAGTAGCAATGCAAGCAAACACGCGTAGGCTAGCAATGAAATCAGTAGCGTTGCAAGTAACATGAAGGCTAGCAATGAAATCAGTAGCAATGCAAGCAAGTTGGACAGGCTAGCAATTAAATCAGTAGCAGTGCAAGCAAGCATGCACAGGCTAGCAATGAAATCAGTAGCAGTGCAATCAAGCATGCAGGCTAGCAATGAAATCGGTAGTAATGCAAGTAACATGCAGGCTAGCAATGAAATCAGTAGCAATGGAAGCAAGCACACACAGGCTAGCAATGAAATCAGTAGCAATGGAAGCAAGCACACACAGGCTAGCAATGAAATCAGTAGCAATGCAAGCAGGCTAGCAATGAAATCAGTAGCAGATGAAAAGTAAGCAAGCAGGCTAGCAATGAGTAGCAGATGAAGCAAGCAAGTTAGCAAACAGCAGCACATAGCAAGCAAGCAGTTGCATCTGAAGCTCAATCAGTTGCGGTTCAAGCAAGCAGTTCCAGTCAAGCAGTTGCACTTGCAACTAAAGCAAACAGCTGCAGAGCAGTTGAAGCAAGCTCTTGAAAGGAACAGTTGCAGTTGAAGCAAGCAGTTGACAAAAGCAGCAGTTCAGGCAAGCAAACTTGTGAAGGAATGGAGATCTACACGATGCTTACCCTTAGCTGAGTTCTGGCGACTGTCCTGTGAGAAGAGGATGAGGAACATTGGCCACAACAAATGGAAACTCCAGCTGAATATCATCACCTGACTTCTCCAGAAGCAAACGAATCTAGATAGACATCAACATAATGCAAATTATTACACATTCATATAGCCCCTTTCAATGACAAACAGCACAAAGACATAATTATGAGTAGTGCTTGCATCAGCATACAGCTCATAATAAGGCAGAGAAAGGAAGAAAGAAAGACAAAGAGATAGGGGCTAACAGATTAAAAAATGATTATCAGTTTTGCCGTGGAAATCTAATTTTCTGATACTCAGAGTCCTCCATAATTTTACAAACGAGATGCTCTATTTCTAAAAAATCTACTGACATTTAGCAAATACAATTTAACATGCGTAAAAGGATCCACTGAATGAAGGATATTTTCAGAACTCCTTGGCTAGAGCCATAACAAATACTTCTAAGTATCAGATATAACCCCTGTGCTTAAATCTTTACAGTGGCTTCCTATTCAGCAAAGGATCTGTTTCAAAATTAGGACTTACAGTTTATAAAACATTGAACTAGGGCCAACCACAATACTTGAAATCAGTCCTTATTTCCCAGACTTACCATTATTCTGCAAGGTCATCTGATTGTCTTTCTCTGGTCATACCTTGGGCTAGAACTGTTCTGGGTAAACAAGCATTTTCGGCTGCTGGACCAAAATTCTGGAATTCCCTCCCTGTGTCTGTTCGTTCTGCTCAGTCGCTTCTGTCATTTCGTTCTCAGCTTAAAACTTACCTGTTTAAAATTGCTTATCTACCATAGGCTGCCTCTCTGTCGTGCGGATTGACCTTCTGGATATCGACCTGATTGTAGCTTGTTTTTGGTGTGCCATCGGTTGATGCCTTGTGCATTAGACACCGGCGCATTAGAAGTTGCTAATTATCGTTCTTATTATTATTTGACATCGGCTCAAAAACTACACGAAAGCAATAAACTGTTTCTATTGTGGCCGTGCAAATGGAGTTTTAAAATGTCAGTCCTTCGAACAAAATGGCGAGCGATGAAACAATCTATAAAACATTAGAAGCTGGACTGCTAAAATAAATCGGCTGCCATCTGGCGAATGCAATTTAACTAGATGCATTAATGTATTCGCCACACAGCAGAACATTTATAAATCCAAATTCGCGTACACATACTGCTTCTTATATCGCACGCCATTTTGTGCAAATTTATTCATGTAACGAAATTTCGCGAAAATTGATTTAATAATAATAATAATAATAATTAGCAACTTCTAATGCGCCAGTGTCTAATGCACAAGGCATCAACCGATGGCACACCAAAACCAAGCCACAATCAGGTCGATATCCAGGAGGTCAGTCCGCACGACAGAGAGGCAGCCTATGGTGGATAAGCAATTTGAAACAGGTAAGTTTTAAGTTGAGAACGAAATGACAGGAGCGACTGAGCAGAACGAACAGACACAGGGAGGGAATTCCAAAATTTTGGTCCAGCAACCGAAAATGCTCGTTTACCAAGAACAGTTCTAGCCCAAGGTATGACAAGAGAAAGACAATCAGATGACCTTGCAGAATAATGGTAAGTCTGGGGAATAAGGATTGATTTCAAGTATTGTGGTTGGCCATAGTTCAATGTTTTATAAACCGTAAGTCCTAATTTGAAACAAATCCTTTGCTGAACAGGAAGCCAATGTAAAGATTTAAGCACAGGCGTTATATGCTCATATTTAGAAGTATTTGTTATGGCTCTAGCCAAGGAGTTCTGAACTCTTTGGAGTTTCTGCATGTTTGATTTAGTGATACCAACAAGAATGGAGTTACAATAGTCAAGACGACTGGAGACCAATGCGTTAGCTAAGGATATTCTGGAAGACATGGGGACATAATGCCTAATTCTACGTATGTCTCGAATATACATATATGATGACTTACAAATACCATTTACATAGTTTGTGAGGGACATGGTTGAATCAAAAACAACACCCAAGTCACGAGCAGTATCAGTCATCTCAATCAGTGAATCACCCAGTTTTACAGATTTAAGCCATTCGAATTTCTTAAGTTGCTGAGGAGTGCCAAGCAGTAGAAATTCAGTCTTCGAGGGGTTAAGGAGAAGTTTATTTGCTGCCATCCAAGACTGCAGCTCTTCAAAGGCATCAGACAACAGCTGCACAGACGAGTGACAAGTCAAACTGTCAAATGAGATGTAGATTTGGGTATCATCAGCATAGAAATGATATCCCAGTGAATGATTGTCTAGCAGAGTACCTAGAGGTGTGGTGTATAATGTAAACAAAAGAGGACCAAGTACAGAACCCTGCGGAACGCCACAAGTCAACGAGGCACTAGCTGAATAATGTCCATTTAAATATACAGATTGAGTGCGAGGGCTGAGGTAAGTAGCAAACCAGTGTAGGGCAGGACCAGAAACTCCAAACCAATGTTGAAGACGATGCAAAAGGAGAGAGTGGTCCACAGTATCAAAGGCAGCAGACAAATCAAGGAGAACAAGTGCAGTCACCTTACCCTTATCCATGGAACACATGATGTCATTATGGACAGCAAGCAGGGCAGATTCTGTTGAATGAAATTTACGGTAAGCAGACTGAAATGGAGAAATTAGTGGGTTGGAAGAAAGGTGAGCTTGCATACGATTCAAGACTACCCGTTCAAGAATTTTAGATATAAAATTCAAAGTTGAGATGGGTCTGTAATTAGACAGGTCACTTGGATCGAGAGAAGGTTTCTTTAGCAGAGGATGAACTATGGCATGAGCAAAACCAGAAGGAAAGGATCCCTCAAGCAACGAGAAATTGATTATTGACGTAATGGTTGGACCAAGGACATCAAAACATTCTTTTAGGTAAGAAGTGGGAATGGTGTCTAGGAGAGAGGTTTTGTCAGGTGAAGAAAATATGAGTCTGCGGACCTCCGCAAGAGTTGTTGGCAGAAAGTAATCCAAGACTGGAGGAGAAGAACTAGGAAGAAGAAATTTATCACATAACAAATAGCCACTAAATTTCAGCCTTATACCAGAAATCTTATCAGCAAAAAAGGTCAAAAATTTACTGGCTAGCTCTTGGGTAGAACAGAACACGCCAAAAGATGAATTTAATTTCTCCCTGTGTAGTAATTTATTCAAAGCCATCCACAGAGTTTTTGGAGATGTAGAACTTTCGGCAATTAAGTTAGTTAAATATTCTGATTTCACAGCGAGAGAGAGAGACTGGCTCAAATATTAAGTTCAAATCGATCAGTAATTCTAATTCAGGCTAGCAATGAAATCAGTCGCAATGCAAGCAAGCATGCAGGCTAGCAATGAAATCAGTAGCAATGCAACCAAGCACACAGGCTAGCAAGGAAATCAGTAGCAGTGCAAGCAAGTAAGCACACAGGCTAGCAATAAAATCAATAGCAGTAAAAGCAAGCAATCATGCAGGCAAGCAATGAAATCAGTAGCATATGAAAAGTGAGCTAGCAATGAGTAGCAGATAATGCAAGCAAGTTAGCAAACAGTAGCAGGTGAAGCAGGCAATGAGTAGCAGATGAAGCAAGCAGTTGAAGGAAGCAAGCAGGCAGTTGCAGCTGAAGTTCAAGCAAGCAACTCCTCTTTTCTTCTTTTTTCTTCCTATTCTCATCTCTTCCCCTTCTTTCTTTGTTTATTAGATTTGTAATCTCTTCATTCTCATCATTTTTATTTTCTCCTTTTTCCATCTCATTTTTCTTAAACTTCCTCCTCCTCCTCCTCCTCCTCCTTCTCCTCCTTCTCTTCCTCCTCCTTCTCTTCTTCTGACTTTTAAAATCAGATAATGGATTCCTTAAGACTCACTAGAATTTTCCAGGTTCCTCCTCTATTGATGTCAGCTCCTCATTCAGCGTGTCTTCTTGTCACCGTTTCTACTTCTCATCCATTTCATGCTGAAGATGTTGCATGTGATGCTCGCGCTGCTGAAGCTGGATCTATAAAAACATCAGACATCTAAAGAAATTGTAATCCCATGTGAATTAAGCAGCCTAGAGATAATAGCACTTGTTTTACATGATTAAGGATAGATTCTTCGTTCTGAGGATACAGCATGGCAAGCACAGTGAAGTTAAGCAATGTCAAGCATGGTTATCATGTGGATGGGAGAAGATCCATCGCAGAACAAGCCACCTATGCCAATCAACCACCATCCCCTGGAGTCGGTATAAGGGGAAGGATTCAGTTTAGTTTTTATTACTTATGCATTTATTGAGCAGCGCCATCTAATGACTAAAATTAATAGATTGGGCAGAGCAATTGTGAGTGAAGGACTTGCTCAAGGACCCTACAGCTTTAAAATGAAAACTTGCCTCTTCATTTTAGAGCAAGGGATGGTCTCGTTGTGAGTTGCATCAATTGTCCAACTTACCTTACGAATTCTCCAACTCTTGGTGAATTCTTGCAATATCTGCGCTGGTGTTTCACTCAAAACTGGAAACTGTTTCCTTTTAATTATTCGAATAAAACGCATCTCTCAATATCAACTAAAAGTCAATACAAATCTAAAGGCACTGTGCTGCCTCCTTGCGCCCAAACCACAGATCGACGTCCAAGTGTATACGCGTGTCAACAGTCGTAACTTGCTTAACTCAAGAGGTCTGGAACAAAAAGGAGCGCTCAAACCAAACGGCCAGCGCACCAAGTGTATGTTTTCAAACGATTTGCATATCGTAGACGAGTCTTGATTGAGTGTAGTCAGCGAACCGTGACCATTTTTAACAAGTGTGAAGTGAAACGAAGGAGCGTTCAAACCAATCGGGCAGCTTATTACATGCCTGTTTTCAAACGAACTGTATACTGTAGATGCGTCACGCGTGGTCAGCGAACCGTGACGGTCTGTAAAAGATGTGGAGCGAAAGGGAGTGCTCAGTCCAATCGGCCAGCGTGCCACAAGACTGTTTCCAAACGATTTGTATATGACAGACGGGTCTTGAACTTGTGTGGTCATTAAACCGTGACCGCGTTTAACAGGTGTGGAGTGAGAAGGAGCGCTTAAACTAATCGGCCATGATAAAGCCAAAAACGGGACAAATACTATTAAAATTACCCTAAGCATACACGCGCATCCTTATGATACAGCCTAAAGTTCGCCTTCGTGCCATCTTGAGCATATTAGGCCAGGTGACCAGTGCTCTCCCTCGCCGGCTGATCTTCTTACTGATAGTTCTGCTGTTATTTAGCTAATATAATAGAAATAAATCCATGAACTAAATAACTAAATTATTCGATAACTAAATAATTCTACCAACATCTAGGAAATAAAATTTGAAATGCGTAACAACATCCATTATGTAAAGGGCATTTGACATTTGCTTCTTACGTAAGGTCCACATACTACTTTCAAACCATCAGTCACCGTCTCATTGAAGTAATTGTATTAAAACTGTTTTATTTTCTATCTTTTCCATCTTCTACTTTTTATCTTTTATCTTTTCCATCTTCTAGTTTGTGCTTATGTCACTAGGGCATAGGGCCTAACAGATAAAAGAATAAATTCTTACCAGTGTCGCCGTGGAAATCGAATTTTCTGATATTCGGAGTCCTCAACGAGGTAATAGCAGAACTAGAGGAAGTGCCGCCGTGTATTGGGCTTACGGCAGCGGAAGTGACGTATCACTAGCCCAGTCGGTAGACGGGTCAGCTGTCAACAACGCCTCTGCCAAGCCAATAAGGATGTGGAATTTGGCCAAATTTATAATAAAAATATCTTTGTCTCCAGCCCCACTGAATTTTGTTTGTTATTTCTACCTCACGTATGGGACCCTAATTTTGTGTTTTCGTTACGTAGGTGGAATAATTGAGCCCTCGTTAACATGTTCTCAGGCGCCTGTGCGTGAGGATGCTGGTTCTTGGACCGATCGTGGCTTTTTCAGAGATTTTAATCTAGGGCTAGCACGGTCCCTACACGGGGACCTTAAATGGCGTGGTACTATTTTAAACGGGCAGCGGTGATGAAGGATCTCGCCCCATAAATTCATTGAAAAATGATCGGGGTCTAGGCCATACTGTCGTTATAGAAAAAGGTGTACATTTACTTTTTCACGAGTCCCTGACAATGCACGTCTTCTTCACCTAGAATACTTTGATTGCATAACTCTATAGGTCTCTGAATAGGGTCAATTGTGGTACGTAGGCTTTCATAGTAGCTGGGCAAAGTAAGTTATCACATTACTTGAAATCCACTTAAATTGATTACTTTGGCACAATTTGTTAACATCATCATCAATATCATCATCAACATCGTCATAGCCATCATCATCACAGTAACTGAAAGTAACAAACATAATGTAACTTCAAGTTGCCTTTATTAAAGCAATCTCTACTAGAACCTAGTCAATGAAAACAGTAGCAATAATAATATGATGCATAAAACTTTCTCAATTACAAAACACATAAAGGCAGCTAACAGTTCACTGCCCTTTAAAAACGACAGTTTTCATCCTGTACAAGTCCAGAGTAAGTTTTGTATTGGTGATGCAGTCTAATTTTTATGTACGGTGAGGCAATGGACCTTATCAGATTAACCTGGTGGGATTGGCGTGGTTTCCAGCCCATGCTCAGCAAGAGACACAAAACTCTCACTGCCAATAAAACTTGACAAAATATCATTCTTTACATGCATAATTACATTATTATTAAGTACAGGTTTCTGACTTGGTCCTATAATTTTACGGATAGAGAGTTCAGCTGATTTGCACACAGGTATAATACATCAGGTGATGGAGAAACTAGACAACCTCTGTCCTTAATTTCAATCATGCCAAAATCATTTTGGCTAACATCATCTTGTCTCGCAGATCGTAGTGAACCAAGGCATAAATCACAAGACGGGTCAGATTCTAATGATCTCACAACAAAACCAGAAATATAGACAACAACATTATCAACAAATTTTTACAAAGATCCTATATTTGGCAGATAGTCATGGTCAAAACAAACTGAATCGCATTCCTTAACAACATCATTTAGCCTGGAATGAGAAATGACGCGGCTTTCGTTGGGCGCTGTAGAAATCTCAGGATTACGATTACGATCACTGAGGCTAAACGTGCTAATACTCACGCATGGAAAGTTATTCCTGCCGTTCTTGATTCCAGAGTGGCACCGTTACTGCATCCAAATGAAACACAATTTTTCGTACAACGTTTAGATTTAGATTTACTTTCTATTTCAGCCACTTCGCACGTTTTTTCTACACAAATACCAACGGAGTACTACAAGAACGCTTTGACTCCGTCTACTTGCAAGATGTCAGCCCTTTAGCGTCAGCCATATGACGTCATTCGGGGGCCCGGGGCCTGACCGATTTATTGTAATTTTTCCAGTCGTAAATTACTGTTAAAATTGATCACTGGAGTTTTTCGCGGACCTGAGCAGTTTTACGCTGGCCTAAACGACGCTGACGGATGATTTGATAAATGTGATGAAGCAAACAGGCCTGCTTACCTATTTTCTTGGTTTTTAAAACAGCTTCTCTGATTATCTCTGTCTACAACCAGTTCCCTTGGCTTATCTCGCAGCATCTCCAACCAGTACTTTCTCAGTCTTTCTCTTCTTTTCCCATCAGGTATCGAATTCGTCGCGTGATTGGCTCTTCTATGTCAAATTTTTAGTCCATACGAACTTCAACTACCATCAACTTCAGCAGGGGCGTAGCAATGGATTGTGCATGTTGTGCAAAAGCACAAAGGCCACGCTGCAAGGGCCTGCCTGGGCCCCCACGGAGCCAAGGTCCGGTTGCTCAATTATTTAAAACAAAATAGCCAAGTTCAGTTTGCACAAGGGCCCTCGGAAGGCTAGCTACGCCACTGAACTTCAGTCTTCGCTTTTCTGTTTTTGCAACACAATTCATCTACCGAATTAATACAATTGCAGTTGATGGCTTTTTTATTATTTTATTTATTTCAATTATTTATTTGCTGCGCGCGTAGTGTCAGTAGGCCTACATCTGAATCTGAGGTGCTGATGTAGGCCCATATGTTCGCTAGAGCCAAGATGGAATCCTGCAAAGCCATGGAAAAGTAATGAGTCTTAACAAGTGATTTAAAAGATGATAGCGAGGCCGTTTGTGGTAGACGATTCCAAATACGAAAAGCACAGCAGCTTGCGGCACATGGTCCTACAATTGTCCTGAACCTAGGTTCTTGAAACAAACTAGTAGGCCTACCAGATGAACGCAAGGCTCTAGGAAGGCGACATGGAGTCTGTAATGTATTAAGATAATGATGGAAGGCCAGTGTTCTGGGCCTTCAATATCAGGCATGCAATCTTAAACTTAATACGCCATTCAACAGGAAGCCAATGAAATTCATGGATGCGATCTAATGCATTTGATGAAGAAGAACAACATGCAACATCCCTAGAAATTGAGTTTTGAACCCTCTTGAATTTTTCAGATTGAAAGTAGATATACCGCTTTACAACTGGTATGTGGCGAAGTATCAATTACCAGCGAAGTGAGTATTATGTTGAAAGTGTGAGCGTAATTTTTCGGATGATGATTCAGTATTTGTTAAGCGCGAATTTGTATTGGAACTTTCGTGACGTCATGGCGATGAGTCATCGTGTTGTTGACCTCACTTACCTTGCGACGAGTCATGGAACCGATCCAGACCAGTCTGAACTTGCTTGGTGCCGTGGCGGGAAAGACTCGTAATAGGAATGAAGCAATACTAGACTTTAACATTACCACTAGTCATCCACGTAAACATACGTCATGCTGGCACTTGTGTGGAAGTAATTATTGATCATATGGATCATACTGCATTCACCGTTTGGTTTGCATACCAGTGCCATAGTGTCAAATTAAAAAGTCAATTCTCTGACAACTGGCCATAAAACAATGCGCCATAATTTAGGCGCCGTCGTATGGTGTTCCTTAATGCAGCGGGGCCTCAAAGGCAGCTGCGTCGTCTGCCCATTTAATTAGCAATCCGGGCCTGTCCAGCATGGTCAAACTTCCCCTCTGTACTTGGGGATCTGCCAGAGCATACCATCTCATTACTTGGTGTTGCTATAGGTCAGTATCACCTGCATGCATACTAAAGTCCCTCGTGTTAACATTTCTGCTCCCACGTCCAAACGCACACACTAATGTCCGAACACCACTTGAAACGGGCAGTAATTCTGAACGCCACAAACAATAGAAACTGCTTGCGATAATTATCACAAACCATGCGTAGTCATAGCTTCATATAATCATTTGTTTTGTAAATATAGTTCAAACTCGTGCATAGGCATATGCTGTGCTTGATAACTAAGCTAAACAGGTAATGACTGCACAACCTATTTTACAGTTTCAACTTAGATCGTCATGGCCTCTAACGTCACATACGCCTAAGATTTCAGGTTAAATTGTAACCAACGTCAGGTGCGCGAACTCTTAAGTTGACAACAGTGTCCGTATTGGCTGGACATTCAATCTGCAAGTTCACGCGGCTGGGCTGAGACATCTCGCCTAGTTCCCAAGCCCGCACACGACCGTCAGTCGGGTTCTTCCATCCATGGGCCACGCAAGGCTGCCTTTCCATCAATGCCATACTGTTGCTTCTGGTAAGGTTTCGATGCGGTTCATATCCATTCCGATAATATATCTGACGCTGATCTGCTTCATCCCCAAATTGTTTCGCTGGGTATCTGACACGCTGATAGCGCCGAACAGCAACTGTCTTCTCCCGTTCTTCCCTCTCTGTCAGTATCTCCTCTCTTCCTTTGGGTCCCGTTGCTACCACAGTTGACCGCCACTTCTCTGACACTCCCTTGTGAAAATTCGCGTCTGCCTTTCCCGCCTGATAAATATTCATTAATCGCGTGACGTCATCGGTCAGCGTCTTCCGGCATTCGTTTGCGTCAAATGCGGTTGCATCTACAATTTCCGCATCGGTGTGCGGGTACTTTGTCGTGCACTGCCTCTGCATTCCATAACCATTCCGATTTGTATCTCTAATTACTTGGCTACGGATCGGAGTATTTGGTCGAGATATCGTCATCGTTACTGGTCGTCCTTGTGCATCCTCAACTACTTCGATCATTCTTCCGGTGTTTTCTGGCGAAAACTGAATAAATTTCTTGCTTCCCGGAGGGTTTGGAGCCTGTTGACGGCCATCTTGGTATCGTCGAGAGCGACATCTTTCGCACCTGCTCACTGCGCGCGATTGATTTAGCGCATTACCACCGGAACAGGCGCACGCCATTTTCAAGGCATTTGGATTTTCGTCACAGTAATGAATCTGGGCGCCACTTCTTGATGGCCCTCGAGGTCCGTGGCGTAGATGGTCGTCACAGCTTTGGGGCGTTTGGGTGGACTGGGTTGCAGAGTGGACGGCGATTGGATAATCGGCGGACTTATCTCGGATCAGCAGTCTTTCCTCGTAGTTCAGACTTGGTTCGAGCATATACTGTGCTGCACCAACCGGGATCGTCGCGGAAGCCGACCTCGGTCGAGCGCAGTTTCTAGACGGTGATTCCCATTTGGACGACTTCGGGGTGACGTCCCACGTCAAACAGGATGCTACTCCGCCCGACGGATTGGTACCCCAGCCGGGGCCATAAGGAAGAACAGACATTGCTGACCAGCGACTATTCTGCATTCTTCTCGTAGTTCGTTAAACCTGCTGAGAACCAAACGTGTAATAATATAATTATGGGACTGTATGTGAAAAGCACACGGAGAACTGAAGGATGTAGGGCGGTGTTCCCCGATAACAGTATATATTTATCAACAAACCGGTATTTCGGATATTTCCTGTATTAACTAAGCCTATATATTATTAATACATACGTGTGTTCGTTTTATAATTACATTAAGATATTAGCTTTTTCACATTATAAGCCAAAATGATCTGCTATCGTCTAGGAGCCTCTCGAAGGGGCTGCTCTCTGGACTAAGTGATGACGTTACAGATATTTAAGTACAGGTTGTTTATATTCAACACTCCAGTAGTTGGAAAGGTCACCACTGGCTAGCTCTCTCACACACGTTGAACCCACCTAAAGAAGTCCCATCTAGGACTGACAGTGAACACCATGTTATAATGCTAGTATCTTAAATTACAAAACCAAACACCGTTATAGGTTCTATCGCTCTCACTAACTGAATTTATTGAAGTAGGCTACCGCTATCAGCAATAAGTATACCGCCAATATAGTAGGCCTATATAATTCACATGAATAGGCTATCGCAAATGTAGGCTATATACGGTACTCGACGTATCTCTTGAGCAGGTCAAGTAGAGTTGCTTCGACATATAGTCCTATATGTGCCTCTAAGATACACAGGAGGAAGTAAACGAACCCATCATTCAAAGTTAGGCAGGTGTGATAGCATATGTTTTCTTGGCCAAACTGATCAAAGATATCAGTTAATCTGCATGTAAGCAGAATAGCATTTTACCGGTGCAAGAAGATATCAAGTAAAACCTATTAGAAAAGCAAAATTGCTCACCACTGATAGGAAACCTGGTTTATCGGTAAAATGCACACGCTCGACTTGCCATGTTGACTCGGGGTGTGTTGTACTGCATACATATAACCGCCCGCCTGTGCTTTGGTGACACCATGGCGACAGCGCCCTATTATCAACCACACACATCGATTGAATGGCCAAGCCCGGTGGCAGCGCGTGCGTAAGCTCTGTCACATGACTGCGGTTGCGACGCAGCGCTGGTTGGGTAACAGAATGGGTGGCGGTGGTCGAGAGCTGCTTTCAACCGTTGTGGAATGTAAAAGAATTACAGAATTTATATATCCCAAATCATTCGTTTCTGCAACGGCGGTTCTTTAGATCTTGACCTGGAACCGCATCTGACACGTCCGACCCATCGGATTTGTTTTCACTGAGCGTCTGTAAATAAGCTGGTTTCTGCGACTTGGCTTTTTTCATTGGGCGCTGAAGACATCTTAATTTTCCGATTCTCGCTATTTATTCGATTCCCCCACCAAAGAAATTCTGTAAACGTCAAAGACGAGTCTTTTCAGCCAACAAGCCGATGCAGTCATCGGTATGAAGATCACTCAACCGAGTTTTCTTATCCTCGACCTCTGAAGTCAGTCCTATCTATCGCCGTAAATTTACCTTCAGTTTATAGCCGAGTTCGCTGAGAGGTTAAAACAGAAATCTCAAAATAGGCCTACCTCTGGCAAGTAGCACAACAGTCTACTTTTGGGTTTAGTATGCCCGACCCAGTGACTGTGAGCTCAACAGACAAAAAGGCATATTGATTATTTGTTTCTCTACACAGCATGAAGTTCAGTGACCTTTATTAGCGCCAACTAGGGAATGTAATGTAATGTTAACAACCAAAAATCGGTCAGTATTAAGAGTCTTACATGAAGAGCAACATAGATTGACTGCGGAACAACCTATCTTAAAAATGTCACATTAGAAGTTGTCTTAAAGAAACGAGACAAGAGAAAACAAAAAATCAATTATTTTCATAACATAAAACACAGGCAGCAAATATCTAATTTTCTGACTGAAAGCTGTTCTTAAGCGTGATCAGCTGCTACCATTATCTCAGAATTTAAATTTGTTAATTACAATAAGGCAACAGTAATATACATTTTCATCATTAAATTTTTATATTATTACAATTATTATTTTCAAACATGGTAGAAATGATTCTTTAGACTGCAGAAAATTTAGTATTTTATTCCTAATATTACTGGTATTTTCATCACACAGCTTTTTAGTCACAAGACATTATAATTAAGGTCAGTAAAACTCGAGATTACATATTACATAAGATGCTCAGATATGGTCAACCAGTGTTAAACATTATTTTTAAAAGAAGTTGGTTTCAAAGCCTACAACAGATAAGCTTACAAGAAAAAATATAGTCAGCTATCACAAGTCACTTGGCTTCAGTCATCATAAATATATATATACATGTATAAATACATGTATACACATATTTACATGTCTACGTATAATGTATTGTAATTTTTCATATTTAAACAGTATTTACACTACATATACATGTACAAAAACATCTATCATTATACGTGCTGCATATTTTTACATATAAACATACCACATATATATGCAAGTATATTTGATATATTTCAGTATATACATATGTATGTATATGCAATAGATGTCAGTATTCATGCAAACAATACAATGTATATAAATTTTTCTTTTGTCTGCAAGCACGGACATCAAGCTTGCAACATGGTGTTGCTGTGAGCTGTTAGGCTGCAATCTTCGGCAATCCAAATTCGTCAACTGCAACTCCATCCTGCAAAATACAAACAACAAATTCCATGTTGCAATTTGCTTGCCCACACAGCTACACAGGTACAAGTCATATACCTGTGTAACAGCAGGGTAAGAAGATTTCCATGTACAAGTATCTCTTAAATATGGTTCTTGATCAGGAAGCCATCTATTGCTGAACTGCTTCCAGATTGAGAACTAGAGTTCTCCAACTGTATGCCACAGTTTATCCTTAATCACCACAGCAAGTTCAGGGCTGCACAAGTGTCTGTTTTTACCATACTACCTTTATGGGTATAATGGGCTAACCGCTAGGCTACAGTAGAATGGCTGATGGCACTCCATTTAACTCATCCCTCTGGTATAAACTCTTGCCAGAATTACAACAATTAACTGATCCATCATACAAACTCGCCATCACTTCACCCCTTGCAATCTCTGCACAGGTCTTCCACTCACAGCTGAAAACACTCCTCTTCCGAAGATCCTATCCTGATTCCTCTTCTTCCCCTTATCTATCCTGCAGATTCAATCCAAGCACCACCCACCTTAGCCATCTGACTACCTGCCTCACTCTTGGATCTTGACCTAGAACTGAACCCTTCTTGCCTAACAATTTTGTCTTGACTGAGCGCTGTGAATAAGCTGGTTCTTGTGACTTAGCTTTTGTTGGGCACTGTAGAAATCTTGAGTTTACAATTATGAATCCAAAGCATGCAGGTTCAGACCTTCTGATATAGTCGCTACCTCCTGGACAAGTCATTGATGCAAAACTGCTTACTTCACTGACTGAAGCCTTGTTGTCAGGTGTCAATGCAGACATCAGGTAACAATAAGAAAACATTAAAATTCTTGCAAAGTACCAGTACCTTGTTAGTAACGCTGTCGGCTCCCGGCACTCCCGTTGGGGCATTAGGCGCTTTTGATGCTTCGTCGAGATAAGATGTGTCGTCATCAAGGGCGATCTCATCCCCAAGCGCTTCGAGCTCAGCCTCCAGTTCATCATCATCGATTTCAGGCATTCCATAACTCCGCCCCATCACTTCTTGGATTTCACTACTCTGCTCGGTCAGATCCTCAAGCTGGTCTTGCAGATCCTTTACAACAAGATACACACCTGCTTATTAAACACCTTTATGAATAACACAACAGCCTTCAAAATAAAAAAATCATATACCAGAAAATATCAACAATACCTAGAGATAGTGGCATGGCAGCCGATTGGATACAGCACTCGGCTTGTAACAGAGTACAGGTTCCAGCCTCCCCTCAGTCGGTAACTGTGTAGGGACCTTGAGCAAGTCCTCTGCCCACACTTGCTTCGCGCCTCAGATTCAGATTTACTGACCCTGCACGCGTAATAAATGCAAATAAGAAAAATCATCAATTCTGACCACCAAATCAGGGGTTAGAATCTTATAATGCAGTGTATAATCGAAACATATTGCCTGAAACTTTATTTTCAAAGCGTCTTGATGGGATTCAAATGCCAGACACCCCACTCCATCTGGAAGACCCTTACCTCAATCTGATCGATGTTCACCTTCTTGTACTCTTTCTTAAACTCCTTGACGCTGACTTTCATTGCATCAACCTGGCAGCACGGCAGAATAAAACAACGTCATCATTAAAAATTTAACATTTTAATAATAATTGTATTGAAAAACATAGAATTCAGAACAAAAGAAGAAAATGACACTTTATTAAAACAACACATTTCAATCACAAATTTTGCTATATCTGATAAAAAAATTGGTTATAATGCCACTGTTTCTGTGAACAGAACAAAACTTAATTCATAAAAATTGCATGGTGGCTTTTCTCCACTACTTTTAGAATTCTGGATGCCTAATACAGACTCCATTTTAAGGCACGTCTCATAGTTTACATGGAAATACGCATTGACCAAGCAATCTTATCTTTAGTCTATGCTCAACCTTCACACTCATATATACTGCACTAGCGCACTGGATGCTTTTACTCTTGTTACAACCCTTGCCAGAACAATACTGGGTTCCTTGGTTTTCTCGGTGGCTAGTCTGAGGGTCTGGAAGTTGCTACCTGTGTCTGAATGTTCTGCAGGTTCCACAAAATTGTGTAGGTCTGAGCTGGTCTTGTCTTTTAGCACTTCTCACCCTCTGTAACCTGTCCTGCATTGTCTGGGACATCATGGACTTAGGTTCACCCTGTCTAATGAACTGTAATGTGGTTTTGCATTAGAAGCAAAATCTAAGCGCAATCATAGACTGATGCATTGTGCTTAGATTCAAATGTTCTGCTGAAGTACGGATATGACTCACAATTTAACAGACCTGTATAACATTTCAAATAAAGCACTGTGCACATTTTCGATCTTAATTCCTTCTTACCACACTGTTGCAAAGTGATAGACGCAACTCCACCATGTGTAAACTTTCAAACTAACAGAAAACCACACTGGACAGCTAGGCTACACCATTTTTAAGATTGGTTCTAGGTCATCCAATTGTAATCATAAACTTATACAGCACTACATCCAGGAAATCCTACTTACACACGTTTTTGTATCTTTCAGCGACTGAATGCCGTAATTTGTCTGCTCCATGTTGAAAGACTGCTGCATAAGGTTGTCACGTTGTTGTTCGTACCTGGAAACAGTTTCAACAACCACATATCAGAACGGCAAATAAGGTCATGTTGTCATTGGTAGCACTTTTCATACAACAATAAACTACAATTACCACTGACAAGTACAGGGCAATTAGGATCCTTTGCAAATGGGTTTACCATACCACTGCATAAACCATGCATGCCAATAATAAGCTGTCAAAGGCATATAAGAATTTTTAACTGGGTTAGATTCACAAGAAAAAAATAGTAGCCTGTAAAACATCTTAAATTTAGAGTAAAATTCAACTGCAATTCATATATTCCATATATATATATATAACCAGATAAATATATATATATATAATCATAAACGAACAGAAGGCTGTATGAAGTGAAAAGATGATCAATCCTTCGAAATGCATGACTTGGTACGACTTACATCTTTTTCTGTTTCAGTACCCTCATTGCCTTCTGCTTGACCATGTTCTAAAACACAAACCATTTCTGCCATTCAAAATACTAGATGACAAAACAAAGACCAGTCGTGCCCAACACCGATGCAGTGATGGTAAAGATACAGAGTGAAACTGACAGACTTTTGATGTCAAGGCAAGCAAACCATAAGCAAAGTCTGTTCAATCATTTAAATGCAGCTGAATTTGCACAGCAACTGCAACTCAAAAGACCACAGAGATGCAGAGTAAAACAGTTATTTACTCAACACTACAGAAAAGAAAGTACCTTATCCTATGTAACTATGCCTTACATTACCAACACATTACACTATATATGCTACATGACACATTTTATGATGTTATATTACATTAAAGATATGTATCATGATTTTACTGCAAAGCACATTACAGTATATGACATGTGTAAAACACCTGTTTACAAGTGAAAATAGATCAAGCATATTACATGCTAAATTACACATTACATGTTGCATTAGATATAAATGATTGATCAAAGCATTTATTGCATCATCAGCATCATCAGGCAATCGG
Organism: Norana najaformis; assembly: GCA_964023275.1. Lineage (NCBI taxonomy): Eukaryota > Metazoa > Annelida > Clitellata > Crassiclitellata > Hormogastridae > Norana > Norana najaformis. The sequence goes on from OZ029921.1 coordinate 6,699,720, forward strand.
AATTTTACAAATGAAAGTTTATCCTACTTTGAGATGTCAATAGGACAAACCTAACGGGTCGTTACACCTGCTTAATTTAGGGTTGTCCCTGTACCACTGATTATAATACAGGCAGCTTGGTTATCTTACAAGATAATAAGTTAAAGTTTTACATCTGAAACAGCAAAAAAACATAAACAAAAACAGATAAACTTTGCAAAAGCAAAAAAAATATGAAACGCAAATATTGCATAGCATATGTAACGCGCTGTGCTACTATATCGAGTGTAAACACATTTATGTAGCTATGAAGAAGGAAGAACCAACCTTTGATGGTCCATCTCTCATCTTCTTCATTTGTTCCCTGTACTTGGCTAGCTCTTGATCAAGCCGAGCAATCTTCTTGTCGATGGATTCACCACGACCATCGATCTATACAGGAAGCACAGTACGATAACTTTAATTAATATCAGGACATCTCTTTAACCTCTGAACTTGCATTGACACTATTTACCAACCCTTCAGCGATGAGAGGCAGAGTTAGCTCAGATGGCTTGATATTCCACAGATGGTAGCACATCAAACTACTAAACCACACAACCACTCACAACCTGTATGTAAGTATGCATGCATATATAAATATATGCATGTATAAGGAAATTTATAAACAAACCTTCAAAATCACTTATATAAATATGCAACTAAATGTGCAATAAAAACAAATACTTATATAATGCTGACAAAATATTACACTGCTCATAATTATTATGAACGATAAGCCAGAAATACAACTTTATCTCAAAAGTGCATGGGTTTACTCTTCCAAGCAAACCATGGCTACATTTTTGGTTCTCTTCCATAATCAGAAAGTTCTTTTCTTATAAGAATTCAGAAGAGATGAATCTTATAAAACATTCACAAGAGTTAAGACAAGTTTGAGCCAAGAGGTGCTCTGGTTCGAGCAAAGGAATATATAAACTTTCCACTTTACTTCCTTATTTCACATCAAGCATTAGAATCCATGTTTATTTTCCACACTGAAGTCACGGCTTAAGTGACGTCACAGAAGCCATGCCTACAGCGGCGAACCACCCCTAACGCCCAATATCGCCCAAAACAGAGCGGTACCCGATACTACAATTACGCCGTTTATACACCATTTATATGATTCTCGCAATATCTTGTTCAATCTGAGAAAAACAGAGAATACGTTACGCTGGATATGCAGTCAGTCAAGTTAGCTGGAGGCTGCTTCGGCTTCGCTCTTCCGAACAAACGATTCATCTTTCAGGTAACCAAATAGTTTCACAGCAGATAATGCGGCACACGTTCAAATTCTAGATTTAAGACAACCGTTTGTGATTAATTATTGACTAATTTCCCGTGTGTTTTGTTAAAAATAATTCGTCATATGAATCTTGCGCAGAGCAACCAGGAAACGCAGATGACATATCTCGACAGAGTCAACACACTATCAATGTTACATCATTTTAGCTCTGTCTGGCAGACAACAGATTCTTGTATAATCTCATCGCGATAAGCTACAGTAAAGCAGAAATATGCTATTTCACATCATTATTATAGAATTTTGAAGATGTATAATCAAAATGCATAAGTAAAGCTAAACTTTAAAGCTGAAATTTATAGAAGTAAGACGCCACCAAACACGCCAAGTTGGTGTTATTGCACTAGCGAATTCAGTCGCCTATCATCATCATCATCATCATCATCATCATCATCATCATCATCATCATCATCATCATCATCATCATCATCATCAATAATAATAATAATAATAGCATGCCTCTCTCTGGAGCGTTACCGTTTCCACAATTCTTCGCCAACCTTCACGGTCCTGGGGATCGCCTCCTGGCTGCATGCAGCCCGAGGTTCAACGGTCGAAGATCCGCCTCGACCGTCCGAGTCCATGTGTGTCTTGATCGGCCGACTGGCCTCTTCCAGGTCCTAGGAGGGCCAAGAAGCAAGTCTCGGAGAACCCTAGCATGGTCCTATCTGCCGTTGCTATGTGCAAAGTGCCCAGATATCGGCAGGTACATTGGGGGCATTTTGTTTTAGTCGTCTACCAGCGTTTCTTATAACGTTAATAAAAGTTTTTTGAATTGTTTTCTATAAATATCACATTTTCTAACTGTTTGTTTTTTGGCTCAAGGTTTTTACATAGATCTGTACTGTATTCTGTAGGCTATCTTATCTTTATCAAAATTCCATACCGTCTCTCTGGTTTGCAGTTAATAGCGTAGCACCACCTAGCGAATGAATATACCATTACAATGCTGTCATTCTGGATTCGCCTACAGCTTAGAAATTTCGTAAGATTTCGTAAACTCGAGACTTCTACAGCGCCCAAAAAGCTAAGTCGCGGGAACCAGCTTGTTCAAAGGCGCCCAGTCAAAACAAATTTGTAGGCAGGAATGGTCAGATTCGGTGCCAGGTCAAGGTTCAAGTGTCAGGCAGGCAGACAGTCAGACGGCTACGGTGGATGGTGTTTGGAATTAGAGCGGTAATGATATAGACAATGGGAAGAGGATGAATCCGGATAGGATTTGTGGAAAAGGAATCTTTTCAGTGTTGCGTGAAAAAGCTGCGCAGAAGGGGTGAAGAGTTGATGAGTTCGTACGATGAATCAGATAAAAGAAGGCATTCAGTCCGTTTTATTTCATAGGCCTACTAACCTCGAGAGGCATTTGTAGGCCTACTGTATAAAGTGTTAGCTACCGAATTTTCTCCTTTCCAGCGACAGTGTACAGTATAGATGTACTCATACACAGTACTTTCAAAAAACCAGTACTGTTTCCTTCTCTTTATCTTTCTCGCCGATCAAATCCAAATACCATCCACTGTTGCCGTCTACTTATCCGCCTGTCTGACTCATGGATCCTCATCTGGAACCGAATCGTTCCTGCCTAACGATTTTGTTTTGGCTGAGCGCCTGTGAATAAGCTGGTCCCCGTGACTTAGCTTTCTTTGGGCGCTGTAGAAATCTCGAGCTTACGATTACGATTACCTTTCTGACCTCTGGACAGGACTTGTTACCGACTCCACCGTAGCCTACCTGCCTAGCTCAGTGATTTTCTTTTGCCTGTGGACAAGCTGGTTCTCGCGATCGACTTAGTTTCTGGGTGGTGAAGAACTACAGAGTAAATTACGATCACGAGTTTATAGTTGAACAGAAACCTGTAGCTATACAGTCTTGGCAGGGATTTGAACAACCGACATCAGAGTTGACTGCCCTGCACACTAATCACTAGACTATCGCAGCTGATGAAATCGCTATAACGGGATACAGGAAGTCTACGAAGCATTGAGGAGCTGACGTCTGAAGCTGAATCGAATATATTTGGTATCTTCTGAATTATTTCGAAGACATTTGCGTTGGTCGTATAAAATCCATACGAAGTGATAACAACCAATTTCCTCCAGATATTTGAAGGTACACGGAGTGGCACTGGAAGGGATACCAAGAACAAATAATGGTTTAGAAGGTTGGCATCGGGATTTCAAACCAAATAGAAAGACATCACCCGTCAATTCTCAAATTTCTAAAGGCTGACAGCGTTAAGAAGGGCTTCAGTTTACAGGCTACGCTCTGTATACAAGCTCTGTTGAAGGCTGTCGCTGATGATAAGTTGGTAACTCGGCATCTGTATCTTGAGTTTTAAGTTGAACAATTTATGTTTTTCTAATAGCGGTCGAGGTCGAAATAATCTATGAAGAGTGGATATGTAAAAGCCCTCAATTTGTCATACAAACTGTCAGTAAACCAGGCTTTTCTTCAAAGCATAATCAAATCAAATTCTTAAGAGCCGTTGGTAGTGTTACTTCTAGTATTACAGGTCGATGCATTTCACTTACAGATGGAAAGTACCTAAGTTCAGTTTATCAAGCGTCTTTCTCTTTGAATCTTCTCATTTTTCATACAGAGTAAGTATGCTCGAAAGTATTAGGTTGCATCAACAAGTGATACGTCCTTGAGTAGCGCTACATAAAGTGATCTCTCGCCATTGTTAAGCAGCATCAGGCTTCTTGTTAGCTTTAGCATTGAACCAGCCATTATGCTTCGCCAATCGAAACCCAAAATGACGACAACAACGCCAAAATACCACGGACGCTCGTCAGATCTCACTTCAATATCATCAAAACATCCGGAAGTACACCAGCAATAAATCGATAACGCCGTTCAACACAAAACTGACTTCCGGTTTCGCAAAGTAAATCGACCAGGCGCATGGATTCAGCGCAGCACTGCTCTCGCTTCTGCAAAACCAAGCGCTATAGAAACGTTGAGTGCATGCACACATTACTCACGCAGCTTGTTTGTATATACTTCACGCAGTTAAAAAAGGGTGCTTGAATTATTATCTCAAAGTTACGCAGTCTGCACGAGAAAGAGCTGCTATATTTGGAAAGATCCGATTGGCATATATGGCAACGCCAGCATGGTAACTAGATTCAGAGATTGTGCACTGAATTCAAGTGGACCAACACAGTTATTATTAATAGCGTGCCCACAGTCCCACACTGCGGTTGCTACAAGAACGGACTTAATTCAAATTGGGACGAATCGCATTGAGTTTAGTAAGCGATGACGCTATGCATGACATGCCCCGCGCGTCAACCATCGTGAAACGTTAAAGCGTATACATTAATTTTGAATGATATATCAATATATTGATTACTTCATCGGGTACGGTTTTCCAGTTTTACCGCATTAATGGTGTAGACGTACGCTTGAGTGTTAAGTGATCGTACTAAGATTAGGCCCATTTTGTAGGCTACTTAAAATAAACAATTGATACCGTGCGTACCTATGACTTCATAAGTTCTATGGGCCACTCCATGATACTTGAAGTAACGTACTCGATCGTTTGTCTGGAGAATGCGTCATTCGGAGAGAGAGAGAGAGAGAGAGAGAGAGAGAGAGAGAGAGAGAGAGAGAGAGAGAGAGAGAGAGAGAGATACAGACAGAGGAAGAATAATAGACAAACTTCATACTCATATGCACACGCTCCACCCCATTGTTGTGACACAATAGCAGGTGTTTAGTATGCGACTGTGAGGTTGGCTTCTTTTACGAATGGTCGAAGGGTTGGCTCTAAAGTAGGAATATAAATTTCCAGACACGATACTTACATACATACATACATACATAGGCCTACATACATACATGCATACATACATCATACATGGGCAACATACATACATGCATGCATGCATGCATTCATATATACCTACAAACATATATTCATGCATACATACATGACATAACATCTCATCTCCTGTAGAGTGTTATCGCCTAGTGTAGTTCAGTTCTGCCAAGTCTAGTCTAGTGTAACCTATATCTTTTCATACATACATGCATTCATACATACATACATACACACATAGGCCTATAAACCTGTGCCACAGAAGTCAAGATTAGCTTACACGAGAACCCTTCGCCCCCACACTTTCTCGGTTTGGGTTGACACACTACAGGCTGGAAAATTATGAACGAAAGGAGTAACCCCTGGGGCACAGCCTGTCCTGAGGCTTCGACTTCATACCTCTGCCACCCATTCCTAACCTAGGAATAGGCTAATGATTAGCCGTCCCCAAAACTGTTCACCCATTTTCACACTATTTTCACCTGTCTTATTCTACCAATAATAATTGGGATGTAATTAATTCGTTATTAATTATTGGTGATGAACGTTTATCTTTTCAGTTTACCATTCCGTGTCTGTCGATAAGATCAGGACATAATTGATCTGATATTGATCAATCCTTAGCAATGCGAGATTTGCAGAGGAAGGGGAACGAAGGGGAATTTACCCTTCACTGCTTTAGACCATCACAACTTGGTCTGGGGTCCGATATCCCAGGGGGGATAAACCTGGTTTCTTCCCCCGAACAAAATGATACGTGGATGCGTCATGCATGAGGTTTCTATCGCCTTTCTGAGGTTCCAAAAGGCACTATATAAATAGCCAGATATATAGGCCTACATACATACATACATATCGCATACATACATGCGTACATACATACATAAATACATATATACTGATTTCAATTGGAAACCGAACCGTAATACATGTATATACATATTACATACATATATACATACATAATATTACATACATACAGTACATACATACATAGCCTACATGCATATATTTACATTTACGTGACATCATCCAAAAACCTAAAAGACAAGTTGTCAAAAATTCTTTTAAAAGGTCCTCAAGACATCGGAAAAGTCAGCACTTGGCCTCTGCTCCGTGAACTTTTACTGCCAACTGCCTTCCCCCACCACTGCTCGGAGTCAAAAATCGCACCCTATTGTACCGATTAGGCCTAAGATTTATCTCAGCCAGCGTAGTAAATTATTATTCTGACTCAGTGATAAGCACTTGGTGCAAGCCCTGAGGTCGGAGACAGCCTTCAAGGTCCACGAGGTTGAAGCCATTCGGCTACACCTGTCACGAAGGCTACTGCTCGGCGAATGATAAAGCCAGGTTGACACACGTTGCTATGGAAGCTCTATCGACACAAGTAACCGTAGTCTGTTGACACTCGACGTTGAGAGGCTGACGGACTGAAGGAGACGGACAGACGAACGGAAGAGGATGGACAGACGTACGGACACGGACGGATAGCAGGCGAAGGCGATGATTACGCGCAGACAGCCATCGATAGAGTTTTGGAAGAGGAATGTTTGACGCATAGAGAGAGCCACACACAGGGACACGGAGACATAGATACACAGATAACAAGTCTGAGCGATCAAGTTGACCCTTAATCTAAACGTCAACTTACTTTAGTTGACGGTGTTCAAAAAGGGACCGCATAGAAGCGACACACACATATATATAATATATATATACATACATACACTCATGCATGCATGCATACATACATACATACATGCATGCATACACTCATGCATGTATACATATATACATCATAGGATACATCATAGGGCCTAAATACATACATGCATACATACATACTTAATCTAATGTGTAATCAGTTCTATAATCCCGTTAGCATCCTTCCATACATCCTTCCTTCCTTCCTTCCTTCCTTAAGTCCAGAGCCGTGTCAAGAACAAATGGAAAAGCAACGGTCCGGGCACGAGAAGAAACAGACATCAAGGCGTCAACAGATTAAGGTCAAAGGTGTAATGTGTTTACAGTTCCATGGTGATATTATGGGTCTTAATTCTGGGTCTGGCCAAAGAATAATTCGTTACTACTTTGTACTCACATAAAATAGCCTATTCATAATCCCCAGCACTCAGCAAATGTAAGCGCTACACGGAGCGATTGCTTAAGCGACCTGATATAGCGCTTGCCGGACCTGCTTAAGCGGATGCTTTCATTGATGGGCAATCTTATTTATGCTGTTCCTTGGAGGCTTCCGTAGTTAGCTACACTGAAACTTCGCCAGCTACTTTAGCGCGATTGTTTTTACTTCAGACTGAGGCCCAACAACTGCCTTGCGACTGGAAACTTCTGCACAAAGCGAGGACAATAATTATTTAACTGCAGGGCATATGGCGGTCCCCGTCCACCCAACGGTCAACGACCAACTGACGAAGGTCCAGCTAAGACTCCTGAAACAGGTGAGCTGTCAGCAATTGTAATTAATGTACGTAAGTAAGCAAGTAATTCTTTTTTAACACACCGTGTGCCCATCCACTTCGTAGGTTAATGACCACCTGAGAGCAACGTGAGAAGTTCTATCTATCATGGTTCGTGTTTTGAGCAATTTGTGAGACTAGGATTTGTACGGTTCAACAATGGAATCTATGTTCAGGACCCGTGAGGGTGGGTCGAACTGAGGTCGCTGAGGTTAAAGTCTGTCTTGTTAGCCTCTCATCCTTTATATCAAAACTAGATCTGTAACCGCCTTAATGATACGTAGGGATATTTCATATGTATGTATGTGTGTATGTATGTATGTGTGTATGTATGTATAGGCCTATATGTACGTATGTATATATGTATGTTTGCTTGTTTGCTTTTATGTTTGTTTTTCTGCTTGTTTGTTTTTATGTTTGTTTTTCTGCTTGTTTGTGTTTGTGTTTGTGCCTATGCACGTACGTAGTACATACGTATGTATTTGCGAATGTGTAAAAGCAAGACCTTTATAGCATTGATGTTAGCATATCTCAACACCTCAGCTATTAGGAAGACTAAAGCAAAGTTTTATCTCCCTCCATAGCTCCTCCTTTTCGAAGTAAATAAGCTTGTTTGGACGACTAAATCTGCCCGAGAAGTCACCTGTCCAATTCGTTTATGGCAACCCTAACTGCACAGATTCATTGGGAGGACTGAAGACAGATGCCTTAGAGAAATATATGAATAAGTAAGTAAGTAAGTATATTCTTTATTAACCCATAGCAAATCGCGCATCGGTTTACAAGTATTTAAGAACACAAGAAAAACTTAATACGCATACAACATCCTAATAATAAAACATTTACGCGTTAAATTGTCAGCAGGAGGAATAATACGATCATGGGTGTGAGGCCGTAGGGAATACCTGAGGGTTTTAACTGGTGGGAGTAGCTGATGTAAGACATGGTTTGGGTTGTTCAAGATTGCTTTAAAAAGACGAGCATCGGCTATGCCACAGAGTTCATCGAACGTTTGGGTAGTCCCCAGGAAGATAATGGAGACGCACAACTGTCCGCATCAAAGCCTGGAGCCGAGCCCTAGCCTGTGCCCCAGCGTAGCCCCACCTCGATATTAATATGCAATGAACTTGATTACATACATATATAATAAAACTGATGCACATTTACTGATCTTGTTGCATAATTCATCTGTCAGTTTTACGATGTTATTTACGCAAAACGGATTCGCAAATGTTGATTACGCTTAAGGTTTGGCGAGGAAGGTCAAAGGTCTCTTTCAACAATTAGGCCTATAGAGCTTAGACGCGTGTGCCTGCGTAGATTTGAAAGATATTCCTGCTGAAGATTAATTAGCCCAAACAAGACATTATATAAATGATCTAACAAGATGTTCAACTTTATTTCTAGGCTACAATGGCTCAATAACGATTTGCCAACATCACGCATTGCAAAATCTTGAACTATGGACTGGCTCCGCTGCAACATTTATTTTAACATTAGCGTAGAACGTACAGTTGGTTGCGAAGATTTCTTAGGGACTTTAAAAGAGCTCGATTAAAGATAAATGAGCGGTAAGATGAAGGTTTTGCGAAGAGCTACCTGAAAAGCTACTGACGAGTCTTTTGAGTGACTCTGTGTAAGTTTTTGATTAAGTTTAAGCTATGAGTATACTTAAAGTCTACTTATCACAAAAAAGCTTCACAAGGAGAAAAATAACAATAAATGAGAAGTTGAAAACGGGTTTCATTTTCAAAATAGGAAATGCAGTTGTGCTTAAGTTTTACAGGCATAGAGATCTACAAAACTTAAGCAAGTAAAACGTCTGCAATTCTGTACATGTATATGTATAAGTTTTAAAAAGCCCAGGAAATTATTTCCTATAATTTTGATAATATACATAGCAGATAAAGGGACTGATAGGGCGTTTTCTGTTTGACATGCGTGATAATGAGCTGCTGGTCACTGAAGTAGTAGTTCCTCAATTTAACGACAGCTTATGGCATCAAAGCCGTTGCCATCGCCCTCCTCCTTTATTCAGGCTTGGGACTGGCACTACCCCCAAACATTTGAAGGTATCAGTGGCGCACACAAATACGGTCTTGTGAGCCTAAAAACGTAGGCACGCTTGTAAATTTATGGGACTCTGCCATGCGTGTCTATAATCTTTTGGAAAATATTTTGCAGCGAACCTGCTTTTTAAATTTGAGTTTCCGCCGTGGCTTTCGCTGGACACACAGAATTTTCTTTCCGCAACTCACCCATGTTACCCCACCCTACCCTTTTTCTATACTTCTTCGGTCCGTTGACTCTGAATGCATGCAGGCTGCTGCAGCCGCATCCGTTTTCCCTATCGATCCCATAGTAACCATGACAATTGATCCAATCTGTTCCATATTCAACCGCTAACTACCTGCCAAATTATCAATACAGGGATCAATAATAATCCTATAAACGGGACATCTATGAAATGGACAGGTAGGCCTATGATATAACCTACGGTCTATATAGGCCTACACAAATGGCAGGTGTTCATCTTACATGTATATGCCCATGCTTGTCTGCAGTTTGTATGCATGGCATGGACATGCTGTGAGAGTCGGGCCAATCAATAAGTCAAACTTTCATTGATTACATTAGGTAATTAGGTTATATAAATAATTATATAATTATACAGATAATTATATAATTATTAGATATATAATTAGATGATTATATAGATAATTAGGTTCAGACACAATGGAAAGTAAGCCTATGTAACTTACTTTAAATAAGCTAATCGCCCATTCATTAGGCCTACACGCCTCTTTTGTTATTACTTCTGTATTTATTAAGCGCCACTATCTAATGGCAAAACAACAACCGATGGCGCTGAGCGTGAAGGACTTCCTTAGGGTAGCTACCAGTAACCGTCTAAGGAGAGGTTCGAACCCGAACACTCGTCGTTGTAAGGCAAGCGCGTAAACACGTAGGCCTATACGTGTGACACTGCAGTCGATTGGTATGAGCACTGGCCATGTAAGGCGGAGAGTGCAGGTTCGAGCCTCTACTGAGACGATTACTGTGTTTGGAACCAATCGGCTTCTGGGTCACGCAAAGCTAGTTATCAGAGTCCTGGTCCTGTCTTCAGTGCCATGAGAGCAACAGATATTTCAGCTGAAGCACAAAAACGACAACAACCGGACAGCATTTACTTGCGGGTTATAGGGCTGACCATGTTGCTAGAACGCATCGGGATTTGAACTCCAGGCCCAGAGGCGAAAAGCAAAGTCGCAAACATATTAGCAATCTGCCACCTTGCCATATTGTCAAATATACATACAAGGTTATTATTTCTGATAACATTTACTTGAAAGAAATAGGAGTCCTTTATACATTTCACGTCATGCTGACTCGTGTATTGGACCACTTTTCTGGAACAACCTATCATCACTGAGGATCTTGAACTTCACCAGAAGAAACAGCTCAAGAAATATTTGCAAGTCACACCTCTAGACCTGTTAGATAGCTGTGCTTCAGCTCCTTTGAGCGGTTCTTGAAAGGCGCTATATAAATATCAAAGTGATATACTGATGTATGACATATTTATGATATATTGATGTATGACATATTTATGATATATTGATGTATGATATATTGATGCACGTGTGTCGGGAAACTCAAGAAACAGTTTCAGTCGATCTCAAGTTGCACCTGATATCTTTTTATTTATAGACAACCGCGTTCGCAGCACTTTTGCGATGTTTTTAAAACGTGCTGAATTGTACTTAATTGAACCGAAATCACTTAGATCACTAACAGTTTAAAAATTGTAGCCTATACAAGCAATCATGTCTAGATCGATAGACATCAAAGGGAGAATTCCATATGGATCCCGCAGTAGGTACAGGGTGGGTTCCCCAACGACAGCATAACGCTGCAGTTGCATTAAAGGTAGAATCAGTGATCTGTTTCCTAAAATTGCATTTGTATTGTTTTGCAGCTGAATTGTAATTAGAAATTTACATAGCGCATCTTAAAGAGGAACTGATACAACCATAGGCGATTTTAAATGTCACTAAGAACGGAAAGTTTAGCAGTGCTCAGATGATTATAAATACTGTAACAAGTGGCTAATTACAAGTAATTACGTCAGTTCATAGTTAATTAAATGTTATATATATTGATATAGTCTTTGTCTGATTACATGCATGCTGTAAAGTAAAACTGACTGTTTTGTATTTTTCGTAATTTTGAAGAGGCTCGAACAAGAACGAGAACAGACAGACTCCGTAATCAAACAAGGTCTGTAGTCGTTTAAGCGAAATTGTCTTGAGCTCAATGTTTCAACTTCTCTTCCACTCTTCAAAATGACTTATTGTAACACTGGCAACAACCACATACAGTTTCATGTTTCCGTGTCTCAATTTAGCGCCAGTAAGACGTTTCTGCAATGTGCTATATAAATGCACCCATGAATCAATCCATCCATCCATCCATCCATCCATCCAATCCAATCCAATCCATGCATGGATGCATGCATGCATCCATCCATCCATTAATCCATTCATTCACATATATACACACATGTATACATACATTATTACATACGACGTATAGGATAGGACCTGGAGGGTTAAGTTGTTGTAGGATTTCAGCCTCCGGTACATTTTGGCGGGATAGCCGACCGTATATAACGATGTTGAGTTTAACTTCGGCTCAGACTGGATTTTGGCTATTGGTCCTGCGTAATCGTTTTTGTTGCCAGTCTGTCGATCAGTCGTGTTTAGTTTCCCTGCGTGGATGACTTGTTTTGGTTCTATTCCTGTTGTGTTTGTGCGCCATGATGACTATTGCTGAAAAAAGAATGTGTATTGAATGAAAGAGCGATTACCTTATCGTATTCTGTGGACGTGCAAAGGATGTTCCCTCCGTGGGTTGGCGGGAAGAGTTCGAGAGTAATCGAACTGTAATCATAATCTCGAGAATTTACTTTAAAGCTAAGCGCAGGACACCAGCTTATTCACGAGTGCTGCATCAAGTCGGTGGGGTTGTCCAAAGATGCTCTGGGAAGAACAAAGTCCGGTGGCCAGAAGACCAGAGAGAAGGGGACAGAGGAGCTGTTACGGTGGGTTGTGTTTAGGTTGAGAGAAATGGAAAGGCGGCGGACTGGATGGATCAGAGTGAGATATCTTGAAAAGGTGAGACCAGTTTTGAATGGAAAGCCTGAGCAGTGATATGTAGAGGGGTTTGAGACAGATTATGGTGGGTGAATGACAGAAGGGGTAGAGAATTTGCCAAATTCAGGAGGAAGATCGTTTCAGAGTAGAAGTGCAGTGTGTATCGATGGCTGTACAAAGCGCAGCATAAATCTTACATTACTGCACAAGACAGCGCTGTGTGCATGATTATGACTGTTTTCTGAATCAGGTCGAAGCAGTCAGCCAATCATAGACGAAAAGTACAACCACCTGAAAGAGGCCGCTTTCCAAAGAAAGGAATTGTTAGACCGCCTCAAGGTCAGAGATCTACCTTTCCGCTACTAGATCCAGAATAATTAAAAATCGCTTTAAGTCTATGAGGCTGTTACAACGAAAGTCAAGTCAGATTCGATCACGGCAAATAGCAAAAACAGACGGCGAATTTTAGGCTTGCCATACAAATTAACCACAAACGTAAATACTCAGTAAGTAAATAAGTAAGTAAATAAGTAAGTAAGTAAATAAGTAAGTCAGACAGTCTGCCAGCCAACCAACCAACCAGCCAACATGCCAGGCAGTAAGGCTGTCATTCAAATCCAAGTTCACATTCAAATTCAGCAGAGTGCAGTATGTGTAGATTAAGTAAGCCGTGCAAATACAATATACAACATAAAAGGCACAAATGATTTTAGAATAACTGAATAAGCTGCAAATTTTTTGAAAGCAACTAGACAACGCACGAACTTCATGCAGTAATTTCTCATTTTCTCTGAATAAAAAATTGTAGCACGAACAGCAGCTTTCTCGTCAGCTTCTGCGCCCAAGGTCGAATCCCGGGGACGAAGTGGCACCAAGGCAGCGTCCAAGTCGAAGAACGGAATCGCAACCTCAGCTAACAGGTAATCAGTTTATTCTATCACAGGTAAACTGTTATGATATGTATGAATGTATGCATGTGTACGTACGTATGTAGATCTGTCTGCCTGCCTGTCTGTCTGTCTGTATGTCTGTCCGTCCATCATTCCATCCAACAGCCATTCATTCGTCCATCCATCCATTCATCTCTATCTTTCTATCTCTGTATCTCTCTCTCTCTATTTGTCTGTCTATCTATCTCTCTGTCTATCATTATCATTTCATGTAATAACATAATGTCTATTTCATTATCATATCCTTGTCATTTCATTGTCATATCATTATCATATAATTATTATATCATTATTATATCATTATCGTTTCTTTATCATTTTATTATTGAATAAACTAATTTAACAAGGCGTACACTTTCTTTCCAGAATCCAGGCGACACGGTGAAATGAATTACTATCCAGTAAGGCTTCAACCAATTGAACATGCACCGCTTCCACCTCCAGTTCTTCCACCCGTTCAATCCTATCCGTTGCCAGTTTCAACTTTCCAAGTTATGCAACCCTATCAGGTCGTACCCCCGCAAATTGTGAGCCAGCAACAACAACCAGCGAGCAATTCAAGATCTGGTAGGATTATAGAAAGTTTTTATATCTTATTTTATAGGCCTTATATCTTATTTTATAGCTTATTTTATAGGCCTACTCGTGTCTTTTTTTAGTCCGTCCTCATCTGTATCTTTTGAATCGTTGCTAACATTCCAAAATTCTTATGTGTTTCGGCCACTATCTGGCTCCCGGTTGAGGACAGGATTAAATTCAAGATCCTGATGACGTAATTAGTTACTAATTATGCTTTCTTGAACGCACTGTCAGATATGTACGAGATGATGATGATGCAGAACGCGCAGATGCATCAGATGATAATGCAGCAACTGATGCTCAACAGCATCCAGCCAAGACCAAATCACAATTCCACAAGCACCAGCAGCAGCAACAACGACCGGGACAAGGTCCTTGCACTCGACCTCGACGACATCAGAAAGGTTAATTAATACATCAGCCTCTCAACTTGAATAGCAGTTACCTCAGCTAACCCTGAGAGGCAACCATTTGTATGAAGTGTTAGCGTCTTCGTTTTCTTAGCCTTGGCATACGAGGGCGGGTGACTGACCAGTCCTTTCTCTCGCAGCATGATCTTCCTACTGCCACTCGAAAGCTCGAGAGTTCTACTGCGTCCAACGAAAGCTAAGTCACGAGAACCAGCTCAGTCAAAATAAAATCGATAGGCAGGAAGAGTTCGGTTCCAGGTCAAAAATCAAGTAGAACGCAAGTAGAACTGAAATCTTCAATATCTTTCTGTCCTGGCGCGGATTTGCATCACTGAGCTCTCGGCTGATTGTCCTGCACGCTAACCACTAGACTATGGTAACCCCCCATCTAGATAGCGATTCAAAATTCCAAGTTAATAAGGTTAGTCAGCATTTAATTAGCTGAAGGCTCGACATCCATTTGTTACATTTGCATAATCTACACACAGATCGAGGAATTGACAAACGGGAGGGCAAATAAATTTACCATGGTGGTGGGTGGTAAAGTTTTTGTGACCTTTTAACCTCATGTGAATTAGTTTTCGCCGCTGCTGTCAACCACAATGACATGGATTCTCTAGCTGCACCTCATACATATTAATGGTGCAGGTTGTATCTACACACAGCGCTTTTGTGCAGTAATAAAGGCGCTATATATAGTGTAAAATTACACACGTGCATGCACACACATACATACATATATACACCCATGCACAAATACACACAAATACACATATAGGTCCTATCCATACGAATATGTATTACATATGTATTCTTACATAACTTATGCCTACATACACACGTACGCACCTCTTTATTCATATCTGGCCAGTAGTATAATTTGTTGTTGTTGTTCAGCTGTTAAAAACGCCGAGAGAAAGTCGTCGTCCGCCCGTTTATCCGGATTATAGGTACAATAATCCGTACGCAGGACTGCCTCCTCTAATTCCCACCTACCACCGACCAGTGGAACCCATCACTGTGTAAGTATACGCTGATTCGTGTTAGCATACGGCAAGCCGCTACCTCGCACTGCATACGGTTGAACCAAGGTTGGTGGCTTGGCGTTGGTGACCATAGATCACAATATCTTACTCCACCGACTTTCAACCTGGGTTGGGTTTGCTGACACTGCTCTCCTGTGGATACAGTCTTATCTCTCCTCCCGCTCTTTCTCTGTTAAAACTTCGGAATGGCCTCTTCTCAGTCATGCCCTCTCACTTGCGACGTTCCACGAGGCTCCGTTCTTGGACCTCTTCTGTTTATCCTCTACACTACCCCACTCAGGTCACTCATTGTTGATCATCACCTCTGTGCTGATGACACCCAACTATTCATCTCTTTCTCTCCGAATTGTTTTAACTACTCTACATCATCTTCTTTGTGTGGTTAAAAAAATCTCCTCCTGGATGACATCTAATCTCTTATGCCTGAACCCATCTAATACGGGATTCATGCTTATTGGCCTACGTGACCACCTCAAGAAAATTCCTGACCCTTCTATCTCCCTCACCCTGGACTCTGCCTCCACCAAAACATTTAATATCAATTCTCCTGTCCGCAATTTAGGTGTAATATTCGACCAACACCTCTCCTTTCTGATCATATCATCCATCTTTCCCGCTCTTGATTCATGCATGTCCGTGACCTCCGCATAATCCGCCCTATGCTTGACTTCAAAACTGCGTCTACCATCGCCACATCCATAGTCCATGCAAAACTTGATTACTGTAATTCACTTTTCCTCAATATAGACAAAACCCAAATAAATCGCCTTCAAGGAATTCAGAATGCTTTCGCTCGTGTTGTCACCAAATCTCCCAAATACCATCACATCACTCCTGTTCTGAAATCACTGCACTGGCTTAAAATAGCAGAACGAATAGAGTACAAAGTCTTATCCCTCACCTACAACACACTTCAATCCTCCCAACCCTCCTATCTTCGTCAATTATTTACAGTCCAACCACTCCGTTCAACTCGCTCCTCATCTGTCCTAACGCTTTTTCGCCCTCCCGTCATCTCATCCTTAAAATTTGGAAATCGCTTCATAACCATAGCTGCCCCACCCCTCTGTAATAAGCTCCCGCCAGAATTGCGACAGTTGTCTGGTCCATCATACGAACTCACCAACACTTCACCTCTTTCAGTTTCTGCGCTGGTCTTTCACTCAAGATTGAAAACACTTCTTTTCCAAAAATCTTATCCTGATTCTTCCTCTTCCCCTTATCTCTCTTCTCGCTTCAATTTCAAACACCATCCACCGTAGCCGTCCGACTGTCTGACTGCCTGACTCGTGGATCTTAATCTGGAACCGGACCCTTTTGCCTATCGATTTTGTTTTGACTTAGCGCCTGTGAATAAGCTGGTTCCCGCGACTTAGCTTTCGTTGGGCGCTGTAGATATCTCGAGATTACGATTACGATGACATCAGGTGCAGTGAAGTTAAGCAGTGATTTTTAGCCCAGTTAGTATTTAGATGGATCATCATCTATGGGATACCAGGCTATCTGGTGCCTACTTAGTCTTCCATCCCTATGAGGTCGGTAAAGAGTAGCCCTAGGCCCTACCTACGAAACGAAAATTGGTATGTCCTTATACTTTAATTTAGGCCTATCGCACTTTGACATTAGAAGGCACCTCACAAATGTCTGGCTAAATTAAACTAATTCATTGCATCAGATATTCTCCAATAGGGACTATACTGATCTTGTGTTTTCATGATAATTCGCCAGTTTAGGCCTTCTACAATCTTCAGATTTAATATGATACCGGATCACAGTAGACTTTAGGCCACAGTGTCCATATATTTTAATTTATGAATTATATCGTTAAATTTCAGGCCTGCCTTGGTTGTACCCGGAAACGTTCAGTCAACAAATATCCACGCTCCAGGTAGGCCTACGTTAAGCGTAAGTCATCTCGAGTATATCTTGCTTTCGTTAGGCGAATTCAGCTAATGCCCAGGCGCGTAGATTTATCAGAAGGACGTTAGTAAACAACAGCGAAAACTCGCTTTTTGCCATCTCAGCAGACGGTACAGGTCCAGATTTACCCTCCGTCACCGAATCGCTTTCCCGTATTCCGGAAACGATCCGGCGATTTTCTATGAATTTTCAAAGTTTCGTGTTTACACATTATAAAACCATCGATGCCATGTATGTTTACAAAATTCCGTTAGTGGTCGGACGCAGATATCAGTAGTAAGCCATTTCCCAAACGAGGGTTGGTATTAAGCCACCTTCAAAACGAAGGCTCGATCTGAGCCATTTGAAGAAAGAAGACAAGGGATGAAGGAAAAAGAAGAAAAGAAGAATTCTGTTTCTTTATTTTTTAAAGCTTTTAGTTTTTTAATCAGATTTTAAACTTCTTTCTGAAGACAAGGTTTCTTTTTTATAGACTTTCAAAAATTTTGAATGAGATTTTAAATTTCTTTCTGAGAACAAAAAGAAAGAAGATAGAAGAATTAAATTAAGGAAAACTATGGGTATTAGAATTTTTATCTTTGAGAGGTTTTCAAAATTTAAATTGTAAAATCCCCTTCTTGCGATATTGAATTGAATAATAGAAATAAAGTCAGAAAACACTGTAATGTTACAGGTAACTTTTTAGAGTCCGTTTGTTCAAATTGTACTTTACAACTGAAATTTTATGTATATATATTATATTTATATATATAATAAATATCAACAACGTCACTCGACAGGAACAATTGACTTTATAGCGAGCGTTTGCCATAGTAACAAGGCTATAGTTTTCAGTCCATTCAAATCGCGAACTTCCATTGCCATGGTGATCAATTGTATTCAGGGCCAATAAAAATGCTAGAGCTTGTTTTGAAAGGGTCAGAAATATTTAAAGTCCGAGGAATATTGCTTATATCCAATGTCCGCTTAAAACCCATATAAGCGAAATTGTACAATTAATCATTAAAACCATGTTGCGGTTGTAAAAACGGTTGGCCAACCCCGGCAACAGTATCTGCATTTCTTTTTCATACGGATGAGTCTAAATCCATACAGGTACCATAAATTTCAAAGGCAGGCTATGTTTACCCGCGTGTGTGAACCACAGCTACAGGAGCTGGCGTGGAGTGCCTATCGTGAGAGCGGTGGATAGCCGAGCCTCCATTTAAAGCATCCGATTCAGCCGGTTCTCGGAGCTCTGAACACTCAAAAGCCACCCTTTCTGGTTTTAGTTAGAAACATGTTGCACTACCAATCTTACTTCTCTATTTAGAAACATGTTTCAATACTAAGCTTACTTCTCTTCAATCTCTTCGAAATTTGTCTGAAAAGGCTGCTATATCCGAGGATACCCGTTGTAAATAGTATAAAGAATCGAGTCATCTCCCTCACATACTGACAATAAATGTGCGATCAATGTACTCGGCTTGCTGGACCAAAATTCTGGAATTCCCTCCCTCTGTCAGTTCGTTCTGCTCAGTCGCTTCTGTCAGTTCGTTCTCAACTTAAAACTTACCTGTTTCAAATTGCTTATCCACCACAGGCTGCCTCTCTATAGTGCGAACTGACCTTCTGGATATCGAACTGATTGTGGCTTGGTTTTGGTGTGCCATCGGTTGATGCCTTTGTGCATTAGGCGCCGGCGCATCAGACGTTGCTAATTATTATTATTATTATTATTATTATTATTACTCGTGTGTCTAGCTGAGGTCTCCATATGGCGCAGTTGGAGGAAAATATCAAGTATCAGAAACTTTGAAAATTCATAGAGAATCGCCGGATCTTTTCCTCAATACGGGATTAGGCGCGTTCGACTACGTATGTTGGTAGCTACCATCGGGTAAAATTTGATGCGATTCGGTGAGGGAGGGTAAATTTCGGTGAGGGAGGGTAAATCCGGACCCGTACCGATCTATGCTTTATTCGTCTTGACTAATTGCCGCATTGGTGTGTACCGCAATTATTACCGATCGACGCCCTGTAAGCTGAGCTGGCCCACATGCGCATACGCATGCGTAGTAGTAAAGCTGAACTCGCATTTTTTCGATGCAATTTGCGCGCCATCCAGCTTTGCTTGTACGCCATCTTATACTGACGTCTCGTAAACTCTATTTATTGTAATTGTAATCTGACATTTATAAAGCGCCAATTCAAGAAAAGACTCAGCATAGGCGTTCCCGACCCGAACCAGTGAGACCACTGTCAAATAATACAGACTTCAGACGCTTGCGAAACTGCAGAAAGGACAAACTGAGGAACTCAAGCCGCAGCTCTCGGGAAAGGCGATTCCAGCTATTACGTCCGACATACGCAAATCTTCTAGACTGAGCTGTAGCAGCGCACATACGAGGGACAGTCAGGAGTCCAAGGAAGAGTACTTCGGCCTGGAACCAAGGAGACCGAAATGCAGAAGTCTCTAAGGTATGATGGAGCAGAGCCAACGAGACAATTACGCATAAGGGTTAGGATCTTGAACTGGATACGCTGCTGAATGGGGAGCCAGTGCAAAGTGTCCCGCATAAAGGAAGTTATATGGCCACACCTGGGGACGCCTCCAATAAGACGGGCAGCGGCATTGAGAACAGACTGAAGCTTGGAAATATTGGCAATTGAGAGTCCAGCAAAGATTGCGTTACCAAAGTCCACCCTGGTGCGCATACGGGCGTGAATTAGAGTAGCAACGGCATGAAAGGAGAAGGAGCGCCGGATGGTACGAAGCTGACGAAGGTGGCAAAAGCATGAGCGGGAGACACTGTTAACATGATCGGTCAAGGAGAGTTCCCGGTCCAGGACAACCCCAAGATCACGGACTTTGGAACAGAACAGAATGTCCGGAAACCTCTGGCGTAAGGATAAGGTATCGCTTTTAGCAAGCTGAGCACGACCGCCAAGCCAGATGAACTGGGTCTTACCACAGTTCAATCAGAGGCGATTAGAGGACATCAACAGATTGTGTCAAGAATCCTCTCAACCAAAGAGGGAGCCGCATCCGCTGGGCCATGAGCGAAGGCCTGAGTGTCGTCCGCATACTGATGGAGGGCAACACCCATGGGAAGAAGAACCCATGCCAGGTCGGCAGTGTACAGAATGTAAAGGAGAGGGGCCAGGAGAGAACCCTGAGGGAGGCCAAAAGGTCTAAGGGGCTAGTCGGAACGTGTGGGCCCAGAGACAACAGAATGAGAGCGCTCTGAAAGGAGTGATCGAAACCAAAGAAGGGAAGTATCCTTAATGCCAAAAGATTGTTCTACATGCTTCAAAAGAATAGAGTGATCCACAGTGTCAAAAGCAGTGCTAACATCTTAGATGGAAGAGTAACCTGTCCACGGTCAAAAGCTCCAAAGACGTCAGCCAGAAGACGTGTAAGAAGTGATTCAGTAGAGTGGAACTTCCTAAATCCAGATTGAAGAGTAGGCATGAGGGAGTTAGAGTCAAGGTAGTCAACCAGCTGGACGGACACACATCTTTCAAGAAGCTTAGAGAGGAAGGAAAGGTTAGAGACAGGTCGGTAGTTAGAGATATCACTAGGGTCAGGTGATATCTCTTGACCCCAGTGATATTGACAGATGCCCATAGATAAATGACATGATTATGCATCGTCTCAGACAGTGCGCAACAGACTATCAGGTACATAACTCGTATTGTCTCCAACTTCAAACAATAAATTCATGTAATAAAAACACATCGCATCACTTCATATAGGATACAACTATCAAACCATCATTATACTTGCAGCAGTTAGCTCCATCAGAGCCCCGGATGTAGGCCTTACAGTAAATGTTGTTACTTAATATACTTTTCCAGAAGGACTGAGTCAGCTAAAAGCAAATTACCTTCGACAGCAGAACGAACTGGACGATGAAGTTCCAGCTTAGATGCTCCAACGCCTTAAGTCTAAGACATACATCCGAAGATCTTCACAAGAAAATGAACTGCTAACCGAAAATAACGTGGTTGCAGAGAACTTATGAGCCTTGCTGCAGAAATACATTTTAAAAATCTTCTTGTTCAAAGTCTTAACTAAAAACACAGACGTGTCAATTATTTTGTGAATATTATCATCGTCTTCGTCGTCATTATTATTAATTTAATCCTAACTTAACAACAATGTTGCTGGCCGCACACTTACCAGAGACACCTTAACATAAGTTAAAAACTGCATGAACATTAATTTTAAAACGATGTAACTTGCACATAAAGATGTACATTATCAATTACAGCTTTCAAACTTAGAGTCTTCTCAACTGCTAGTGCAAAAGTAAGGTTTACCACTAGTTTACCACTCAGTTTATTATTATTTAGAGCTGTCTCTATAAACAGCACTCAGCAGAGACCGTGGCCATATTAGTATTTGAATGTTCATTTGTCTCTAGCAGAAACACATCAATCTAGCACAGCTCAACATAACTTGTCACTTTTACATGAATTTTCGATGAATCTGAATTCAGATGCAGAGGGTAATTTTTTGGTGAATGGCCACACGGTCACAGTATGTTCAACGATCTCAACCATTAAGGGTGCACCATTTACTGACTATTTAGAGCCAGAATTTGTTATTTATTTCAAAACCAACTTAAAATTCTACATAAAGTCTTCAAAGAGATACTGAACATTTCCTACTTTAATAAACTTTATCTTGTTCTAATTTTGCATCAATCTGAAAGTCACAGACGGGCCCCATATGTAGGACATTTAAAAGCCTGTATGGGAATAATATATTCTCACCACATATTCAACATACAATGTTGCTGTTGGGAAATTTGCTCAGCATGGCAGCATCAGAGTCCCCCACTCCACAGTACAGTTAGCCCTACAAGACCAACCGGATAATCAAAGTCTTTGTACTCTGTTATAGTGTCTAGCACCGCAGAACAGCAGCTCACTCATATATACAAGTATCTCCTTCTCGAGTATCAAAGCATATATCGGTAAAGGGGAACATAGCAGAGTGCACGGGTGTAATTATCATAAGTATTATTATTAAAACGATAAACAGCAATATTCACTACAATGGATGCATGGCATAAACTTTACTGGGACTTTCAAAATAGGACAGAAGTAGCAGTTTAATGCTAACGTCTTTCATGCCAGTATTTTCTTGTTCACTTGGCGTTGAAATGCGGATGTCTGCAGGGGGGGAGTGTAATATCAAATGCAGACAAGGGGAGGAAGTAGGTAAGTAAATAAAGTAGGTAATTTTGCAGATATCTTTTATGGACAACCCCTTACAGTTTCTAAAAGTGACAATCTCACAAGACAGACACTGGAGCCTGTAGACTCAGTGTATTACATGCAAGCACACAGCCACCACGCCTAACCAAATGCAGTTTTGAAATCTTTAGTCTGCCAAGTACCTGGTTAGTTTTGTATAAATATTTATTGGTTATTTGAATCCATCGTTTCAGATTTACAGAAATGATAACTCATTTCAGGAGAAGCAAATCAGAGTCAAATAATCCTAGAAAGATCTGGCCAGAATACAAATACATATCAAGTGTCTTGTGACATAACAGAGGACCTATAAAATCTTTAAATACAAACCGGACGGAAAGAGAGCAGTGGGAAGACCGAAAAGAAGATGGATAGATTGCCTTGAAGAGGATCTGAAAGGTGCCGGAGTTAATATCTATGGGAAAACGGAGGGCAGACGGAGAATGACCCTTGAAGAGATGGCCGGGAGACGGGATTTATGGAGGGATGTCATAGAGAAATCAACGACTGGATCCAGTCCAGAGATGATTACATGACATGACATGACATAAACAGACACCACAGTTTGAAGCCACAATCATGCACTGTACATTTTTTGAATATGCTTTCACAAGTACTATCAAGGTTCTAACAGAATGGAAACACCTTAGTATCAGACATAATTACACTAAGCTTCCTCAGTCTCTGGTCTCCTGTCGGCATCATTATTATCCAATTCTCTTGTATCTGCTACAACCGGCTGCTCTTCCGACTTCTGTCTCGGGCGAGATTTCTTTTGAACTTCACCAACAAGGGTTTCTCCAACCTGAAGCAAAGGTCCCAGCTTCTGAGACACTTCTGAAATCTGGAAACAACAGCATCACAGTCAAAGATTCTAGATTTTACTAACAACTGTCCTAAGATAACTAACAACCATATTTCCCCCTTTTAATTAAAACAACTGACACCTCTCCCCTTTCTCTCTCTGGTCTTCTGGCAGCTGGACTTGGTTCTTGACATTGGTTCTTTGGATAACCTCACTGACTTGACGCAGCGCTCGTGAATAAACTGGTCCCCTGAGCTTAGCTTTTAAGTAGCACTTTAGAAATTTCTAGTTTATGGTTCCGATTACGACATAGGCAAAAGGACAGCCTTTTATTTTCAGTGAAATCTATATAATAGCCTTAGAAATGAAAATGGCTTGGCTGTATGTGAAACGATGCTGGTGCTATCTGCCGAATAACATGAGAACCAGAAAGGCCGTTTAGTTTTCGATAAGAAAGTAACAAAATGGAAAATACACCAACGAGGAAGAGAAGGAGGAGTGATTGCAGCAATACAAGGAAGCTTCCCCAGAACTGACATTTAGCAGAACTAGTGTGCCGATGCTTGGTGTGGGAGAGGCTAACTTGTTTATAAACTGCCAATTTCAGTTGAGATATCATAGATGTTGAGAAGAAAGCTGAAAGTATCCAGGCTGCTGTGTGATATGTCAATACGCCCATAAGGTGGCTGACTGAGGACAACATACAGTGTGCATGAAACAAATCAGCGAATGCTATGTCCTTCTAGACACTGGTCTGGTTTTGGTGTGCATTCGGTTGATACCTTGTGCATTAGACACCACCACTATAGAAGTTACTAATTAATAATAATAATAATAACAGTAATAATAATAATAATAAACATGTGCAGATTGCAGTCTTGCCTGAGGTGGTCATGGAGTACAGATGCTAAGTAAGTCCTTAACGTATAAGTGCTTACCACTGGTGTCTTGCTATAAAATGGTGCTGTGCTATGTAAATATAAGAAAATAGCAAGTCGTTAAGTCGCTAATTCAAGCTGTGTAACCTGTAACGAAATGCTGTTCAGTTGCTGGACTGTTGTCTCGTTTGCCAAAATACCCTTTACGTGTAACTTAATGACCACTGAGGGCTAATGTTCATTGAGGCATGTAAAAATTAGTGATTACCTTACCTTACTATGGTTACCTTACCTTACTTTTTTTATCTTACGTTACTTTGATTACCTTACGTTACTTTGATTGCCTTACCTTAGTTTGGTCCAAGCGAAGCTGCATGACATCATCAGGCAATATCATATCATCAGCTAGTAGTGCTATGTAAAATACTATACAAAGGAAGACCGCTTTTGAGAGTTTCTAACCTCTGGATCAACATCGGCTAAAGTACAGGCTGCCAGGCGTTGTTCAAACACCGAGAACTGCTTTGCGGCTGCTGATCGGTCTCCCGTGTTGTACAGGAAAACAGAATAGTTCAGGTTGATGAGCAGATCTTTGCTATATGCAAGACAACAGGCAAAAACTACTCAACAAACTGCAATAAATTAGAATATAGTGTTCCACATACAATGCTTTTAAACCTGACAGAAGTAATTTGTATGCTATAGAATGTTTTGGCAGGGTCTTAAGAGGTGTTATTAAGTAAAGTTAGGTATTGGTAGGATTAAGTCTAATGAGGTATAACCACCATAATCATCATCATAATCGTAAACTCAGGATTTTTACAGTACCCAACACAAGCTAAGTTGTGGGAGCCAGCTCATTCACCGGCGCTCAGTCAAAACAAATCGACAGGCAGGAAGGGGCAGAATCAGTTTAAGGTCACGATCCAAAAATAATGTCTAGCAGAAGGCAAGAGTGACTGTTCCCTCTTGCTGAATGGTTTAAGTCAGCACGTGTTCTAGCCAAGCTATTGTCAGCTGTTGGCTGATATTTTTTGTGAAGACATACTTACTCATCAAGCTGAATGCCCTGGACGTAGGCCTGCTTTGCATTCGCTTTGTCTTCAAGCCGACCAAGTACAACTGAAGAAAGCAGAAAAGCAAAGCATAAACAACAGTCCTAAGAAAATACAATGCAACGCAACACACAGAAACGTAACACAATATAACGCATGCAATGCAATAGAAAACAACGCAACAAAAATGCAAGCATACAATGTGATGTTGTCATGTCTCACGTTCATCATAGAACTTTAATTATGTATCTTCTGACACTGGTTTTCAAGTTCCAATCTTTGTATCATGCCCCTCCGTCTAAGTGACAAGATTCAGCCAATTCCAAGAAGCAAATCAAACTGGGGCCATGGACGGACTGAGTCCTGGATCTGCCTTTGTCGAGCATTAACCTAAGCCAGTGAGGGGAGGTTCCCTTACACAAAGACTTATGGCTGAAAGCAATCAATAGGGAATTCCTATCAAAAGCAGGTAAGATAAAGGGAAAGTTCATCCCATGAAGCATTAACCTGAGCCAGTGAGGGGAGGTTTCATTCTTCCTTTACAAACTACACTCTGATTAAGCCAATGTACATCTCGGTAATACAGCAATATTCTAAAATCAAATTATATTAAATTTTTAAACCTTTACAACACACAAAGCACTTCAGAACGGCTGAAAGGAGCCATACATAGATTTTTAGATGTCTCACATCACATTTAAAAATTTAGATACATAGTCTGAAGCCTTGCCTCCAAGAAGCATGAAAAGTCGTGCCATGCGAGGGCGCAGACTAATTGCAGCACTCAGGAAGTGGAATGCAGATGCATGTTGCTGCATTGTGCAGTGAACCAGTCCAAGGTTGTACAGGATCTTCCAGTCAAATGGCGAGAAATAGTTGGCACGCTTCAGACAGCTGATTGCCTACAAAAGAGTTTTCCTCCAACAGGTTAGTTAGTATTTACATACCAGTTCATACTATCCTTATCATCATCCCTCAAGAACACCAACAGTGCACAAGAGTGATGAGGATGATAAAGATGATGATCACTGTGATGATGATGCAACTGAAGTTAATATCACTGATGATGATGATAAGTTCTCTGCCCAAAGGCAGGTCCATTGGCTTTATGCCACATGGGGATGAGATGAGTGAGGTGGTTTCCCGTTGCCTTCCTTACAGACAACTGTGGGTGAGCAACTTGTCAAAGGTCACTTCACAGTGGCTTGAGGCATATTCAAACCTGTGATCCTCCGGTTACAAGGCACAGACTATACTACTACACCATCACCGCGTTCCACTTCATTACCATTTATTTTTATCAGAGGTAGACATCATCCCAGACATACATAAACACCATGTCAGCAATGATGTTTTACGCACGTACATTTACGTACGTATGTAGTAGTTAGTATGCTGGCCGTCAACCCTGAGATCAAAAGTTAAAATCCCATGAAAGCAGAGATATTTCATGATTTCTGTTCCCTTTGCGTCCCTAGCCGAGTGCCTATAAATGAGTATGGTAAGAGGTCACCCATAAGGATGTCAACAAAATATGATCTACTTTGGACCTGTTCCTCCATTATGTCACACTTGATTTTATGCTCCCCTCCCCATGTAGATGTTCACATACCAGAGCCATGGACAGCCAAATATAGATCTTAGTATTTAGATTTTCATGGCCAAGGCTAACTGTGCTACTGGGTGGGGTACTTTGATACTGCCGTGTCGAGCAAAGGGACTCTACCTTATCGTAATATGTAGTGGTCTCTGTCTGCAGGTATCCAGCCCAAGTACTATGACTGCAGGTGAC
The DNA here is from genome assembly GCA_964023275.1 of Norana najaformis. Taxonomy (NCBI): domain Eukaryota; kingdom Metazoa; phylum Annelida; class Clitellata; order Crassiclitellata; family Hormogastridae; genus Norana; species Norana najaformis. The sequence continues at coordinate 6,727,182 of OZ029921.1, forward strand.
AGAGAACCAGTCTTCCTCTAATACATATCCAAATACTGAAGCTAGGTAGCCAGTGACACAAATGCAAGACATGAAACAGTTACCAGATCCTCTAACAACATCCTATGCAGGATCCCTACTACAAATTGTCTGGCATATAATTGAAGGTGGTGTTAAAGGCACAGACTGTACTGAAATAACTGTATGTACCACTTAGATTAGGATTTACACATTGGGCATAATCCCTCTTCCCTTGTCCACATTTGGATGACCCTCCCTCCCAATCTTAGCAAACACCCTTAATGGACGACCCTGACCACATGCTATCATTAAAAAATTATGCAACATGGGAGAAGACCACCCACCCTCACATGCTGGGGCTAAGAAATTAATGCTTCATGCTCATGGCTGTCTTGCAGAGGTAACCAAAGGGATTGATTTTTTCATCTTTAAATTACATTACTTTACAGTAAAAACTGTAACAGAATATTTAAATACAATAAACTAATTATTTTATCTTAAAATTGTGTTCCACTACTTACAGCCACGTATTTCTTCTTGCCATAAAAGCACATGCCAATGTTATTCCACAGCGGTCCACTTTCAGGGGTTTGTTGAGCAGCAATTCGATATTTGGTGAGAGCAACATCAAAGTCTCCATGTAGCTGAAGCATGCTGCCCGCAGCAAGGATGGCCTTGTTGTTCATAGGGTCAAAGGTCATTGAATTCCCCAGTGCTTCAAAAGCTTTTTGAAAATCTCCTGTCTAGAAACAAATACACACCTGTATTTACAAAGCAAAATTTACAAATACAAATGCGACTGTATTTGACATTTGATACTGCCCTCATTCCAAACCTCAGAAGTACACATATGACCAAATGAAAGAGCATCGATAGTGCTAACCAACTGTGTGTGAGGGATTTGCACAAGATCTCTATACAGTAACTGCCTTAGGGGAGGCTCGAACCCATACTCTCCGGGTTAGAAGCCGAGTGCTCCAACCAATCAAATACAGTGAAAGTCTGAGCTGCTATTGGCTGCTTAGAGCAAAAAACTGTCTGCTGCCATTAGCCGATTATATTGAGAGTCCATCTATTTACTGCATTTATGCTCAACTTAAATTTTAAATGCAGAATTAAAAATAATGATACTTACCTGTAGATAAAGAAGTCCAAGCGTAGACAGGAGTTCAACATTCTCCGGAGAAATTCTGAAATAAATTTATCCATTTAATATTTAAAAACCATGAGAAATACAACCAATAATATTTTATACACAGGTTACTTAAAGAAATTTTCAAATTATATTGACTGAGTTTTCTGTTATAATTGTATGAATTATCTCTCCTAAGCAGAATTCAAATACACTTCCTAGACCAATCACCCACTCTATGAAATGGTGTCCAGCATGCTGAATACTTGCCTCGATCTAACAACCAGTTTCCAAGTGTATCTAAGTGCCATCAATTCACAAGCTGATTCACAGGCGCTCAGTCAAAACAAAATCGATAGGCAGAAAGGGTCAGAATCGGTTTCAGGTCAAGATCCAAGAATAATGTCTAGCAACTCTTCACAGTGGTACTTCAGAATGAATATGCACAACATTACTAAATTATTTCAAGTCAATTATTAATAATGAGACACAGTAGAAGAATATCAATCAACCTACTCAATTGCCTTCTTGTAGACATCTATTGCCATGTCAAGGTTTCCCTCGGCAAGAAAAACCTTTCCAAGCATGATGCAAGACAATTCGTTATTATGAATCGCAATTGCTTGTTTCAGGCATTCCTTTGCCTAAAAGATAACAGCTTAACGCAATACAACAAAGCAGTGGACTGTTGCTATTAGTATTAAGCTGTAATGTTTAATTTATAATATGTTATTCGTATTATTTCTGCATTTATTAAGCACCACTATCAACTGACTAGGCATCAATCGATGGCATTGAGCAACTGTGAGTGAAGGACTTGCTCAAGGTCCTTACATAGTGACCATCTCAGGGGAGGCTTGAACCCATACTCTGCCTTACAAGCTGTGTGCTCTAACCAATCAGCTACCAAGCCCCACATAAATACATAATTTATACACATACACTTTTTATACATACCATACCACCAGGTATACATACCATACCACTAGGTATACATACCATGCTACCTTTCCCATACACACCATACTAACAGGTATATGCCAGGTGTATTTTAGAGATGTGAATCTGCACAAAAGCACTGAACTTGGGTAAGATAGGTAGTCATACATTACTTGGCTCCAACATCAACATCAGCTGGAGTTGTAACTCCTTTCACAAGTTTAATTCAGGAGGCCAACCCAAGAGAACAAACTCTCATCTAGAGGATTAAGATCACAGACTGAGGTTTCCTAACAAACTGACCATTGATTTATGCCTTGTGTATTATGAAGAAGTCTTCGATTAGACTCAGCTGAGAAGTATACACTTGACATTAGCATATCAACAACGAAACAACGTTTCCTGTGAACCTCATGGCTCAGTGACTATATCAAAATTTTTATATTAGATGCATCAAAGTTTGAACAATAAGATACAGATCGCATGGCTTGACAACTGTCAATCTCACTTGACGTGCTAGTTATCAGTTAGTTACTTAGTCAGTATCTTGACATGTAAAATAGCGTCTTTTAAGTACCTCATAAAAACACTGCCTATGTTAGTCCAGACTGCATGTCAAAATGGTGTGCCTACACTAGCCTAAATGATGTGCACCATCTTCATCACTCAGTGCTGTGACAGAGATCACATGTAAAATAACGCTACCACTCAGATAGTTATGTAAACCTACTACATGTACATTCAGCAAATCTGAACTGCTCTGAAATGGTGCTCCATAAATTTTAACCTGTGATTCATTGTTATATCAATGAAAGCCCTCTGGTAGGCAGTTGCATCACTAACTTTTTCCAGGTCTTTGAGGTACATGTAGCAGACGCCTTTGTTATGTGCAACCTCCTGAAAGCAAACAAATCAATCATGGTATTATTGGAAAATAACCATCTATGTTAAAATAAGTCACACAGTTCTTTTTTCTTGCTTATAAAAACCTGAAGTGCATAAGTTACTGAAAAAATATTGTATTAGTTGTACAATGCCTTGTATGCAATCTTTTACAACATGCATTTTAATGTTACCATCCAACCAAATTTTTTAAGAAATCAAGTACTCGGTTAGCAAAACAATCTGCCCCTTTGAGCTTCACCAAGTGACTCCATTACTGCTTACTTTATGAATATTTATGCAGAGCAACGTTTTTTAAGCACTTGGTGACCAATAAAATTTAAATGAGCTTAACTCAGGGAAGTGATAGCCTAGTGGTTAGCATGCTGAACTGTCAACCAAAAGGTCAGGATTCAAATTCCCACCAGGGCAAAAAATTGTTTCAAAATTTCCGCTCCACTTGTGCACTCTACCCAACTCAGCTATAATGAGGACACGGACCTTACACTGTCAGTGGGAAGATCAGGTGCAGACGAAGAGGACTGGCTAAGAAAAATGAAGTCGCTAGCATGTTTACATACCATATTTACATACTCATGGCTAGCTTAAGGAACTGCTCTTTTGTCTTCCTCTTTTTTCTTAACTCGATTTAATGCGCAATTCTCAAAGACAGAAAAATTGTGTGCAGATTATCAGCAAGATTTTGAATGGCTATGTCTCATCCAATTCTGGCAATGATGAAGTACGGCGGAAAGCTGCCTTATCTCGTATTCCTAGAAATGCAACTTAGACCGTGTTCCAATCTTTTATTGTAATTAATTTATACAGCACATGGTGTCTGTCTGTCTGTCCCGGCTGTCTGTCTGTCTCTCCCGGCTGTCTGTCTGTCTGTCTGTCTTTAGATCAATCTATAGATCTACCAGTTAAATTAATTTAAATATTCATAAATGTATTATTTTGATATTGATTATTACCCAGTCGCCAGAGGACATTTTCTCAGTTTCAGTGTAGACATCTAGAGCCGCTTTATGTCGTGCCAGCAGGAACCTAAACAATCAGAATCAGAATTTGCATCCTTTGATAAAAATCCAACCTCAGATTCTATCAGATTCTAACCCAACAGATAAAAAAAGAAGGACAAATACCAAATCTCCACATAGGAAAAGCATTTGATCTTATTACTGCTCTTAGATAGAATAAGTTAAGTTAATGCAGGTAACACAAATTAAGGTTAAAAGGTACATTTGTCAAAGCTCTGAGAGTAACGTAAGATATGACACTCAGTGCTTCCTAAAGTCCAAGGTCGTAACTTACAAAATGTCAGATCGCAGTATTTATGTACTTCATCCAACCTTCCAGTAGGTGACACATTGTCGACCACCACGTATGTGAGATGCAAAACATATATAGGGAGTGTCATATCTTAGTGTACTCTAAGATCTAAGGCTTTCTATTGAATTTGAGGAAAAGTTACTCTAACTTTGTCTAACCTCACTTAAAACTCTAATGAACTGCAAATACATTTTATTCAGCATGACTGATGCAAACCAGCGGGTGATATTTCGGAACTTTTAAGAGGTGCTGTGTAGTAAATGTTCAAATATAATTATGACTACATAATCATTTACTCACAAGGAGCGTGCAACCTGCTTATAGTTGTCGAGGCTCTTAGGACTGTGAATAGTGCAGGTCTGAAACAGTTCCAGAGATTCGTGAATCTTTCCTTCCAATCGCAGAATAAGAGCTAGAGGACAAACAGATATAATCAATTACCACACACCTGAGGCTGCTTCCATGTATCTAAGCAGCATCAGACAACGAACGAACTTGACTTGTTGCTGTACATTGCAATGCTAGGTAACAAGGCAGCCAAGTAGGATCTACCCTGCATTGTTAGCTGGGGAGAAAATTTAGAAGGTGTGATACTTCAAATTCAGACGCCAGAAGAAAAATTGAGAGGAAAGATAGTAAGGCAGAGAGATTTGGTGCAGTGAAGATGGAGAAAGTACGACAGAGAAAAAGACACACACAGAAACAGACAAAGAGACATCAAGATGAAATAACTGCTTGCCATTAACATAGAGCGCATATTCAGACGAGTTGTTAGTCTCGGCCAACTGCTCCTTGATCACAGCTTTGCACTGTTCGTATTCTTTGCGAATGTAGTACAGATGAATCAACCAATTTCTTCGCTCATAAATCGGCAGTTCAGGAGCTGAGTCAGACAAAATAAGCACATCTTAAATTTATAACTATTGACATAAGTAACATGGGATGCGCAAAAGTCCCGTAGTTTGTGAGCTGGTTTGACAACCCAAATACAGAAGAACAAATTGTAGAATATAACTGAATCATCGATCACAAAACTGAGGCTAGGATTTTTATTCTCTTCTCAATTCAGAAGCATTTAATACCTTCTTGAAAAAATGCAATGGTTTTGGTGAGCGTTGTGTATTTTCACACATGCCTTTCACACGGCATTCAGTAAATGGTTAAGGGGAGGTTCAAATACCCAACCAGGACAAAAGATATCTCAAGATTTCTGTCCCAGTGGTGCTCCCTTGTGACCTGGAAGCTACTAGGCCAGGCATTTAGGGACAGAATGGGTCGTCTGCCCTCACCGCCAAGGCCAAGAAAAATTAAGTCACTAACACTTTATACCCAAGGCTGGCTTTTAGGGTTAGCTATGTGGACTGCTCTTTTTAAAAGACATATGTAATGTAATAAAAGGCAGCAAAATGTAGTGTAATGATGATGTCTCCTTCTTTTGTGTTCAGACCTTAGGCAAATCCAAGAATACAACAACATTCACCTCTGTCATATATCTTGTTTTCTTTTTACTTCTTCATAATTCAGTCTGTTTCACAAGTAAAAGAGGAAGCAACAGGCCATTTACATACAGCAATTCGAGCGCCTTTCAATTGTAATTAAGTAAGAATTTATCAACAGATATTCTGATGAGTCATTACACTGCACAACATTGTATTACATGTCACAGTTACTTGCCTGGCTAGCTAAAGCATATCATAGTTATTCCCATGACTTCATAAAGTCTGTTACTTGAGGATTACCTAAAGCACTTTTACAATTACATCAGTAATGTAACTTTAATGGAAGCTAGTTACCTTTCTTTGGTTTTGGTTTTGCCACCTGTGTTGCTGTGCCTGGTCTCGATACAAAAGAGTCCTCTCTGTTAAGACTAACAGTTGATTTTTCCTGCTGCATTTCTCCTTTCTTTGGTTCTACCTTGCCTTCATTCACTTTGTTTTGTTCAACCTTGGATATCAAACAGAAGCTTAAAGCAATTATTTAACATTCTTAATAAGCGTATTTATTTTTCAAAAGTCCAACAACATCGCACTGTAACGGAAAAAAATAAATATGCTCTCAAACATTTGTTTAGATCTACAGCACAGCAATATAGCTGGAAGGTTAAAATAGCTTTTAAACAATAGCTTCAATGTAACTTGAACGTTCTACAAGTTGTTTAGCAATCCACTGCAGATCGACACCGAAGTTAAACGCAGAAAACATGGGACTATTGCACAAAATCAATACAGCGCGGCGACCATAAATAACTTCAGTCCACAAGCGCAACCGAAACCGCGCCGCGAAAATAGGGCTAAATTTTATGTTACTTTTTATGGTTAAATAATACACTCGCGTGTGATTAAAGGTTGATCAATTTTAGTAAAACTACAATTTAATCAAGCTAAGCTTTTGCTTAAATCACCAGGTTGTTACACACGTTCCCTTGGTTACGCCAGCCGATTACACAAAACTTTTAAACGCAATAACCTCGGCTGCTGTCTTCTTCTTTTCATTCATTGTAACTTATACAACAACAAATATTCAATATTCGTTTTGGAAATATAAGAAAGAGATGATGATATTTTGGAATTTAAAAGTATCGTACAGCTGCGGAATTCATAGAATAGCCAACCGTAGAATATAACTAAATTATCGCTCACAAAAGAGCTAGGATTTTTATCCTCTTCTTAATTTCAGACGCGTGTAACACTTCTTTGAAAAAATACGATGATTTGGGTGAGCGTTGTACACGTATTTTCACACACGGAGCTGCCAGTAAATGCAAATGTACACGGTTTTCTATAACCACCGAATGGCCTCGACCCTGCTCATTTTTCAAGGAATTTTGTCGGGTGAGATCCTTCACCACCCTTGCCCGTTTGAACGGGCGCCACGCAATTTTTGGGTCCCGTGTACGGACCGTGCTAGCCCGAGATTAAAATCTTAAACATGGCTACTACCGGTGTGCGAACCGGCATCCTCATGCACAAAAGTGCTTTGGCATATTAACCAATATAGCTTACTAGGCCAAAATATGTGCAATCGTACGCCATAAATCAATGTTGGAAATATTTAATCAAAACTGCAGCAAAGATCCATTAATTATTCAAAAGAGCTGCGTCATTTCAAAAGGTTCTACAAGTCAAGAGGCTAGAGGGGGAATGAGACAAAGGACACGTTGCAGTTTGATTGTGCATAGGTCGAGAGATATGGGGAGGTGGCAGATCAGTTGGATCAAAGTAAGAATTTCAGTTTTGAGTGGAAAGCGTGAGGAGTGATAGAGGACACCCAACTATTCATCTCTTTCTCTCCAAACTGTTTCACCTACTCTGTAGATCATCTTCGTGTGGTTACACAAATCTACTCCTATGGATAACATCTAATCTTTTGTGCTTGAACCAAACTAAATCGAATTTAAACTTATACATACTTGCACGCATGCATATATACAAACAAACAAACATACATACATACATACGTCCGTACGTCCGTACGTAGCCTACGCACATAATACACTGGATACTTTTTATTTTTCCTTTAAAAGTATTATTTGGAAGAAGTTTTTACTTTTACTTAAGTAACATTGCTGAAGAGTACTTTTAATTTTACTATAGTACTGAAAATGGGGGTTTACTTTTACCTAAGTATTTTTGGCCCTGTACTTTAAACAACATTGCCCAACATCTCAGCTCTTGCTGACTTGATTGGATAATTTATAGCGCCAGTTTTGAGCTGGTCTTTCTGACGCATATTTTCTGTGGTGCTGAGAAATTTCGGATATTTACATTTACCGAGTATATTGCATTTATTCACTGAAAAATGAGCAGGATCGCTATATGAAACCATGTTCATTTACACTTACAGCTTCATGTAACTGATGTGGGGTGAACGATAGGAGGTTTAGATTAATTATTCATTTAACTCAGTTATGGTAAGTAAAATCTCACGCACGAAAGAGTGAACATTTATTAAAACATAATTTAGTAAGTTTTTCAATTGAATTGCTAAATTGAATCTAGATATATAGATTATTTATTTATTATTATTCTATTTCAGAATTCTTCAGTTTAAGCAAAGATCTTCGAGTTTTCTCGAAAATCTTTGGTAATAGGTACTTGCGCATCATAGATCGGTTACGTCATTATAGTCTGAATCAAAGATTTCACTTATTAAAATCTTTGGTCTGAGTGGTCTATATGTAATACGTGATCCTTTTAAACGTAAATGTGAATAAAAAATGCCGTTTTCTGCTCGGGTATTTAATATAAATTAAAGTTTTCTGTCAAATGTGCAATTTAACTCCAAAAGGGACGCATTAATTAGCGACAGGATGTCTGTCATGCCCGTCAACGCTCAGCTGCCGGGGATCGGAGTCTTCGGCACGGGTACAGCAGTCCGGTGTTTGGTCCCAATCCTCAAAGGCTGCGGTTTCAGAGTCGAAGCGCTCTGGGGTCAGACGAAGGACGTTGCCGACGAATGCGCTCGTGACCTCGAGATCCCTTTCCACACTAGCAAGGTCGACGATGTTTTGCTGCACAAGGACGTGGACCTTGTTTTTATTCACTGCCCGCCGCTCATGCAGTCGCCGATCGCCGTGAAAGCCCTTGGTATCGGCAAGCACGTTATCTGCGGCACTCCGGCCGGCCCGACCCAAATTGATGCCCTGAGAATGGTGAACGCGGCTGAGTACTACCCCTTACTCATGTCACTCATGTGCAATGGATTGCGATTCCTGCCGTGCTTCATGAAGATGAAACAACTCATAGACGATAACCATATTGGAGAGGTAGTACTAACGATTAACAGACAACGTGAAATAGTGTTATGTAGTGTAACTGAATGTATATATAGTTTGTTTTACGAGCTTCTGAAAAACTTGACCAATTTGCATAAACGATTGTTTGACAAGACTTACCACTTTTACATTGACTGAAGAATGTTCTTTTGATTGGGCACTTTTAGGTGCTGTGGAAAGTCTGTGTTTAAAATTGCTATTGTTGCAGAACACAATAGTTTTGTAGATATTGACTCTGCCTTAACTATGGATTAGAGATTTTGTTTAGGGAGTGCAGAAATTGCACATGTCATATTTGCTGCATTTGGCTGAAAGATCTGGTATACGTTTTCTTGAGTATGTTTCAGTAAGATGCTACTGATAAATATTGAAACATTCTTCAGATTTTGAGACTGTTAATGAAGTATTACCTAATTGTGCCATACCTGATATTACTGTATTGCTTTTTGTCTTGGCTTTCCTTGCTTTCACTTGTCATACCTTAAAGTCTCCTATATGCCCTGTTAGTACACAACAGGGTTTAAAGGCTGTGGAACTGAAATGCTTCTAATGGAGGCATTCATTTCTTTAAATTTAGCCTTTGAGGTGGCAAGGAACAGTTCGCCAAGATGACGGTTATCACTGGAATTGTGATTTTCTTCCCAGCTTATGCTGGTACATAACTCTGCTGCTAGTTGTCAGAGGCAGTCACGTGTAAACAACTTGTCAATGTTTCCTATGGTTCAAGCCTGTGACCACTGGGTCACAGAGTAGGTTTACCATTTTGATGGCTGTCATTCTGGAACCTGTGACATAAGCTTCTTGTTCTTTCTCTGACCCTATTTTGCCAGCAGAATCGTAAAATTTAAGAGCATCGTATTAAATCGTGGTCTTGTTAAAATTGTCATGTTGGGTCACCTCTGTGGCATTTTCTTGAAGAGGTGCTCTATAGATATGCACTTTGATTACGATTACCATGTTACTGGCTTTTATCTTACCCCAGTTTACATTATCTCAACTTGCTTTGACTTTGTTTAGCTAAATATTTGCGTATAATAATTAGCACTCATAGCACTAATCCACTTTAAAAACAGAATTAGCTACTTGTAAGTGTTGTTGTGCAGGTGATGATCTGCGAGGCACGCATCCATTCCGGATCTTTCCTCAAGGACAAGTTTGACTGGATCTGTGATGAGCTGATGGGAGGTGGCGTCCTCAATGTCTACGGCAGCGTACTGATTGACCTCATCACCTTCCTGACCGGCCAGCGCGCCACACGCGTCCACGGGGTCCTTAAGACCTTCACTCGTCAGACAGACAAGATCCGCGGAATCCGCCAAGTGACAAGCGACGATTTCTGCTGTTTCCAGATGGAACTGGAACGCAATGCCTGTGCCACAATCACCATCAACAGCCACGTGACTGGACAGTATGCTCAGGAGGTGCTCATCTGCGGGACGAAGGGACGCCTTGCTGTGCGTGGCTCCGACCTCTATGGGCAGCGCAGCGACCAGGCGAGAGAGGAAACCCTCTACCGCGATGTACCAAACATCCTCGACCACCAGAAGACGGGTGTGAGCGAGACAATACGTGCCGACATACCGATACCTCACCTGAAAGGACTGATCAAACTCATTGATTCCGTCAAGGAGGCTTTCAAGATGGTCGAGGAGAAGCACGGCTGGGCCAGGGAGCCAGTGCAGCATGCGGCCACGTTCATCGACGAACAATATGTCCAGACGGTTGTTGATGCCGTCCGACTGTCGGGAAAGACAAAAGAATGGGTGCGAATCAAAATCATGACGGAACAACCTGAACCAAACCCACTGCTGCAAGCAGCAATGAGACGCAGCACTTTCTCGCTGCACTAAATCACTAGTTTAACAACATCCTCTGAATACTGGTTGTTAATGTAATGTAACAGAAAAATTTATGTAGCACCTCAATGACAGACTCATTATTTTGGTAATAGGTGCAAACCTCAGCCAAAAAATCTTTATCTTGTCCTGGTCATCTTAGCGTTTTTGAATCCTGGTCAGCAATAGGAACAATGGACTGCTGTATTGTCACTGAATTTATAAAACATGGCACCACAGGGTGATGTTCTATGGTTGGATTTCTAGTCCAAAGAGGTAATGTGGCTCCTTTAAGTAAAGCACCTGCCTCTTATAAGAATCTCTTGTTCGCGTGTCACAGTCACAAGAAAGGTGGTCATAATGATTGCCATTATCTTCATTATTTTTAATGATGTTCATGGATATAGTAATTATCACCGTGATCTGTATTCTTATTTTCATTATTATTATGGAAAATAAGATATTGTTGTGGAAAGTAATGAAGTTCATGGAAAATTGTTATCATAATGATCGCTGTAATATTTATGCGTATCATAATAATCGCTCTCTTATCTTTGCTTGGCATTGTCCTCAAAACACAGCCCAATTTTAGTTAAGAACTTTGCACAAATAGGTTATGCGATGGTCCTTTGGCTGCACAATTTGACCCTCTTCCAAATTCTTAAGCAGTAGGAAAAGTATGTTGATTACGAATACATCTGAATCTGGAGCATGGCTTTAAAATGTGCGGCGGTCTCAGCTTCTGGCACCATATTGTGCGAGCACTTTGCCAGTGGTGCCATCTACCTTCAGTCTTCCGCACAACTAACGTGCACCTTATAGCTTGAACCTTTTTCATAACAAGCCTTGTCATATCAAACTCATTATTGCATAAACCTTGTTGAAATAAACATTGTCATAATGATGCGTGTATATGCTTGCAAATTCTGTCATAATGTGTTTTTAGAATTGAACAGTCTCCGTCTTGAATTTAAATTTATGAGCATGTATATAATTTTTGTATGTTTTCAAATGTTTTACATTCCGATTTCAGTTAGTCAAGTCTATTTAATTCTGTAGTGTTTTTGTACAATCATCTTCTTTCTGGCTGTTTGCAAGACATTTAATAATTTATGGCCTTATGCCTAATTTATCTGAATTTGTAAATAGAACCTGGCTTGCAATTGATTTTGGTACTTAAGTAAGGAAATGTTGTTACTCGCTCTTTCTCGGGTTATGGTTTTATAGGATTTTGTTTTATAGCATATTTTTATTATGTGGATATTAACCCTTTGCAAGTGTGTGTTTTCTTCATTGTAAACTTTGTTTGCAAGCGACTGATAGTTAAACCATTATTATTAAATTGGTTTGGTTTAGCCTGCTATTAAATCGATAGGTTTCAACCTGTTACTAGTGAGGTGGTTTGGTTTACTAAGTTTAGGTGGGCAATCCATTGCAGATGCACGGTAGTTAGGTCTGGTTCCGTTAAGTGGAACCGGGTTTACCATAATGGATTTATATTATGACTTGGTGTAATTTACTGTTAACCAGACAACTATTTAGAGTCATTTGGTGCTAAGCCCAGTGTTAGTGGTTGCATTTATGTCGTGCCCTTACAACTGAAACTACTCCAGAGGCTTGCTTGCAATTGGTTCCAGTTATTCAGAGCGTAAAAAGTTTAACGTGCTGTTCTTGATAGAGCATTTTTCATCATTGATTTTTACCTGGATTGTACTCCGATTTGTTTTGTTTGTTGGTTCGCTGCAAAATACTCACAGTTCTTGCCATTCTCTTGAATGCTCGATCTGCCAGATTGAGCATTCGATCCTTGGTCTTGTGCATGAAGATATCATTGCATTGATATCAAATGACAAGATCTTTGGTCTTGTGCATGCAAGAGATCATTGGATTGATCTAAGATGACAAGATCTTTGATCTTGTGTCTTGACAAATCAATATCATCTTTGATCGACCACAGTTGAAAGGTCTTTCAGTTTATATTGGATCAAAGGCATTTTTGGTTGATTCTGAATCTAAAGATCCTAGTTCAAGGCGTAAGTTGATCAACTTTGGAGCAAAGTTTCTTTTAAGCAACCTATTAAAGACCTTCAAATCTGTTCCTTATCCAGGGACTTTGTAACTAGCTCTAGATCAGACTTTCTCTTGATTGACTTTGGATGAAAGGTTTTATGATCAAACTGGGATCAGTAGATGTACAAGTGAATCTGGAGATCTTGAGCATAGGATTTTAGTCATTCCCAAGTCTTCGGGAATGATTCTGTTTCACAGCTTGATTGCATGCTTAATCGGGTCTATTGAGTTTATGTATGTGTAGTTATGTTTCTTTTGTAAGCATCCAGTCATTTATATCCAAAGAGCGTAATATTGTATATTGCTTCCAGCCACAAAAACAAGCTCCCCATAGAAGTCATTAGATGGTTGACGCATAAGATTAAGTAGCAGTCAATATACATAACGTGATGACTGATTGCCATGGCAAGAGACTTTCACCGGTGTGTAGTGGATTCGAATCCCAGTGTCAGCGCAAACCAGAAAGGGAAGCTAATCCACTGTTGGATCAGTCGTTTCATTTCTGTGCTTTGGCAGAGAGATCCTACTACACAAGGCCTGGACTACTGAAGCAATTGTTGTTCATAGAGGTGTTCAGTAAGTGAACAATTACTTTACGTTGTTGTGTTGCTGATGTCATGTATTTGCTTCAGCCAAGATTCTTCACACTATGCCCTTTAAGAAGAATGTAATTTTGTGATTGCAGGAGCACCAGAGGTATCAGGTGGTGCTATATAAATTAGGACTTTGTATTACCGGTACCCAAAAGGTTACTAGATTTGACCCATATAGAGTGCAGGTTTGAACCGCACCCGAGACAGTCACTGCATAGTAACCTAGAGCAATTCCTTAATGCATAATTGTCTAACACCGTTGATTCATACGTCGTCCTTGCACTAATTATTGTATTTGCTGATGCTATTTAAAGGCTTTTAAGTGTTTGCTTCGCTTTACTCTAGAACTGAACTCTTTTAACTGAGTTGAATGCAGAGGATATCCAGCTTCTGAACTATGTAATTACTTGAATTTCGATCTATGTTATGATATTTGAGCACAAAAAGGAGATCCAACGTCGAATGTACTTTTGTCAATTCAAACTTTTTAGTTCATTGCACTTACAGCAGCATGCATTTGAAAAGTTATATTCGGAATTAGGTAATCTAAGGTTTTAAATTGTCTAGCTCATTGTCAAAACACTTAGCAACACTTTTAGGACATTTTGGGAATGTGTTTTAAACAATGAACTCCCAGAGAACTTACCAACAGTACATGTTTGGTAAGCTTTTCTGAACACAAGATTTTACGAATACTGTAGGAAATTTCAGGAACAAAACTGTACAGGTCGTTTTCTGGTTTTCAGAATACCTTCTATTACATTCTATTCAGAATACCTTCTATTCTATTATTATTTATTATTCTAGCTCAGAATATCTTCTATAAATGCAACTTGCTGCAATTTAATGGACGAATTTGGAATCTCGCTTTTGTTTGCTTTGTATCACCTGAAGCTTGTTATTTTGATTGTGGTGTCACAAGTTTGTAACAATAAATTTAAGAATAAAATTGTCTACGTATCTACAAAATCTACAAAGAAATGATGAGGTAACGAGGGAACAGCAAGGTGGAATAGAGCAGACAGAGCTGGTATTTAAGGTCCGGTTGGCAAAGCAATGCTAGGTCTGGCAGAACTCAAGCCTCTGTAGATAGCAGTAGATCCTCAGTGCATTTATAGAAAGGCAGGGTTACAAAAGAGCATCATTTATTACATATTGCTATCAACAAAAGGCCTAAGAAGCCTAACCATGAGTGCTACACGCACACGACAAACTCTGCTGCATGCGGTGGGGTCGAAGTACCCTATCCGGTAGCACAGTTAGCTCGGCAAGATCAACAGAATAACCCAATGTAAATGTAGTAGTCTGCTGGAGTGTGCATGTCCACAAAGGTGGATGTGGAGAGTAATGCCATACAAAGGTGGATGTGGAGAGTAAAGCCATGTGTGGACAAGGAATGACTCCCATAAAATAAAATGTCTGCCAAATCTGAGGGGATGTAATTGCAACTGCAGTCTGACGTTTCTAAAGCGCTACTTCACGAATAAACTCATCAGAGGCACTCCTGACCCAAACCAGTGAGACCACTGTCAAATAACACAGACGTCAGACGCTTGCAGAACTGCAGAAGGGACAAACTGAGGAACTCAAGCCGCAGCTCAGGAGAGGCAATTCTAGCTGGTAGGTCCAACATGAACATCCTTTCCAGTCACTTCTATTTTACCCTGCCTTACTCTATACACTGAAACCTCAATGTAAAGCTACCTTCAGGAGCCATATTGAGAACTGTGTTATAGCAACGTTGCATTATGGTGAGGTTCTTCTAAAGCTGAATTAAATTTGGAATCCACGCCTGCAACTGTGCTACATGCACATCAGAATCTGCTTTATAATGAGGCATGTTGTAAGTAGGGTGTATTACCATACCTCCTTTATTTCCTGTTGGTATTAAGTGGTAGGGATCATGCTTAAATATCACAATGCAAGAAGGGTAAGTTTTACAAAACTAGACAGTGACAAAACAGATGAAGTTTTTTATCTAACAAAACAATGGATTCACACACTGGGTTACATTAGCGGGATATGATACGCTACAAATTAAAACAATTCATCTACCTGCATATTTGTAACAACAATCACCTATTGCAAAAAGATAAGCCTATCACTGTAAATACTCAATTTCTCTTCATTAAAAAGCAGCAATACTTAATCACTATTCATAAGATGATTGATGTTCACAGAAATCAAAACAGTTCTTTATCATTATTTACAAAAATCATAAGACAGAGCATTCATAAAATGGTCAATTTTCATTAAAATAATTATATATTCAATCAGTTCTGGTAAAAGTAGAATTTACTATTGCTAAAGTCACGTTTAAGTGAAGAACATGTGTATCTGGTTAGTTGTAATAACATCCATGACTGTGAATACTTTTCGATATTCATAGAAAAATTAAAATCATAATTCAGCAGAGTCACTGCAAAGCACCAATATTTGAAAGCAGCGAAATCTTCGTAAGCAACGTGTTCCTTTAGACATTCAACTGCTCGAGTCATCAGAAAACTTTCTTGCAACAAAAAGAAAACTAATTCGAGTGATGATGATCAAAAATGTGCAACTACTGAAGAGATGTTGCTATGTTACGAATCACCCGGCCATTTCGAAACGTCTGGTCCTTGAAGATGATGCGATGTAAGTTCTTGCGTTCATTCTTGGCCATCAGCTGGGCGAGAGGGATCACAGAGTCATTCGCTTTCTCCTCCTTGGTTCCTTCGTAATCGGGTTCTGCTGGATAAAGATGATCGCCTGCAATGAGGAACAGAACCATGTAAAACCTGTCTCTACATCTCTGCAATGATACATCAAAGCTACCTAGATACATCATTGAAGCTACTTCGATACATCAAAGCTACTTAGATACATCAAAGCTAGTCAGGGACATCAAAGCTACTTAGATACACTGGAAACTTGATATCATTATTATCATTATTTCTGCATTTATTAAGTGACACTATAATGACAAAGCATTAATTGATGGCGGTGAGCAACTGTGAGATAAGGACCAGCTCAAGGTCCTTACATACTAACCATTTCAGAGGAGGCTCGAACCCGTACTCTCCGCATTAAAGGCCAAGCACTCTAACCAGTTGGCTACCGTGCCCCATGGGAGTCATACCAAGAACCACCTTACAACGCGGTTGTATTACAATGAGATCACTTTCTAAAGCTGAAATAATTCGGGATCCAAGTCCCTGACCATGTTAAGTCAGAATTTGTTCAGTTGCTGTGTAGTAACCAAAACTTTTTTGTACAGAAGAAGTCATTAGATTAGATTAGATGACACTGCAGCCAGGTTTTCCCAAGACACCAATGGTCACCTGGAAGAACAATGATGAATGCATCAGTGCACATCTTCATAACCGGCATCCAGCAGGACATCACCTCCTGGCCGTGCACTCGGGCATAGTGGTGCAGCTGGTTCAGCGTCGGAAACAGCTTCATCCGTTCCAGTTCGTAAACCTGCGGGGGAGCCATCGATCGCTTATCCTCCACATTTTCCAGGAGCCGAAGGTATTCCGTTGGACTTCTCCACTGTGAAATATAATCTCAGAAAATGCAACAATGGCGTAGTATGGTTGCTGAATCCTTAAGCTAATCTGACCTAATCTAACGACTCTCGATCATTCAAAACTTCCTCTTAAAATGCAAGTTCAAGGCTCTCCTCAGGTTCTAATCTAACAGCTGCTGCAGAAAGGCTGCAAAAAATCAGCTACAACTTCTAACTTGGATTTGATTAGATTAACTCAAGAGTTGATCGAATTAATCCACAATTATCCTGCCTTTCCTAATCTAATGGATTTTGTTCAAATGGGTTTGAATTAAATAAATTACCTGCAATAGTTTAATGACCAGTCATCTTGACTTAATTATTTTCTTCCATTATGGATTACCTATTCAACTGGTATTTTCTTAGATTAAGCCAGAGTTATCTTTTCCCAACTTACTTCATGGTTTATATTCGACTCAGCTAGATCTGATTACATTAAATTAATCTCAACAGTTAAGTTACCATACCTAATGGATTACCTATTCAACTTGCATCTTGTTAGATTACTCTAGAATTAACTTAATAACGAACTTACCCTACCTTACCTCATGGATTGTATACAGCTTGGATTGAATTGATTAGATTAACCTCCAGACTAGATGTTTCTTGATCATCTGATGCAGCCAGCGGCAGTTTCTCACAGTCAAGACAGCACATGTAGAACAGAGTATCGAATCGGTTTGGTTTGTTTGAAGCCGAGTCCACCTTCTCAAAAACTGGAGTCAACCAATTCCTCCAGTTTTCCAGGGCCCAGACATTCGGAAATGCCTCCAACTCATGACAGAGACGCAGAAACTCTGTGGAGTTTCCATGGACGCGTTCTCGCCACGACTTCAGATATCCAGGTTCAACATCTGTCACAGTTGAGCTCTCCCACGTTGGGCACCCGGTCAGGATTGCACCCTTCGGCGGGAGATCAGGGACCCGACGGGTGGCAAGGAGCAGGCCGCACTCCTCAAACATTTCCCGAACAGCACAGATCCGGAAGGCAACGTCAGCAACAACATCCCACGAGCGTGAAAGAGAGATGATCGGAGGACGCAAGTTGTTTGTGTGAAACATGTTTGAGAAGTCATCAAGGGACTGCGACGTGATCTTCTCGAACAAGTCGACCCAGCCCTTCGAGTGGTCCACCTTCTGCAGGACGCCACCAGGAAACACAGACTTGGACGGCATAAAGGTGCTTGTCTGCGAACGCTTCTGCATCAGAATCCGATAGTCTTCTGAGTACCCAGAGCTTGGCCTCTCCTCTGCATCCCTAAGTCTGGAGGAGCCAAGAGCAGAAGCAGCACCAATGGTACTGTGCATCTGTGATGGTCGCATCGCAAGGATGAGGCTAGCTGCTTCTCTCCAGAACTTCATTTTTGGTGTTTTTGATAAGATGGCGACAAGGAAGAGAAACTAGACAAAAAAGCACAAACAAGAGTCTGATTGATAAGGAACTGGCCTTTCACCTGGGCATAACAGCCAACAATCCAATGTTTACAATTTAACATAAAAATCTTTCATTCTCCTGACTTCATTTATTGGGATTGCAGGATTTTTGGCTAGAGTGAAGACAAGCAAACAACATTAGTACAACAAGACCCTCTTTACAGTAAATTCAAATGGCACTCCTTAGATAATGTCTCGGCATTTTCAAAGGTTTTTAGCCGATTCCTGCCAACAGGAATATAACAAGGCGTACATTTATTAACACTCCCAATAAAATAATGACTGGAACATATCACAAGGTATTTTATGAGTACTCAGATCCAGACAAACTAATATCCTGACTCCTACCGAACAAATTATGTAATCGGTGCTCTTTGTAAAAGTACATATTTTTGCAGCATTGCACACTATCATCTTTTTACTCTGAGACTCACGCCAGGAAACAGGGGAAAACTTCAGTTACTGACATGAATACTGTCTGCAGTAAGTCAACAAAGCACTGCATGTGATCAATGAGTGATTGTTTTGTCCTAGTTTAATTTATTATCTTTGCTATTGTGGATTGCTGTACTCCCAACTGGTTCTTGAACTTTGCACACTAAAACAGTTGGATTACTTGGCACTACTGCTATGTAAGCAACTCAACTAGGCAGCATATAAATAGTCACCACTAAGCTAGCTTATGCAGTGTTTTTGTGTGGCACTATATTGTGTCTCGATAACTAACATGTAAACAGTTTCATTTATGTTCTTGTGTGCAAGTAGCCTCAAGTAAATGTTTATCAAAGATGCCGAGTATATGTGCATTAAGGACTTGCGCAAGGTCCTTACACATTGCCTGTCTCATAGAAGGCGCGCAACGTGCATACTTCGTGCTTGAAAGCCAGCGGTCACCCAACCAGCCAAGGCAGCCATCGTGTCACACGCAATGAAATGGCCGATGGACTTAAAGCATCTCGCGAGACTTTGCGAGGACGTCGAAGCGTAAGATTACCCAAAACTTATGCCCAGTTTCCCAGACGACTGACCCTAGATTTACCCATATTGCAGATATTTATTTAAAACAACATTCCCCGCGGCTCAAAAACTGTGCCAGGGACAAGGCTGGGTTACATTACTACATATAACCACACATGAATCAGATGTCAACGACCGAAAATATACCCTTATAACTGACCAAAATTTCTAGTTTGCAAATTTGCAATTACTCCGGCAAGATTCTTATAACTGTACAGACCTCTCGTGGGATTTTCTTGCGTTTTGTCTGCAACAGCCACCTCGCATTTATGATCACAAACTACATATTCATTACAGAGATCACAAATTCAAAGCGTCCAAGTGCCTTCAACAGAGCATCATCTTGTGGTAGAAATTTTATTAATCGTTGAAACAAGATCGAATTCAAACTATATTACTGCATCATGTTTCTGGTTTCAGTATTTTTTGGTACAGTATTTTAATTTGACAAGTCTCCTAAAGTAAATTAACATTTTAATTGCGTCTTTATTGGCAAATTTTATCATTTCCTAGATGACGCTATGCGGCACAACTAATATTGCTCAGTGTTTAATCATTAACTATACGTAATCTTTATTGTGAACTTCACTCGAGTTGGCCTCGTGGGGGCAGCTGAAAGGTGCCGTGTACACACTTACAAGCCGGGAGGTTCATTGCTGTGCTACCACGTCCTCAAAATCCAAATGTTTTAGTTGTTATACAGAGGAATACGCAGCCTAAGAATTCCAGTGACTAAAGACACGTGTTTGGCACGCCCTTGACAAGAGGAATACAAAATGCATTGTGGTAAAAAAGATAGGAAACGCCTCCTAAATAAAGCTGCTATATATCAAGGTCACTGTATCACACTGAAAACCGAACTTAAGCTATCGTATCCCGCTTCTGTACCACCCGACACCACCAACACCAACGATTTCCATCGTTGCACCATGCTGTGTTCCCGTCTTGACCTCCCCTCCCCCGATTCTGATTTGGCACTGAAACTGACCAAACACCTGACTCTGGCGGACTTTATTGATACAACGCCGGCGAAGCTGGTCTCCCTGACGGAGCTTTTGTGTGGCAATGAGAAATTTTCGAGATATACCTCATAGATACCACAGACAATCGTAAAAACAACAGGCACAGGCTCGCCGTTGGTAGCAGCTGACGTGTTTATGGCCAGATGAGCTATAATTACCAGAATACTAGCCACATTAGTGTTTGATTTTAACAGATATTACTTGTAAGATCACTTCGGCCTGAAACTCGATCAAAGACAATGTAGGGCAAAAGAATAAAACTTGTTCTGAATTTGAGATTTCATTATAACCATCAGTTTTATCAACAGCTGAAAACCGAACACTAAACAAGAAACTCTTCAAGGGATTTACGAGCAGTTAGGGTGGTTGAACTAGAAATTCAATACTAAACCAAGCTAAATCACTACATCACCGGATGCACACGACCAAAGTCCAATTTTACAACCAGGTAACAGTTGTGCATAATATACTCGTAAAGGCACTAAAGGCATTATATCAAGTGTCTAGCAAACTCTAGATACATACATATATATTCCCTACAGGCTGTTTGGGTTGGCACAAATGATGCACTCGAATTCAAATCCTGGATGGACTGACTGTTTATAACAATAATAGTTGTTTGCACCAATCACATATACAATTGTCTGTTTAAATTTTTATTAACCAAAACTGTTATTAACAAAAAACGTCTTGCAAGAAAAGTACAGATTTCTGGTCCCAAATGGCCTCTGAAAAACAGTCAATGAAGAACATCCTAGGATAAGTATTCTCTTTCAATAAACTCGGCCAAATTGTTGACTTCTGGGTTTGATTCGCCAGAGTCACCGTCATCGTCACTTGAAGACAATAGCTCTTCTTCAACTTTGCTGCTGCTGCTTTTTTCCACATCCTCTTTGTCTGAATCCTCCAAATCTTCGTCATCTTCCTCCGAGTCATCTAACTTTGGTTTCTTTTGAATTTGCTCATTCTTCCATCCTTTTGGAAAATCGCCGCTGAGACTTTCACCCTCGGAGCTGCTCTCGTCATGTTTTCGTTTTCGCAGAACTTTCTGGCGAAGCTTGTTTTCCTCTTTGACTGATTCGCTCTCAGACTCACAATCGTTTTTGTCATCATTTCTTGTACTGTCCTCTTCTTCTTCGTCATTCTCGTCATCATCATTCTCTGTGAAATTATTTTCAAAATCTTTCAGCATGTCCTCATACGTGCTCGACGACATCCCTAGGTTATCGGCCTTTAACTTCACTTCAGCACTGTTTTTCTCAACAGTTTCCACTGAACTGTCAGCAGGAGTTATAGATGCTGCTGCACTTGCCCTTTGACCTGTGTTTGGGTCGGGACTTTCCCGCAATAAAAAACCTCGCGATGTTTCTTCAGTCAGCGGGTAGAGCTGTTCTTCCACCCATTCCCAGCGATCGCCACAGGTCCACAGCCACTCCGGGTTCACGACCTTGACATCCTTGAATTTGCTAACCATACGCACTTTCTCAGTTCCCAGCTTTGCTGCAACGAGGTGAGTGGTTGCTCCAACGTTCTTAGAATTTCCACTGGAACCAGGAGCTATGAAATTCAGGTGAACCGTGGCACCGAGGGAAAGCGCCAGCTGGTAAGCATAGGCAGTCTCAGGCGCTTGGTTCATTGGAAAGACTCCACTGAACATGATGTTTGCACCACGTAGGACTTTCTTTCGAACGTAAGGAACAATTTTCTTGAGGTCCGGGACAGGCGCCTTGTTGTTCTTTTTCAGCTCGTCGTGCATCTCGTAAAAAGCGGCGTGAATTCGTTGGAGAATGTCTTCCAGGTAGATCAGGTAGTCGTCTGTGTCATCCCACTCAATGTATTCCACTTCCTCCCCTTCATCTTCAACTTCCTTCAAACACACCTCTGACATCTCTTCCACGGCTGTTTCTGATGGTTGGGTTTCCGTTTTTAAAGAGTTCACTCCCTTTTCGACATCTCCATCACCATGGCTTCCAGATTCATCATCCAGTGATTCCTCGTCAACTGTGAAATTGCTTGTTTTTTTGTTTTCCGTCGATTCACTGCTTTCCTTTCCATTTTGATTTTCTACATCAACTCCTGCATCGGTTTCGCTATGCAAATCTTTATCTTTTCTCTCACTATTTTCTTCCTTTGTCTCAGTATATTCTTCTTTTCTCTCACTATTTTCTTCTTTTGTCTCACTATTTTCTTCTTTTATCGCACTATTTTCTTCTTTTGTCTCACTATTTTCTTCTTTTGTCTCACTATTTTCTTCTTTTATCTCATTATTTTCTTCTTTTATCTCATTATTTTCTTCTTTTATTTCACTATTTCCTTCATTTTTGTCCATTTTCAATTCTGTCTGATTTTTATTGCCATTTACTGCAGCCTTCTGCTTGCGAATTTTGATGATTTTCACTTGCCTTCGAGAAGTCTTTGGAGCCGCAACGGCCCCATCTCCAAACTCTCCAGTGGTCGTATCAGGGAGCATTTTGTCTGCCTCAGGAGGAGCGTTGATATCGGCAGTTCCATCGAAAAAGTGATAAGGCTTAACATGCACAAGATTTGGCGCGTTCTTCCAGACGTCCTGACGATCGTCGATGATGCAGACCATCGAATCACCGCATGGAAATAGCGCCCTAAAAGAACAGGATTACAACCTTTAGCATATCAAACAAAAGGCAGCTTGCATTATCTGAATTTTTATATACCTGCTGGTGCCTTCTATGAATCTGTCTCACTCTTGCCCACACTTATTCAATCCCTACTTTAACTGGCAGAATGAAAATGCCCTAGTTAGAAATTCTCATTGCCTTACTTCCACTCTGAAATAAAGTTGGTTATAAATTCTAACTATTCTTGCTCACTCGAATTTCAGTGAAGTTAAAGTTTTAGTAGTTCTTTGCAAACAATCAGACTGTAAATATATACTAGATAATTCTTTTTTTCTCACTCACTCCCTCACTCTCTCCCTCCCTCCCTGTCTCTCTCTCCTTCCCTGCTTCTTTCTACTTCCTGCTTCTCTCTCCTTAGATTACTTCTCTCTCGTTCTCTGTCTCCCTGTCCCCTCCATTCCTTCCTCTCTCTCTCTCCCATCAATCAGTCAATCAAATCAATCAATCAATTTCTTTTTCAAAGTGGTCAATCAGTTGTTGTTAAAAATTCTAGTTCTCTACATCTCTGTCACTTGCTTTTAACAAGTGGAATTAAGCAATAATTCAGTCATATTTGAATTAATGCGTACTTTAGATTTGAAGTCTTTAGTGTTGGATGGAAGCATTCATCTCTAGACAAGATACGCTGCTGGAAATATTTTCCATCTGGATCAAGAAACCTCGCAATTGTGTGAGCGTACGATCGAACGCCAAATGTACAAATGTGAAGCTCAAACAGCTTTGACATGTTCTCCAGAAACTGTTCAGTGCGTGGCCGAAATTTCGTGTGATACCAGCGCAGGTCCTGTGGCCTACCGTGAGGCAGTTGGAAATGGTAAACATCCTGTTTCAAAAAACAATAAACCAACACAATGAACTATGCAGAAGACAACACTGTACAATTTTAGAAAATATGCACAAGTTTAGAAAGATGTTATTTGTATAACATCTTTCTAAAGATGTTATACAAATATCCAAATATAAATGTACTACTATTCAACCATTCTACTCTATACTATGGCAGTTCTACCACTCTACTCAATAACCAACAGACTGGCTGCTGAAGAAGGATATCCATCACAGATCTGGTGCAAGAGGGATGTCCGGACACAGCATCTTCTACCATCTGTGAGGAACTGCTTGTTGTTGGGATTCGTGTATGCCAGCCTCACTGCCTCTTGTCGCTAATCTTCAACACTACATGGCCCAGAAACTCTGAACATGGTGCATATTCTCAACTCTGGATGGAATCCGCTGGTTGGGCTCTGCGTGTCTGTGGGAGCTAGTCAGTGGTGACTCTCCTAGTCGCATGAACATTGTTCGCTTTTGATAAGTTTTTGTTCTTAACGACTTTAACATCATTAAGGCCAGCGCAGGAAGCGCTTCTGTCACATATTTAAAAGGCGCTGTAGTAAGTGTCTACACACATGCATGCATATAAAGCAGAATTTTGATGGAATCATAACAGATAAAAATCAGTTATGGTGGATAAGAAAAAATTCTGTACGGCAGAAGGAACTTGGCATGCTGGTTCAGAATTGAACATACCAGATTAAATGGAACATACTTGATGAAACCAAGAGAAATACACTCAATAAAACTGCACCAATTAATTGATTAATTAATAATTAATTAATTAACTGGATGCTTAATTGATGCAGACAATTTACCTTAAGATTATTTGGTATGTTGTCATTCGTCGTGTGAATCAAGGTCTGATCAAGATCAACCAGAAGAACGAGCTGGCGGCTTTTGAGCAAACGAGTCTCGTCTTCTTTTCCAAGGACCTGAGCTTCCTGTTTAGAAAGAAAGTTGAAAATACCACATTATTTTACACCTGATTATTTTAAACATAAATAAACTAAAAAATCATATTCTGAGACTTCACAGGTAAAAGTAAAATGTAAATGTACACATTTTTCTAAAGCGACCATATGGCCTGGACCCTGCTCATTTTTCAATGAAATTATTGGGTGATATTCTTCACCACTGCTGCCCATTTGAATGGGTGCCATGCCATTTAAGGTCCCCATATACGGACACATATTTTTTAGACAAGTTTTAGTTAATTTTTACAATATTCTCCCCTCTCCTTTTTGTCCTTTACTTTGTAGTCATGTAAAACCAAAAGCAGCAAATTTAACTTTTAACTTTTAAGCAATTTAAATTTAATTCAGAGTTCAAAATCAAGGGAGCACTCATCTTTTAATGGCTGTTTATGCCTGTATGTTATCATAAACAAATAAATTTACCATTTCACTGATAAGCAGATCCGGAATAGTATGCTCCATCGCTACAGATGCTGAACACGTCTCCTTTCTAGAACAAAATGATAAAACATTTACAACCAAACTGCAATAATTAGTAAAAGTCTAATTTCATCGATGTTCTCAATGGAAAATTCCAGCAATTTGCAAGCATGGACACTAAAATGCACCTAACTGATCTAATTTACTGTTAGCTCATTTACACTAAGAGCACCCAAACTGATGCACAAATGCACCAAAGGTCAGGATAGAACTCAATACAGTACTGTGCCTTCAAGCACTTCAGGGCCGTGAAACTAAAATGCTTATATAATAGGGTGAGTGCTATAATGCAGGTCTAATCAGTGTCTCAAATGATGTTCAAAGAGTTCAGAATAACAAGCTCATCTGCCCCCAAGTGATGCTTGAAAAGTCACCCTAAGCAGCTTCTCATACACATGTAGAACCCAACCAACAGAGTTTCATCAAGCATTGACAGCTGACATCATACTCAGATATCTGGATCCACATTGCACTGACAACTGATAGATATTTTTGCAGCACATGGTTACATATACTGAGTGGCAATATTTGGCAGATCGGACAGGGTTTGATTATTAACATTATATCAATGCTGTAGGAATTGGAAAATATACTGTACATTCCCTACACAGACATGTCACCGCACAATGCACATCCCAGTAAATGAGAAGATTCAAACAAGGAGGCAATGGCTGTTTGGACAAATCGTGTTCTACAAAGGTGAACAGGACCATGCCAGGTCCTGTGTGATGATTTCCAGCCATCTAAGAGGTTGGGAGAGACCTGTCGGATGGCCTCGCCACACATGGGCAAGTACAGTGGAAAACAATCTGCGCCCACTGAACTTCAGGTTACATACGGCCTTGAGACGAACACAGAATAGACACGGCTGGAAGCAAGTAAAGTGGAAACAGCATCACTTCTGAGAGGAGCATGCCAGATGATGATGATGCTGATGGTTATGATGGTAGGAACTGGTTAATAAACAGTTTGTGTACTGACTTTCAGGGTATTAACTACTGATTACAGCTTGGCTTTGGCAAACCACTGTTCATTCCTTGTGCATTAAACACCAGTGCTACAGAAGTTGCTAATTAATTTTTTCTAAGAAGACAAAGTGCTGACTTACCCCTTGAGATAGGTTCCGCACTCAGCACACATATTGCGCCAGACAGTTGGATGAGAACATGGGGTAACCAAAGCAATTGTATCACTACAATTTAAACATTTGCAGCAATTAACAGTCTAGTCAAAAAAAACAGAAACAGACATTTAAAAACAATTAGCAGTAAATATGCCAAATAAGGAACAAAGAGCTGTAAACAGATTGGCTAATTCTTTAATGCTTAGTTAAAAATAGCAGCCCATTTCTGTTGCTTCATGTTCTGAATTCTGTCTCCCCTAAGATATAATGTATCTACATCAGTCATCATACAAGACTTTGGAATATGTAAGCTATGGCAAAGTTAAAAGAAAACAATCTCTTGTGAAATGCACATGGAAATGTTTCATTTGACCGAGAAGATGGACAAGTAATCTGTTTTTGTACTTCCATACATGTTGGTGAAATAAAGTTTGAAGCACTGGGCATCTAAATAGGTGTTTCGTAAACCAAGGTTATCGTAAGCATCTCTTTATTTTGCCAATTCATTTACAGTTTGGTGTCCCAAATTCACTGTTTATTTGTTTGCTCTGTTATGTATTTAATTGTGTGTTTTTCATACGATTCCTCAATCAGCCGCTAGACATGAGGGTGTTAACAAGTGCATTAATTACTTACTTACCATACAATGCATATATTCACATAAATGAGAGAAGTCTGAACAGTCAGCCGATAAAAGTTAACAATAATAAAATTAATAATAATAAATAGTAAGGGTTACCCCAACCCTAACCATATGGCATTAGAATTTCAGACGTATTTTACCCACGAAAAGATCATGAGGGAGGGAGGGAGGGAGGGATAAGCCAAAATATTAGGATTTGCTGCAGACTGCCAATCTAGCCATTATGTTCTTAAATCTCTGATCAGTCTGCACAAGTAGTCAACTGGGTAAAAAATGGTTTAATAAACCTGAAATTAGAGTATTTTATTCTTTTATTGGTATATTATTACTTCTCAAGAAATGGCCAACAACAAATTGTACTAAAGTATCTACTCCTGTGTGGGGCATCTATGCACCAGTTTGGAAAAATGTTCCTTATGAGGAAAGTCTCTTGTTGTTCCCATTAACTATGCCTCGCTCCCTCCGTCCCTCTCTCTCTTATTAGTGTCACGTTATTTGCCATTGCATCTGCATTTCAGCATTTCTTTACATTCAGAACTGTTTAATTAGTATTATGTAATTTGCCAGGTGCTTCAATGCTGGAACATAGTCACACGTGTCTAAGTGAATTATTACACAGAAGGTAATTGCTCACTTGGAACACCAAAATCATCAACAATATGGTCATTTTACATAAATACAGCACTGAGGTTTTCGGGGAAGGGATACGCTCTCCATCGATCGGACATAATATCTAATCTAATCTTACAGACATAACCTAAAGATTCAGTCTTGCCCAAATGTTTACACTTACCCATTACGTATGATGTCGCCTTCCTTGAAAAGCGGTTTGTTAACAGTTCCATTGCAGTCACTTGTCAGTTTGTAAGTTTTTTTTGAAGAAACTCCCTGACAGTTGCATAGCAAAGAATCACGATTCACTTTCGATCCGGATTTCACTTTCCATTTGACGAGCGTTATATCCTCGTGGCCAAGGAATCTCACCGTGTGCGGCTCCGCCATCTTGACAACAAACCGAATCCGACAAAATTCTGTAAATTCTTTTAAACGGTCAAGGATATAAATCACCTTTGAAGAAGAAATATGAAACGGCTGGAAATCCTTTCAAATAAATCTAAAACTTTACACCGTGAACAACTCTTAACAAAATAACTTGCGAAAGTAACAGTGCATTTAAATAAATCGATTGACCGGAAATAAACACAGAATAATGCATGGGCCCTGTTCTGGATTGACGAAATATACTAGGAGTAGACTCTAAATATACTCCGCGGCGCGCGTAGAAAGCGTAATAATCGTAATCGCAATCGTAATCTCGAGATTTCTACAGCGCCCAACGAAAAGCTAAGTCGCGGGAACCAGCTTATTCACAGGCGCTCAGTCAAAACAAAATCGATGGGCAAAAAGGTTCGGTTCCAGGTCAAGATTCAGGAGTCAGGCAGTCAGACAGTCGGACTAGGGGAAGATAAGGGGAAGAGGAAGAATCTGGATAAGGTTCTTTATTTTCCAACGGTGAAGTGGGCACCACTAGTCGAGTTTTCATGTCAATTCGACCAGTGGCATCCACTCCACCATCTCAAATTTTGAAAAATTTTAGCCAGTATATAAAAAACATGCCTCATGAAGGTCTACAAAGTTTTATGTTTTTTTGTTTACCATAATATCTAGTAGTTCTTGAGGTGCAGGCTTACAGCACACAAGGGGTTGCCCGATTTTTTGTTTCGTGGCTAATTAAATGTATTTTTCTGTTTTCCGGGAATTGAGTTTCAGTAGTTGTTCCATGTTCAGGGAGGGAGGGAGGGAGGGAGGGAGGGAGGGAGGGAGGGAGGGAGGGAGGGAGGGAGACATAGAAGGAGAGAGACATAGGAAACAAAGGAGAGACAAAGGAGAGAGCGCGCGCACCATCTTTGGAACTTTGGTACATAGCCTCTCAATCTGACCTTGGCCACATGAACAAATTGGTCTAATCGAAGGGGCACATTTTTGTGACTCTGCTCTAACATCTTAATAAGAATTAGCCCTATATTAACTTATTATCATGTATTAAGTTTAAACTGAAGAGAATGCACTTAGGCCTTTCTTCTCGTGGTGCCTATTAAGCTGGCGTGAGTTCTTTCAATTTATTTACTCTACTTCAACGTGTTTGGACAAGTTTACAATACATTGGGCACTCTGTGTATTAATATGGCTAGCCAGGAAACTAAGTAGCCTACATGCTAATGTAGGTCCGAATCAAGATCCTGTTTAATGTGCCACTCAGTTGGTAAATTGTACGTGTTTTAGTCCATTGTGGACATGATTTCTCATACAGGACTAATAAAGGTAAAAGTAAATGTAAATTACACGGTTTTATATAGCGAAAATGCTCCATTCAACCAATACAATGAACTTCGAAAGCCTTGCATTTTTGAACAAGCTGCCCTACAGTTCTTTGCAGTTCGTCTTGTTTACACAGACACTATTTATTCAGTGCTTTCAATGATACAGTAGACGTAGGCCTAAGTACTTCTAAAATTAGTGTCTGATAGCTGCAGACACCGTAAGCAGCGATGGGCATTATACCTTAAAAGCAGTTTAACTACAACTACTTTTAAACTAGTTTGGAGTAGTTTAAATAGTAAATGTAGTTAGTAACTGCTTTTGTAACTACATTTGCCTATGCCGTCAGATGGGAGGCGAGAGTAGCCTATTTATTTGATCAGAAAGGCTGACTATTTGTAGCAACGATGAACCATTAACTATTTGCTCTCATTTTATCAGTTCATAACTGGACGACTATTTATAAGTGGAAAAACTGACTGTGACAGAAAGCAAAACCTCACTGGATACAAGTTGGTACAAGTATGCAGCTAAAATAAACTGTTGCGGAAAAATAGTTAGTGTCGCGAGCTAGTCGCTAAGTCAGCTCAGAAACAAGTCTTAAATAAAAATTTCATAAGTTTCTTTTCTCATTGTGTCTTTTCAACCGGCTTTTCATACCGCCATAAATTCGAGTCTTCCTAGACTGTTGTCCTGCCCCATATATAATCAGTTACGTAAGTAAGTGGGACCTGTCCACCCCTTGGTCCTTACAGTTCGAAAAAAGTAGTCAACTTCAAATTGAGATTTTGTAGTTTACTACTTACAACTACTCTTTTAAAAGCAGTTCACTACTTTAAACTACTTTTTAAGTACTTAGCTATTTTTAAGTTGTCAACTACAGTATAGTTAACTACTGCCCATCACGGTGCTTTATGTTGTTTGGTAATAAACAACGGTTTCTTAAATCTCTACAGTCAAAAACTAAGCCTACCATCAAAGGCTACACTTTATAGCAGTGAAACAGATGTATCACTTTTGCCATTGAGCCAGCTAGACACACAATGCAGACAGGGATCTAACGGAAGTTAGAAGTCATTAGGTTAGATTAGATTAGATTAGAAGGTCAACGGCCCTATATGTGAAGATATAGAACAGTGCTTTGTGATTTACTTAAAGCACGCTGTATTTCGTGTCTTCATACATGCATACATACATACATACATACATACATACATTTACATACATATATGCACACATACATACGTATGGACGTACAAACATACATACAAACATATATACATACATATGTACTTACTTATGTACATACGTACATACATACATACACATACATACATAATAGGCAGCCACGACTTCTTTACGCAAATTCTACGTTGCCGAATTTAAGTAGAGAAGTCGTGGCCTGTTAGTCATTATCACGCAGGTGATTTGTAGGCTACGATCATTCTAGCCACATTATTATGTTTGCTGTGATGCAGACACTGGGCCTATTTTGAAGAATTGTAGGATTTCACCTGAAGCAGATCAAACAAGAAATCCTATATTTACATTTCTCGTGTGCGTTTATCCAAAGACTTCCTCAATTTGGATCCGAGTCATGCAACGCACAGTATCGCAATTAAGTGAAAAGTACAATTCGGCTCTCTACGCTTCAGAAAAGTAAGTATGTAGAGTAACTAGATGACTTCATATCGCTTTCAAAAGCGCTGGAGGCATTAGCTAGCTCTATTAATCTAGATGGTGGCGATACCAGAGATAATAATAACGCTGATGATAACGAAGTTGGCGGCGACAACTATACAACGATGACGACGAATCGACGATAATGATCTGTTGTTGATGATGAACGAAGCTGTTGTTGATGTTATGACGATGATGATGATGATGGATAAAGTGGTGGTAATGAGGACATTGTTGTTGTTGTTGATGATGATGATGATGATGATGATGATGATGATGATGATAACAACGATGTAGCTATGACGATGAAAGAAGAGTAAAAAGACAGCAGACGATCACGACAATTATAATTACATGAAGCTATTAATTATTATACGACGATATTATATATCAACGCATAATTTACATGGCTATGCATAGGCCTTCAGTTCATATATCATGGACCACGGATCACCCTTCTAAGGCTATTATCATACAGATTACGGCGCTGTAGAAAGTCTTAGACTAGATCCGTTTTATTTACCTTTAGCCGCTGCTAGTGTATTCGAAAATCCGATATGACGTCACCAAATGGAGATCCTGACGATGATATGTATGAGATTCCGAGTAATCCTCCGATGCGGATAACGCCAGCATCATCAGCCAAGCCAGGCCTTGGATTCAACGGCGGCAGCAACCTCAGGTTGCTCATCTCAAAGTTCGAGACTGATTCGTCGAGGGCTAAACCGAAACTAGACATCCACACGTCGAAAACCGAAAGCGAAACTCAAAACCGACAGCTGAACAGTAAAGCCGAAACTAGAACTGAGAAGGTAAAGACTGAAACCCAAGACCTCAAAACCGAAAGCCTAGCCCGAAACGCAAGCGCCGAAACCCGAAATCTAAAAACTGGAACTGGAGTTGCCACGGGGGGCAACAGTCGCAACGGCTCCGCAACATTAACACGCCTGCCTCTGCCGCCACCTTTTGAGGGACACAAGACGGGCACTCTGGGCAGCCCAGCCAATCGGCCGGCTCCAACACCCTATAAACCGCCAGCCACGGATTTGTTATTCGTTGACCCCATAAGTGGGCGCAAGTACCGCCTGCTGCGACTTCTACCTTTACCCCCGGACAGTCGTCCTCCGAAGAAACCGACCAAGACATTTCAGCTACGGCGGCTGAACTTCAAAAACTTCGACCGCTGATTACCACCCACTCTCCATGGCGACGACCGTTTCTCAACCCTAGAGACCTTGATTATGAGACCACAAGACTATAAGAATGCCCCCACAAGGAAATCCTGGATCCGCCACTGGCAGGAACACCCTCCACAATGGTGCATTAGTACAATCAAATGAGTCAGGATGGTGGCAGAAGGACATGGATGGTCCCACTAAAAATCTGGGAGCTTTGCCTCCCACTATTGGTGCTAATGAATAAAATTTTAGTGTGCCTAAGGTCGTCAAAAAAATTAAAAGCTGAAGTCAACACAGGCTGTTGAAGCTAAACACGGTCATCAAAATGTGGGTCACGAGTAAAAAGGTCGTCAGAGTTCGACAAAGTTATGTAAGTATGTAAGACATTAGTGACGGACGGTGTTGCTTACATGTTTCTTTTGTCACTGTCTAAATCGGCCCTGCCCCCTCCTCAATTCGTGCCGACGCTCTTGAGTATAACGGTGCTATGTACGTTTAGATCGACATCGAATTGGACATCAGTCTTACTAGTACATATATTACATCACACGATAATGTTTTAATACAATACGCGGAACTATTAAATTTACATGAACTATTAAGCTTACATGGATGATATATCTGTGTGTTTCATTGCGTACCATGTTAAAATAGTCCTACCCCACAATTCTGTTCTTGCACAAAATCTACTGCCGTGGATTCACCTCTGTGGCCATTTCTGCCAAACAGATTTGCAAGATTAAATCCTATGTAAATTGTCAAACGGTGCAAGCCTACTACGATGGCAGTTATGTGGAAAACCCGGCCATGCCCCATCTCAGTTCGTGGGCCAAGGTAAGGGCATGGTAGCATATTGGATAGGGCGTTCGGCTTGTAACGCGTAGAGTACGGCTTCGAGCCTTCTCCGAGACGGTTACTGTGCAGAGACCTTGAGCAAGTCTTTCACTCACAGTTGCTCGGCGCTATCGATTGATGCTAGGCCATTAGATAGTGGCGCCTAATAAATGCAGAAATAATAACTGCAACTGAAAAGTGTACAAACAGCGGGGGAAACTAGAACAAGGTCATCCAAAAAAACTTATCTGCTTATCCTCCTCTGCAAGGTAAAGTGAAAGAAGTTAAATGTGATCTTGCCCCACTAGGGTCCCTTCTTTTAAGCTTCTGTATTGGCTGTGTGGCCTACTGGTTATCAAAGTCCCATTTAACTTGAAGAAGGTCGGTTGGGGAGGAGTCAAGAGAAAGGAAGAAGCTGCCCACAGCTATGGTAAGGCCCTATTATTTAAAATGTATGTATGTTTAAGTAATGAACATACACAAAAACTGCGTCAGCGATTAGCGAACAATTAAGTGTAAGTGACAAGTTACAAAATACGTGTGAAGATGAAACAGGATGATTAATAGCCAGACCGCTGTTCACTATGTATGTCACAGACAGTCGCGTTCATTGGGCCCATGGTGGGGCCGCATTGTGCCACTTGGGGGCAACTGGTGGTCAGCTGTGTGCCCATTGTGGACCCAAGTGACGAACATGGCTGTCAAGAGTTAGAGGTCTATCACGAATGAAAGCATGTAGGGCCTATAGGGAGTTTAAAAGGCCATTTAGCATCTGTATGATGCCATCTGTATGAGTGAAGGATTTCACCAGATAGGCGTTACATCTTCGAAGAATGAGAATGGTGGGTGCTGTATATCCGCGTTGCGATATAGTAAACAGTGTAGACGGCCGTAATAGAAACAGTAGGGCCTAACAGAAATCGCTTCATTACTTTATTACTCGCGACCATCCCACTCATAACCATCAGTTACTCAGGCCTACTAATTAGTCATCCAGGGCCGGCGCCAGAGTATTTGGCGCCCTAGGCGAACCTGTCGCACTTACCGGCGGTAAGTGCGATAACTAATTAATATTAAATTAACTAATTTAATATAACCTTCACATCTTTAATTTAGTATCGTCGTTCATTATAATGAGCTACAAATCATTATTACTTCTAAATAAAACAAAAATATGGCACTTAATAATTTTTAATTTTCGTATAATTAATTTATTAATAAATGGTGGCAAAACGGAGGCAATGTTTAAACAAATATTTCAGTATGTAGCTTTTCTGCCCCCCCCCCCCCCCGATATGTGTCGCCTAGTGGTTAAACGGGCCCCGATCTTGACCCGGAACCGTACCCTTTTGCCTATCGATTTTGTGTTTAGACTGAGCGCCTGTGAATAAGCTGGTCCCCACGGCGCGGCTTTCGTTGGGCGTTGTAGAAATCTTGGGATTACGATTTAGTCATCCCATTACTTCCTGCTTTAGATATTTGCAAACACTTGATCAATGGGAGGGAGGTTTATTGAAAGTCCAATTCACAGGCGTCACTGTGTAGGATGTAATGCGATGATTGAGTATTTGTACTTTCAGCAGGATATCTTCTGATGATCAACAGAAATTAAATGAGGCAAAGTGAGTCGACTTCAACAGCCTTGGCAAATAAAAGATATCGTTAAATAGGCCCTACAGCTTACAATCTTTAGACAATATCCTTTAGTAGGATTCAATCTAGATCATCGCAAGGTAAAGTTAGGTCTAAGTATAAATCAATACAGATCGAATAATAAGAGAATATCGTGCAGTAGTAGCTGCTTTCATGGCCCAATGTATCGAGGCAACAGGGATTCCGTATAAATGTAAAAAGCAGAGCGGGAACGGAAGAGGCCGGGAAAGAGGAAGGGCAGTTGAGGGAGGAAAAGATTTGGGACAGAAAGAAACAGGGAATGTGGTATTGGGAGGGGAGATTGAAGAGCAGAGAGTCGGTGGGAGGAAAAGGAGAGGAAACTGGAGGAAGTGTGAGCGGGAGAAAAGGAAAGCAAACAGGCATTATAAATGTGGAAGAAGGAGCGGGAGAGAAATGCACAGGATGCATGCATGCCGGTAGATCACATTGTATTATAATTCATTCTGGTTACCTTTCATCAACTCTTTCAACTGTTCTTCGTCGAGGCTGGGATGGGAGAGCTTCTGAGTAGATGGGAACGAACGAACGAACGAAGCGCGTTTTTCTTAATATAATTATTTGTGCATTGAACCTGACTAGATGTTTTCGACATCTAGCGGGCAACATCTCCATGACGGCAATGTACACAAATGGCGGAAAATTCCTTTTTCGTTTGCAGACTGAGAAGTCACATTTTTAGAATTACTGTCTTTGTCGGTTTTTACGCCGTTTGACTTTTTACTTATTACAATCTTTGGATTCTCAATCTGCTGGTTATTAAAACGTGTATAGTGCTGTAATATGCTTATAGCGAAATCGCATGCTGCAAGTTCATTCGCATTATTCGGCATTTACTGTCAAACGAACTTCTGGCGGACACGTGAAAAATTCGGCAGGTTTTCACCTTTTCCTACTTGTTCTAATTTATAGCTAGTAATGTTGGTTGCTAACACGTCGTCCTTACGCATGTGCATCCGGGCTTAGATTTTCAACTGCATCATGTAAAATTGAGAATTCTTTATCCAGGCTGCAATAAATATGTTGTCCCGTTTGATAATTCATGTCGTGTTCGCACTTGATAGAAAGTTCCTCCAACCCCAAAACCTGACATCTGAAGACTGTTATTGATAGAGTCGTGTAAAAATGACCATTTGCTTAACTGTTCCAAAAGTTCAATTGGCAATCCTTGCTCAAACCATGCATTCACTGTGTGAAGATATGCTGTCCTAATGAAATGTCATATCTGTGCTTTAGCTGAAAGATCCAAACACCCCAAAGTATGCCTATGAGGGCTGTCATATAAGCAGATATACTTAACAGTGCCAGCAGCTTATGCACAATGCAACAGGCAGAAGCAGCGTGCTGCTTCAAAAATACGCAACTATCTCATACATAGCAGACCACTTCAGTGTTGGTGTAGCTGAGTTATATATATTAGGGAGGCATATAAATATGTGGCCATAATTTAATATAGGTAGGAAAATTTTTGAAAAATTTATATATACATGTAAATATATACAAATATGTATGACATATATTATGTTAACAAGTGAAATGCAGTGATATGCAAAATACTATTTTGCAGAGTATTTTTATTTTGAAAATACAACATAGTATTTAATTTTGTGTTTTAAAATACTTTTCTGGAGTATTTTATTCTAGGTATTTCGAAATAACTTTTTTAAAATTTGCTTTTACACAGTTCAAGATTATGAGGTCAATGACATTGTAATTATCAACAGTAAAAGTAATAGCATAGCAGTTAAATGTCTTTTGGTGAAATGACCTTAAATAAACCTAAAACAAACTAGTACTTAAACACGACGAACAGCCTAATTAACTAATCACTAAAGTATTGAAGACAGTGTCTAAGTACTGCATAAAATTATGTACGAGATTGCAAAGTATTTTCAAAAATTATTTTTGAAAGGATTTTCAAGTAGTATTTCATTTTGTATTTTAAAATACTTTTTAAAAAATATTTTAAATTTTCAGAATACTTTTTGGCCAGTGTTTTATTTTGTATTTTCACAATACCTTTTTAAAAATATTTTACACACATCTAGCGAAGTGCGACTGGTTTTTGTCTGGTGCGTTCTGTGCGTATGTGCACTGGCTTGGCCAGTTCCAATATTCTTAAGCATCACTTGATCAAGAATGAACTTTACGCTTTCTTAAATTTCAACCAGTCTGAGCTTGCCAGGTTGTTTTACTTGTTAGCAAATATTGCACGTTATTCCAGTGATGTTGATTATATATGTATGTATCTGACACTTTATTTAGCACCTTTTAAGTACATCGCAAAAGTGCTGCCCGCGATAGCCTATGTGGTGTTACAGATTAAACTCATTTTAATTCAGGGCCATTCATTTCATTTGCAATGTTTGTTAGCATGCTTTCTGCAACTGCTAAATTTTCTTGAAGTGAACAATTCTGTATCGCTTGTTTTGGGGATACAGTGGGGAGAGACAGCTCTTTGTTACAATACTCTGTGTTACATTATGTTCTCCTGATTTCTGCAGATTAGGTGATGACCAACCAACTCATTAAAAATCTTCGGCGAGCTGACTCGCTCAACTCCGAACTAAGAGTTCTTTCGTCTGTGAAACATGCAATGTCAGATGAAAGTGAAAGCGAAAGTGAAAATTCATCTTCGGAAAGAAGTTCATCTAAATTCAAGAGTGAACCAACACCTGTTGGTGACCTAAGATTTCGCTTGGGGTCGCTATGTGTATCTGAAGATGATCTAAAGTTCCTTCTTTGCCGTATTTTTGACCGGCGATTTGGCTGGTCTGAACAACACGCAGGGAGTGTGAAGGGACTTACAAGCAAAAAGTCTTCACTGGACAGCGATTTGAAGGACAAAAGTCAGATCAACAGCATCCTTGATGACGTTATACATTTGTGAGTCTAAAATCTGATGCTAATGATGATATAATGATAATAAGGGCTAGCAAATGGGGTTGATGCTCCACGCCTCAGGTTCGGTTGTTTTCCCTGGTGGTATATCGTGTTTGGAAACACTGGTAGAGGTGGTGGAGCTTATGGCAGCAACATCACAGATCTTACCTGCGTGAAGAGCCATTAGAACCTGGGGGAGCTTCAACCCACCACCAGCCTTATAGAGTGGGCTTCAACCCAAGCGGTCCTTGGCTTGGGGGGGCGGGTGGTGGCAACTTCCGTGGCCTAGTTGTTGTTGGGCAGAAAGCACTGGGTTTTTTAAACCACTACTTTACATCTGCTAAACGTATGAATATATGCTGATGAAATGATTGGTTCTATGAGTTGCTGAATAGTTAATTGATTTATTAATTTGTTTTGAGAGCAGTAGGTACTGGTTCATTTATGTATTATCTTTTCATTTTTCATTCATCATTAAACATTGTTGTGTTCATTTACTAACCAATTGATTTTCTGAATGAGTGATTTGTGGATGTACTTCTGATGTGCTTCTTCTGGGATTTGCAGATTGATGGAAGAAAGATTATCTGTGACTTTGCTGTCTGGATTTCATTATGCAGTCTCACATGGTCAGTGTTACTCGTTTTTCTCAACTCTCCTTGTTTATTTAACCTCCTTAGCGTTAACCCCGAGCCTTACTCGGACCCGAAATTCTATGTAAAAACGGTTAACCGTGAGCGTGACTCGGGGTAATTAGCATTCATATTATATGGGTCTCAGCCTATCGCAAACGTTATATTTTTGAAATCTAACATCATTTAGGCTAAGATAATATAATTAAGCACAGAAATAAGCGGAAGATATTTTTAGAATTGGGTCATAAACATGAAAATCAACCAATCAAATCGGACATTTAAATCGCAAGTTTTAAGTAGCCCAAGATGGTGGCGCTGCGTGGCCTTACCGACGGCGAAATTCGGCAAATGTTTAATGAATAATTGGCATCAGGTGATGACAATTTCTACTCATCTGACAATGAAAACCTGTTTGGTGCATCCAGCGTGGAAGATGAAGTGACTTTGGCTGAAGAACATTCTGACATCGACACCTAGTTCACAAATGGCTTCCGATACATGTTGTAGGAGCAACGTGAAACTGGATCGGACGGATCCGATGCTAATGACTCGGGTGAGATAGAATGGACTGAATAGGTATAAGATTTTCCAGTCTCACCCCTAACTGTGCCATTTACATGTGTCTGTGGCAGACCAGCCCATGGTGCATCATTTTTTCACTTCTCACTATTTTTACATAACAATTTTTTGATGTGCTAGCTGAAGAGACCAATCTGTATGCTCAGCAGAATAGATCAGATGAACTGCTGTTCATCATCAGCTGCAGGTAAACCCATGCATGTGTCAATTACAACTATAATTTTCACATGGGTGGATTCCTGATTACCCTGTGACTTGGGTAATCAGAATGCTATTACCCGGTTGGCCGGTAGTGGGGGTACATTTTCTGGTGGGGAATAATGTTGCCATTTTCATTGCCTATGTTATCTGGATAGAAAATTCTCCAAAAGCCCAAGCAGATTTGGCATATTCCAGAAGAAGGTCTAGCATAAAGCATCGACACTTCAGGTGGGAACTTGCCAAAGAACTAAACAGGTTTCAGATGTGCTTGGCAACTGACCTTGTGGGCATATTCCTCACCCATGCTGGCCGGCAGTGACAGAGGTCACATCTTGGTCAGGCTTATGGATTGCTGCCGTACTTGCATTTTATGTTCAGAGAATAAGATCACAACTCCCAAAGGGCTGCCCTAAGAAGACAGTGTAAATGAAAAGCAATCAAAGTTGCTTTTTGCAGAGTTGGCTGCTTCCACATGTACCATGAGCAAAATCAGATAGTGGTTCCATGAACCAGTGCTGAGTAAATAAATAATTGCCTGTGGGTATAAAGAAGGTAAGCAGTATAGCACTTCAAAACACCTGTTCAAATTTCCATTCCAAATTGTCCTCCTAGAACTATTCAGTCCAGTCTGTTGAGAAAGAGGAGTCGATCCAGGAAGCTTCAGCCATCTTCAGGATGACCATCCACTGTCGATCCAGCACACTCAAGCATTTCTGAAATTGGCTCTTTTCAGAGCCACCAAATGTTTGAAAAGGAAACAAAACATCAGTCTGTTTTCCTGTCTGTGTGTGTGTGCCTGGCTTGTTGTAATGTTTCTGTTGTTACCCTGTTGTACATCTTGTGTTTTTGTTGTTGTGGTTGTATTGCTGTGCATGTGTTTGGGAAGTGGTGGGGTGGGTAGGCAACCCCAAACTTTTATCTCAAAACTGGACAAAAGGATTGAAAGAGGAGATAAAATGCTAAAGAATGATGTTAGTCTCAAGTCTGTATGTGAAAAAATGACCAAGATCTGATAAGTTAAAGATTTCTTACTTTTCTGGTATTTTCTTATATTTGCTTCGATTTTTATGACTACGGTCTACGTACTAAAATTATTGTATCTTTTTAATTTATGAAAATGTTTTAAAAATTTTTGGGGGATTTTGTCTGATAATAATTTTTGCACAGTTTTTGTGCTGACACTACATATGTTGTCACTGAAATTTATTTTCTATAGGGGCTTGAACATGAAGAATGTTTTAAAAATGGGGTGGGGTACAGTTTGGGGCAACTTTGGGTACCCCCAAAATTTGTATGTCAAAAACTGGACGGATGGATGGGAAGTGGAGATAAAATGCTAAAGAAAGCTGTTTACCTTATGTCTCTAGGTCAAGAACTGACTGAGATATCACAATTTGAAAACTTTAAGTAATTAGGCATTTTGCGGTGAAATATCTCTTCAGTATTGGGATAAATATAACGTTTTCGGCATGTTTTTCTGGGTGGATATCTAACGCTAAGGAGGTTAATGCATTTTTCCTGGTAATCTTACTTGTTTTCAATGTTTTCTTCTTGGCTTCTTATCTTATCTAATCTTACCACTTCCTTGCAAGTTACACAGCCTAAACATGAGTTTATCAATTTCTCAGTTTCAGTAAGCTCAGTAGCACTACTAAGTGCAATGGCACTACTAAGTCCTTACTGAGTCCTCTGGTTGTCTCTTGCATGCAGTTAGAGACCAATTAACGATAACCCCATCCTTAGTTGACATGTGTCCAGTTGTATGAGTACTTTCCATATTATGATCGAACTTGCCTTGCATTGATTTTTTGGTGCTAATTGCATCTAGTGATTGTTCTGCAGCTCATAGTAAGCCGGTCGTGAGAAATCGTACAATAATTCATGTCATGGATTGGGTCTTGGTGAATCGATCTGAAGAGGAGGAATTTCCCACTGATGTCTTCCTTATTATCAAAGTAGCTTTCTTTTTATCAAGATATCATCTTAATTGTTGTCATCATTGTCATCATCATTTTTGTTGAGTATTTTGTTAGGTAATATAAATCCTCATCACGGTCAATGTCTACAACATCATCAGCTTCCGTGTCATCCCCCTCCTTCTCCTCTTCCTCATCATCATTGTCTTCATCATTGTCATCATCACTGTTATCATGATCATTATTATTGTTGTGATGATCTGAAAATTTAATACTGATTTTGTTACTCTACAGTTGAGTTTTTTCGATGCTGTTGAGAAAATATTTGTGTATTATTGTCGTTTCACCTTCCACCAATTCAGCCTCCTCGTTGGACAGTGGTGCTGTATAAATGCTGCAAGTGGAGTGATGTATGTGCCTTTTCCAATCTTTGCATTTGTTGACTTTAATGTCATAAAAGTTACTTAGCAAAATTATTTCTTATATTGGTTAGGAAATAGTTGTGATGGCACTGGTGGACGTTTGGTCCTTAATTCGAAACAGCTGCGTTGTTCGCCTCTGTCACCTGATCGAGTTCTTTGGCATGGAGCAGCTCAAGGATTTCTTTATGACATTGGTTTCAGTTAGTTAATCATAAAATAAAATACGAAAACAAAATTTAAATGTAATGAATGAAATTATGATTGAGCAGGTGAGAACATGAGATGATTTAATGAGGGAGTGAGCAAGTGAGGGAATAAATAAATTTAACTAGTCACTTAAGAATAAGCTTTGTTACATCAATCTGATAAACACTGCTGCTTATTAATAACTTGACTGTATCTTACCTTTGCCTTTAAACTTCTTCATTTAGTCATTTCTACAGAAATATTTCTCGGTGAGTGGAGTTTCTCTAAGAGTTGAGTCATGGTTCTATCAACAGTCTTTGGAAGTCACTGAGATCAGTTTGAAGGAGAGATTCTTTCATTGTCTTTCTTTCTGTGTTTTGTGCTAAAATGCCATATTTTGGGCACGTTTCTGTTGATGTCTCGGGTACAAAGTCTGATCTTCCACAGACATTCTTTTACACTAAACCAACCAATTTCTCTATTCTCAAGGGTGTCAGCCTCGAGTAGCTACTTTAAACAAAATGAAGAATTATGTTGAGGGATTTAGTTCTGTTTCCATAATTTTAGTGGTGAAATTTTGTCTGTCATTTCTAGATTTGCCAAGATTCTGGAAGAGCCTGGCAGGCAAGGGAAGGGGCTGTCATGGGTAGGTGCTTGTCATCTGCTAGATGGAGCTAATAAAGTATTACCTAACTTTACCTTAAGGTAATTAAGTTCCATTTTTTGCAAGGGACAAGCAGGTTGATCTTTCTTGTATTTAACAGCATGAAGTATTTTATGCAATGTATTTGGATATGAATATTAGATCTTTAAAGAACATCATCAACAGAAATTTATTTCAGTGTGTTTTTTTCTGTGGCAGTGTAGTCTAATGTAAAATCTTGCAATTTCTTGGCATCACAAAAACTAGCTGCTTCACTGGCACAACAAGAAGTCACAAAGGTGATATGTCATTTTTCAGATGCACATGTATAAATGCATGTGTTTTATTGTAGGGGTTTGAGAATGAATATCTACATAATGAAGTGATCTGTGCAAGCATTGTTTACTATGATTGAACTAGTAGCTGGGTCATGTTGGCTTTCCTTAGTAACAGTGTAGTGTGTTTTCTGCCATTGGGCTGGAAGGTGTGCTGGTTGGAAGGTGTGCTGGTTTGTGGTGTATTGCATTGTCTATGGTTTAGTTTTAAGAGTAAAACTGTACTTGTGCAGGAATCAGTTGTGTTATCCGAAGATTTCAATGGATCGGATTGGTTCCAGATGAACGCACAAGCCTGGAAATCCTTTCACCAATGGCAGAATGTGTTCTTAAGGTTGTTACTCTGTGCTTCTTTGTTCTACTTTATTTATGATAAATTAATCATTTGTTACTATTATTATTTATTAGTTAGTCATTTCTGTCATGCCAGTATCTATAATACACAAGGCATCAAATGATGGTGCACCAAAGCCAAGCCACAATCAGGTGAATATCCAGAAGGTCAGTCCACTAAGGTAGAGGCTATCTACTGTGGATAAGCAATTTTAAAAAAGTAAATTTAAGCTGAGAACAGAATAACACAAGTGATTGGGCAGTATGAGAGAGTTCCAAATCTTTCCTTTTCTGATACAGGTACAGGGAAAGAGTTCCAAATTCCTCCTCTTCTGACCGATTCACCAAGACCCATATCCATAACATAGCAACTGAAAAATCTCATTCACCAAAAACAGTTCTAGTCTTAGGTATGACTCAAAAAAGTCACACCTAAGACCTAGTGCTTCAGCCATAAGTCCAGAGGCTTGGAGAGTTTCTGTACAGGTCTGTTAACAAGTGCTACCTTTGCTTTTACCTTGAGATCGGTAAAGCTGTATCTAAAGCTTGTAAAGTTGCATGTAAATCTTGCCATGGAGTTCATAAGATCTAGTTTTCACTCAAGATCTGTACTTTCCTTTTAAAAATATTTTTGTCTGCCCGGTTTACTGACTGAAGTTAGATTGTTTTTGCAGCTGGACTGTGGCAGAGCAAAGCTGAGGGCATTAGGTGTATGTATATCTAGATATTTACATAGCACCTTTAAGAACCTCTCAGAGGCACCATAGCAGCTGTTAGGTTAGAACAGTCATGTGATTGTTTTCTGTGATTTGTGTTATTATCATGAAGTAGGTGATTGATTAGGTGCTTATAAGTGCAAGCTGCTTCTTAGATGGTAGGGAACTTTATTAACATACAGCTATCTAGTTGTCTGACTAATTTATTATTATTTTATTGTGGCACTAAGTAAAAACCGAATAAATATAAATTAAATCATTCTATTACTTTTGGACTGTTCATCTCTGCTGTTATTGTTTTGCATTTATTCGTTTGTTGGTAATTTTGTATAATTTTGATGCTTTTTGGGTTGTGAATTATTTCTTATCTTGCTTTGGTATATTTTTTGGCTTATTCTGTTGTAGTTTGGAAAGGAGGAAATGAACATGATGCCAGAGTTTATCAGTCAACAGATGTCTCAGCTCGTCTACAAGCTCTTGGCTGATGCTCAGCTCACTGTTCGTGAGCATACAATCAAAGCCTACTCACTCTACATCTCACGCTCTGAGTTCAAGGTATATTTTCTTGCTACATTCTGATGCACTTTGAAGGTAGAAGAAAGGTTGTAATTCAGTCCAGTGCAAATTTAAAGCCATGCCAATTGTCTGGACAGGTGTTTTCATGGCACTTTTTGTGATCAGTTGCTTTGTAATTCTTTTTCAGGAGGTTCTGTCATCGTTTCAAGCTACGATCTCTCAACTCTGTCAGGTGTCAAGTGCAGAAATGAAGCCTTCAGATGAGGTGTGTATTATATTGTTCTTTTATATTGTTCTTTTATATTGTTCTTTTATATTGTTCTTGATGAACAAGATTTTTCTGTTGCTGGATCTCAGTTCAGTCCACACTTCTGTCCATTCAACTCAGTGTCTTATGTCATTTCAGTTTCAGCTTATGGCTTACTGTTTTCAGCTGGCTTATCCACCACAGGCTGTCTCTCTGTCTTGGTGGACTGACCTTCTGGATATTGACCTGATTATTGTTTT
The DNA here is from genome assembly GCA_964023275.1 of Norana najaformis. Lineage (NCBI taxonomy): Eukaryota > Metazoa > Annelida > Clitellata > Crassiclitellata > Hormogastridae > Norana > Norana najaformis. The sequence goes on from OZ029921.1 coordinate 6,772,024, forward strand.
GATGTTGGTGCACCATCGCTTGATGCCTGGTGCTTTAGATAGCGGAGCTATAGAAGTTGCTAATTAATTAATAATAATAATATCATATTGTAATAGTCAATTTACATATTACCTCGTGCAGGATGAACTATTCAGCAGCGCTCAGTGGTATGGTCCGGATTCATGTAATGTAATGTAATGTAACAAGCATTCATATAGTGCCTTTCAAGCATCTTTCATAAGCGCTGGTCACATGGCTATTCAAACGATCTAAACAAGTGCCTCTTAAAGTGAACAGAAAGAGAATGTTGAATTAAACTAAGAGGTAAAGAACAAATGTCTAAAGGGCGGCTGAAAGAATCTGTTATTTTGAAATAGGTCACCTAGACCAGTGAAAGGAAAAGAGGGGATAAAAGATGAGATTACAGAAAGCTTAAGATAAGACATGATGAGAAGGTAATAGGAAGAGGAAGAATAGGTAAAAGAAAAAGACAGGACATGGTATGGTAGAGAGCAGGGATTACTCATGTGGATGTCCTCGTTTTATTTATTTATGCTGTATTTTAACGATTTTCAGAGACGGACTGATGACTCGGCTATGTCCTGTGTTGAGCCTCAGTTGCTGCATCATCCATCTGTCCTAAATCCAAATTTTCGGTTTCTTGACGCGTACCTGGCGGAGGGACTTCTTGGCCTCTGTGTCCATCTCGTCAAGGTCAGGCAGTGAAAGTCTGCTATTTAACAATGTAAAGTAAATTTGGTGTAATTATTATGTTGGAAGACTTATTTGTATTTAACCAAAAGATTAACCAGGTACTTAAACCAAAATGAGACTAACCATTAAACTGTTTTGCATCTTTATCCTTGTTTCTGTGGTACTAAAAAGAATTGAAAAGCTAGGATTAACCCAGATTTTGTTCTTGCCAAGTTCTTTTCTTGAAAACGTGGATGATGTATATTTTACGTGTAACCTCATAATTCGTACACTATTGGTTCATGAATTTATTTCATTTGGAAGAGAAGAAGAGCATTACTGTAAGCCAATCATGATAGGCTGTAGTAGGTATGAATTAAAGGCAGGCATTTAACATGTTATTAACATGATTAACATGTTAAAATTTTGACACAATTAAAATTTTAGCGCATTTTATGTTTAGCATAGTACTCTGTTTTATATATTTCAGATATGCAGCCATCAAACTATGCTGTATCTTTATTTATGTAAATATGCTGTATCTTTATTTGTGTAAATATGATAAAAAGCATGTTTTAAGTGTTAAATAGTTACTGTTTCTTGGTGTTCCAGCATTTTCCTTCTGGGTACCTCCTTTCCAATTGGGACAGCTACATCTCTGCTTTTAACCAGCACATTATGCACCCGGCTTCAACTGTGCGGCAGGCAACCAGCGTCATCTTCAAGTTCATAGGTACATACGCAGAACTCTTTTTCTGGGATGCTACTCTTTCTTGCAACTGGCTAACTGACTCTGCTAGTGATTGATTAATTCATTCATTCATTTGTGCATTTATTGCTATAAGTGAAGATGTTATGATAAACCTGGGTCAGGGTTCTACTTAGTAGAGTTATGCATTAGCAATGTTAACATCATGTAAGTTTTCAGTGATGAATGAATATTGTAATCATAATCTTGAGATTTCTACAGCGCCCAACGAGTTTCAGGAACCAGCTTATTTACAGATGCTCAGTCAAAACAAAATCGATAGGCAAGTAGGGTTCGGTTCCAGGTCAAGATCCAAAAGGCAGGCAGGCAGGTGGGCAGGCAGTCAGATGGCTACAGTGGGTGGTGTTTGGAATTGAATCTGCAGGATAGATAAGGGGAAGAAGAGGAATCAGGATAGGAATAATGGATAAATAAAATATCAGTCTATCTGAACTTTAGCCATAACAAATAGAACTCTGAGTGATAACTAACACCTATTTCAGCCAAATGGTAATAGGCTGCTTACGAACATCAGAGGGTAAACTGTTCCACAAGGAAGGTCAACACGTTTAATCAAAAACTGTCTAGTATTGGTGTGGGCTGAGCTTCCATAATAATTATTCCGTAATCTAGCATATCGTGTCATTGTTATTGGTATTACTTATGTTAATGTGTCTCACATCATCTGGATCAGTGTCATCTTTAATTTATTTTCATCATTGTTACTAACAATAATTTGCTTTGAATAATCGTTCACAGTTGCAAGAAACAGTAGCAGTCCAGCGATGCTCAAACTTGTGCTGCAGAATCTGGTCTCATACTGGTTCCCTAGTCTGGTTGATCTGACAAAGGATCTTTCATCCGGTTATCCAAAACAGAATCTCTTGTCATCATCTCGGATATCCATAACGGACCTCAAAGGTCTTGCAGCTGAAGGTTTGCAATACCAGCTCTTTATCTCGGTCTGCTTCAACTTGCTACCCACCATAGCCTAAATTCTGGTTTCTCTGACTTGTTGGAATTCACCCTGGCTTCTCCACAGATTATGATTTTGACTTGAAGTGACCATTGCCTGATTCCTTAGGCACTATAATAATGGCTCTGTAGAAGTCATTAGAATAGATTGTATTAGATGTCTTGGGAGTTATATCAAGAATCGTCTTATAATGATCTTGTGTTTTAATGTGGACATTTGCAAAAGCCAAACTATCTTTGGAATCCAAGTCCCTGACCATGTTATACCAAAATTCGTGTTATAATGTAATTGTAATTGTAATTTTAATTGTAATCTGACATTTATAAAGCGCCACTTCATCAGAGGCTCTCCCGACCCGAAACAGTGAGACCGCTGTCAAATAATACAGACTATAGGCGCTTGCAAAACTGTGGAAGGGACAAACGAATAATTAATGAATAGTGTTGCAAGGAGTGTCTGGTGTCTATGTGTATGTATGGTAAATATATTATATATTTGCTGTTATTTATGATTAATATAGTGAGTTACAGTAATTGCAGTCATAGCACCTAACGAGTTCAGCATATACTTCTGAGGACTACCGTCGATAGAGGTATATCATAAATCAAATTGGCAGATTACATTATGTAAACTGACCCTATTTGACCTAACGTCAGCTTTGCCATGATGTTATATAGATGAGACAAGTATCTGTATGGCTTGGCAATGGCGAGAGGGTCGGCTGTTGGCGTATGAGCTCATCTTTCAGTTCCTCATCAAGAACCATTGGCTGTACACATTTGGATCTGCCGACCAGGCTGAGATCGAAAATGGGGCGCCATCTGGCAACACTGCTGCCAAGCCCTTGCACTGTCTTCACGATTCTTTCAGTGGGAAAACGTGTCTGCGCTTACGAACTCGTGCACGAGGAGGCATCACTACTGCGGTTAGTTGTCCATATTTTTTGTATTTACTTATCTACAAATATTTAATTTATTTACCTGGTATTTATTTGATCATGCGATTGTGGGTTTGACTCTGTGTAACAAGCCTGGGCGAGTTGTTTGTACACACCGTGTTTCTGTCACCAAGCACTATAATTTGGTACCTGAGTAAGCAGGGAAATAAACAACAAGTCCTGCGATGCACTGGCCCAGTGTCCAGGACCTTGGGATTCGTACATTGCCAGCTAAAGGGCATAAAGAAAAGGAAATGAGCGCCTCCCTTACGTCTCACTTGTGGAATATGGGATACTTTACTTATTTATTTAGTTATAGTTGTCCCTGCAGTAATGCAGCTTCCTATTGGGAAGGCATCACTTGGTGCAAAGGCCCTCCGAATCAACTGTCTCAAGGAAACTTTTGTATATTTGGACTTCTAGTAAAACTACATTGCGACTTATACTGAATTTCACTTTGCACTTTGGACTTTAGTTTTGTTTACTAAATACTGCACTGCATTGTGTGTGCACTTGTCTTGAAGTGCCTTGTTTGTGCTTTTACCTATTTTTGCACATACCACTTCCTTTTTCACATTAAATTACCTTAAATTTCTTTGCTGCTTTAATAATAATTTTTTGCCATTAACTGTATGACTAATTTGGTTTAATTGGTTTCATTTAGGTGTGTAAAATTTGAGCATGTGTATATCAAGTATTTGCATTTCTGAAAAAATGAGGACTTTGTTTATTTCAAACATTTTTATTTTAAACATTTTTTATTTTGTGATATATATTTATGGGTTCTTGCAATTTTATTGGTTTATTTGTTTTATTGAGTTCATATTGCGGTGTTTCAATCTCAAAGGAATCTGTTGGCACTAGAAGGCGACGGCGTACACAGTCTTTCAGTGTACGAGAGACAATGCCGGACACCAAATTGAACGTTGCACAGTTTGCACTTCCTGATCACCTGCACTTAATTGTAAGCCAGATAAACAGCACTGCACTTTGTCGTCAGTATCATCATCACCATCATCATCATCATTTGTGTTTGTACAGGTGAAATTTATGTAATGCCTTTTAGAGAAACTATCTGAGGCATTTCTTACCGTGTGAGGTATGTGCAAGTAACAAAATAGTAGGATAGTGAGCTGCAACAATTCTGCCTTCTACAGCTTCTGAAGAAAGGTTGTCTAGCTGTTGGGTATTTTGTTTGTTCTTCAGCTGATATATCCTCCAATCCCTGGCCGACTCCTCTGCGGACTTTTTTTCAGAGGGGAGTGTAATAATTCAGCAGTTACCATACCATACCTTGAATGAGTGTGATGAACCAAACCGTTGCAAAAGGTTTAGCCTTGAATAAAAAATCACTGTCTTCATAAGCCACAAAAGATGGGAAAACATGAGGGTTCAGGCTGTGATGACAATGTGGAGCATGGCCATGAAGAGTTGGCAGCCGTCATTATCACCAGCATCATCATCATCATCATCATGTCAGTAAAAGCTTAATCATCCTCACTGTCATTAGTATTGTTGTTAAGTTCCTCATCAGGCATCAGTAAGATAATTATTGTTATAAAATTGTGATTGTTATCATTGTTACCATCGTTGTCATCAGCCTGATTATTTTTATCAGTAGCATCATCAGTCTATCAATCTTCTTCATCATTAGTATCACTGTAGTATTTATTATCTTTACCAGAGTGATCATCATCAGTGTAATAATCATCTTTATTTTCTTCAGTAAGAGCATTGTAGTCTTAATCATCAGCAGTGTTGTAATATCAATTAAACACAGTCTAATACCATGTAGTAGTAGATATGTAGAAGTCAGATTAGATTAGATTAGATTACTGGCAGATTGGGTTATTGCTTGATTAGTTTACACTGTTTACTTTCTGTACTATTTGCTGTATTCATTTTTCACTTATTTCCTTAAAAGAATTCTCTCGAATCAGAGCAGGGTCAAAACAAATTGAACAAGAGTCAAGTTAACTCAGAACGTCATCAGACCGAGTCGGGAAGGAGTCGTCTGACTCAACCGCGCTACTCGATTTCAGGGGTTGCTTGTCTGCCTGGCTTTAGGCTGTCAGGACGGGTGAGTCCTAGCCCCAGTTTCTTTGCCTTTGCATCTGAAATTTGCATCGTGTGAAATTAGCCATGTTTATTCCAGTGAGTTATGAGGAATATTGCCAGCTGCTGGTATTTGCAATTCGTCCAACACATTCTTAAACTTCAGAGGCATTCATGCTTCTAAGGACTATTGTTCACTGGGACGCGTACTGATAAGAGAAAGGCTACCTTACTGTAGTGTAGGCACAACCTACACCACTACTGTAGAAACCCAATATTTCCCAGCATTTAGGGTTCAAAGAGCAAGGAATAGCTGTCAGCATGTAAGCTTTATGTATGTATGTATGTTCTTATTATGTATGTATGTATGTATGTATGTATATGTGTGTGTATCTGGATATATGTACATAAGTACATATGTATGTGTGTGTGTACGTATATAATTATATATGTCTGTATTTATCAAAGCACATAGCATAACAGTATTTGAATACCAGGTACCTTTCAGATTGCTGCATTTTTATTATGACTGTACTCAAAAGTTACTGTTAAGATTTATCTGCACGTTTTCTTAGGTAAAAATGGAGGATTCTGATGCGATGGATCATTCAAAGAAGCCCCGGAAACAAGTGGAAACAAGGTTGCCACATTGGCATAATTTATAGTTTATGTGATATTTTCCATTTCTTGTGCTGTTCATAGTTTGTGTAAAATCTTTGTTTTGTTTAGAGTCTCATCTAATCTAATCTAATGATTTCTATAGCACCATTATGATCATGCACCAGAAATCAGTCATTGGTCACTTCAGGTGAAACAGTTATAAATAATCGTAACCCATTGAAGAAGCCTAGATGAAATTCAGTACGGTTAAGGAAACCTGAAGTTAGACCAGTTTGAAAGCAAGTTGAAACACATGAGTCTCGAGCTTAGACCTGAATCTGGGGTTTATATGGCTTTCGTATTTCATATTTCCAGTTGATTTGCAAAAAAATACATTATTTTTACATTTTCTGGTATTTAGGAGATTGTAGTTTTGTGTTTCTACGTATTTGCAATGTTTGGTATTTGAGTTTATACTTGTTTGGAATTTGTTGTTTTTTGGCATTTGTAGTTTTGGCCTGATTTATTTTTCTGACAATATTAGTTTCTGTTTGGTTGTTTTCATGGGCATTTGTTGGTATTGGCATTTGTAGTTTGCCAACTCAGAGAAGAGAATCTGTGAGTAGTTATGATGCAGCATCACTGCGTCTTCTTGGCCGACGTTACAATCTCCATGGCATTGGTGGCGCCACCTGTCGTGTTGCTCAGACTTTGTCATCTGCCGAGAACGTTTCACTTTTGCTCCAGTGCTTTGTTGAAGATAGTCGAGATCGGGTAATTAGTGCTAATCACTGCACCTCGTAAACGTTGCTGGCACTAGGAGTGTGTCAGTACCTTGCAGTCACTTTCAGTTGTTAAAGAAGATTTTTTGCCATTCCAGAACAATCTCCATTTCTTTTTTGTTGTGGTAAGGGCATAATTGTAAATTGCCAAATTTCTCATTAGCCCAATAAGCTACCTTTAAACAACAGTTGTATTCAGTGGTCGTGGTTGTGGTGTGGGTCATGGTGGTGGTGTTGGCGTAGAGATGTAAAAAAACATGTTTTTTTTGGCGTTGAAATATTTCAATGAAATATTTCAGTTTTATTTGAAAAATTTCAGTTTCCTTTGAAACATTTGAAATTATGTTTTTTTACATTTTACAACTAATTACAACCATAATAACAGTTTATTTATTTCTCTCATATTACATATTATATGCATTATTGTGTTAGTGATGACCATCCTCGAGATACTCAATTTATTTCTAATTATCTGTTTTTAAGAATGACTTTTATGAGAGTTACATTATATGTTGAAAAACATATTTTATTCACCAAATGTCACAAATTACAGTTTGATCTAATAAAGTAGATGTTATTGTTCATTGTTATGCTTAACATTTATTACACTGGCCAACAGAAAAAATTTTTTTTCTTGTTGCCTTCGGTTTTAGACCTGTTCTTGGGGTAATTTTGGGCGCTGATTCAGAAAATGTCATTGGATTGAGTGCATCAGGTCTAGTTTCTGAGATATCGTCGATTTTGTAAAGAAAACCCAGTCCACTCTTTAAACGATGTCTTTGGCAAAACTAGAATGTCATAATAAGCTTTATTTATGGCTAATTATAATTCTTGCTGATTCATATAATGCCTACATCCTTATAATGTAAAATCAGCATATCTTGCCGCGTGCTGAGATATTGCTGATTCAACGAAATAACTATTCCGTAGCCTACAGCTTACTCAGCACTAAATTCATGGCCTCATTTAGAATTTATTTGTGCTTATACAGCGTTTCATGGTTTCGAACTATGTAAATAGATTATGCTGAAGTCAGCATTTATAGCCTATATAAACCGCCTCCTGAAAGCTAGAGCAGCCGCAGTCGTCTTAGGGCATATTAAGAGTTGGTCGCAAGAACAATCTGTGAATGTGAGCATTAAATAACTACATGTTCTTACTATTTTTTAGGTTAGTCATTTAATTCCTCAGATGCGAACATCCTTAAGGTTATGGCTACTTCCAGACGGAGCTGCATTAACCATCCAGACATATTCTGCTACATTTGTGGGGAATACACACTAAAAGCAAACAGGAAACCGATTTCTGAGTTTGTAAAAAGAGCATATGTAGGTTATTTTGGTGTCAAACTTGGAGATCAAGATAAGCGATGGGCTCCTCATACAGTATGCAAAACTTGTATTGAACAATTGCGCCACTGGACAATTGGAAAGAGAAGCTGCCTGAAATTTGGTGTACCGATGGTTTGGAGGGAACAGATAAACCACTTCGACGACTGTTACTTTTGTATGGTTAATATCATAGGCATCAGTCGAAATAATCGTCACAAGTTGTCTTACCCTGATATACCTTCAGCCAGGAGACCTGTTCCGCATTCGGATATTGTACCAGTTCCACCTTTTCGCGAACTACCTCAGCTCTCAGACGATGAGACTTGCATGTCCAATATCGGACAAGATGACGAAAGTGAAGAAAGTGGGGGCAGTGAAAGTGATTTCCAATCAACTTCACACAGTGAACGTTTTGACCAAAAAGAGTTGAGTGATCTGATCAGGGACTTAAGTCTTTCCAAAGAGTCCTCTGAATTGCTTGCGTCCAGACTAAAGGAAAAGAATGCACTTCAGCCTGGAACGAAAATTACAATTTATAGAAACAGAGAAAAGGATTTGCTGCCATTCTTTACCGAAGACAACAACCTAGTATTCTGTAATGACATCAGCAACTTATTGAAGAAAATTGGTCTGTCGGATTACAGCCCAGATGAGTGGCGTCTTTTTATCGACAGTTCAAAACGTAGTCTGAAATGTGTGCTTTTAAATAACGGCAACAAATTTGGTTCTATTCCAATCGGTCACTCCACCAGGATGAAAGAAGAGTACAATGCCATCTCTTTAGTACTGGAAAAGATAAAATACAAAGAACATCAATGGGTAATTTGTGTAGACTTGAAGTATGGTAAATTTCCTCCTTGGTCAACAAAGTGGCTACACAAAGTATCCCTGCTTTTTGTGTCTTTGGGACAGTAGAGCCAAGCATGAACATTGGACAAGAAAAGATTGGCCTTCGAGGAAAGACATGGTGGTTGGAGCTCAAAATGTAATCAAGGAATCTTTGGTGGCACGAGATAGGATCATACTGCCACCACTACATATAAAGCTAGGCCTGATGAAACAATTTGTCAGGGCTTTGAATAAAGAAGGTTCATGCTTCGAATACATAGTACACAAGTTACCAGGAATTACAATGGAAAAATTGAAGGCTGGAATCTTCGATGGTCCACAGATCAGGCAACTTATGAATGACCCACTTTTCATACCATCAGTGAATGAAATCGAATCTTGTGCCTGGTCTTCCTTTGTTCTTGTAACTAAAAATTTTCTTGGCAACAAGAAGGCAGACAATTATGCACAACTAGTAGAGGATATGCTTCTTCATTTCAACAAGCTTGGCTGCAACATGAGCATTAAAGTCCATTATCTCCACAGTCACTTAGATCGCTTTCCAGAGAATCTTGGTGACTTCAGCGAAGAGCAAGGTGAAAGATTTCACCAAGACATCAAAACAATGGAAAATCGATATCAAGGAAGATGGGATGCACACATGATGGCAGACTATTGCTGGAATATTATGCGCGATTGTTCCGGCAGATGCCACACTCGGAAATCGTACAAAAGGAGCTTCTTCGGTGTCGAATGACTTGAAATTTTTATAACAAACTTGTTCTGTTTGGTATCATATAAGTACAGTTTCAGGTACTACCATTTTCTTTTAAGTATTTGTATTATTATGTTTATTTAGTGTATCACATAATAAATTGAGCACTACATAATTATAGCTATAGCCTTATGTTTTATGGGCGAGCAGAGGCAAGGACTGGTATATAGCATAATGTTCTACCTTTAAACAACACTTGTATTCAGTGGTCGTGGTTGTGGTGTGGGTCATGGTGGTGGCTCACATCACTATGTTGGCGGTGAGGACGACGAAGATGACGATGATGATATGATCATGATGATGACTTAGTAGCCCTATAACAACCGTATCATATAATATGATGATGATGGTGGTGTGATTGGGGATAGTTGAGATTAATTTTATATACTTGTAACAATAGTAATAATAAAAATTGTAATTCAGCCATGAAAACTTGTATTACTAAGTAGTAATATGAAGTAAGTAGCGATATGTTGGTTCACTTTTTTGTTTAGCCTAACTTGAATGAAATGACTGGAGTGCAGTTAGCAGACCTTCGTTCTCTTCTCCAGACAGTTCTGTTCCAGTGTGTGGAGAGCCTTGCCGACAGCCAATGGGAATTGCGTCGAATGGGTCACCAGGTTTCAAATCTAATCTAATTCTAATCTAATCTATAGCGCCATTATCATTAATGCAGAAGGCATCAATCAACGGCCGCTTTTAGTTAAACTGTAGTCAGGAATCTGTTGGAGAAGCAGGTTCAAAATCCTGTGGATCAGGGAAACCAGGAGTTCCTGTAAGTTTGGAAGAAATCCCTTATTATGACATAAATTCAGCTTTTAAAACATAAACTAAGATTTGTGTCTGAAATGCTTTGCATTACCATATATAAATCAAGAGAACTAACTGTTTGATATGTTTCTAATCAGTTACAAGGCTCTACATTTCAGCCAGCCTCACCATTTTCACGCTGTGCGGGCTCAAGACTTGTCTCTACGCAACCAGGTCCTGTGAATTGTCTTAATCTGACTGTACTGAGGACGTGGACAGCTCTCAATGTGCATGCCTTTTCCATTACTGGTCCTAAACTCTAGAACTCGTCTGGCGAATGTGTGCTGTGAAAAGCGTTAGCCATTAGATCTAGACTAAAACTTTATCTCTGGTGCAACAGAAGTTCTCAGATTATTGTTGTTGTTGTTGTTGTTATTAGTTTGGTGCCTTCTCAAGTGTTGTGTTGCATTATATAGTGTTATGTTGTCTTATGTTGCAGCTTCTGCCTTGTGTTGTTGAAGTTATCCGTTGGTACGACATGACCCTCTTGACAGAGTTGTGTGATGCACACTTCTCAGGACAAACTACACTTCTGAACTACGGCATGAGTCTTGCTGTCAAGTACTCCATGTGTCATGCGGCTGATCTGCTCGTAATGCTTCACTGTTCATCACACCTTTGGCAGGTGAGTCTAAGTGAATCGATATTTCGTGACTTACATGACGCAGGTATTTGTGGCTGAAAGTTCAGGCTGATAAATTTATGTAGTCCAGGTTTTGTTAAAAAAGTTGGTGAGTTGTGTTCACATGGCAGTTTAATACAGGGTGTTTCATTGAAAGTGTAAAAAATTGTTTGCATATTCTTGTGGGTTTATGCTTCTGTAGGATTCTGTTACATGCCAAGAGTTGATCAAGAACGTCACAAAACCTGTTCAGCTGAAGCTAGCGCGCTGGTGCTCTGTTGCGTTGCAATCTGTTGAGCGCTTGATCATCGATCGAATTACAATTGTGGCAGTTGAAGTGCTGATGCTTGCTGTAGTTCACTTCAATTCTACCCGACTGCCCAAGGTCAGCATTATTTTGGAAAGATTTTATTGTTATTTTAAAAAATATTTATATTATTTTTAAAATTATTTATATTGTTGCTTTTTGATTAATTTGTTATGTGCTGATGTTGTGGTTTGACATGAAAGTTAGAGGTACTTAAACATGTAGTTGTACCGTTTATATAGCACCTTTAAAATCTGCCAAAAGCAGTATGGTGTTGGTGAGACATGGACTTCATGGTAATGTGTTGGTAAGGTTAATATAGGATTTAGTGTTTTAGTGCCAAAATAGCAACTTTCTCAATCAGCTATTGTTAATCATCTAGGTTCTTTGGTGTTTTCTTGTCAAACAGTGTCATCTTTCTCCAGTGTAATCTTTTACTCCTTCCATCATCCCATCGTGTTAATTGTTATTTTAATGTAATCAACCACTTATGCAGCACCATAAGTGGAAATACCATGCAACTCCTGTCTTTACAGCATAAAATCATAGTCAAATGGAGTGGTTTTCGGCCCCTTGTGAATAGACGGAAGAAATGTAGAGAGCTACGGCCCAGCACAGAAGTTTTGCTGTGGTTGGTCCCGCTTTTTGGAATGACCTTCCTAATGGCCTATGCCAGGAACTTCTTAGTCTATCTTCCCCTTTTTCCACAAGCGCTTGAAGACCTTCTTATTTCCCAGTTCTTCTGGGTTGTAGGGCCGGGAGCGCCTCTGAGGGGTTTACCTCGAAGTGGCGCTTTATAAATTTTTGATTACATTGTTCCAGAATGATTTGCTACTAACGACATCAGCTGTTCTATGCTGCGATGAAAGGTCTAGGAGCTGGTATTGCTAAGAAAGATCTAGGTGTTCATGTTGGAGGTTACTTGTCAACTTGTTCCAGAATGGTGCTTGCATAGACATGATGAAACGAGGAGATTCAGAAACAAGGAGAGAGGGAAAGTTTAGGCTCAAATGTGATGTAATTGGAATTTCTACTCCACCACTTCAAGGAAACCAACCGGTGCTGTATAAATTTGTTTGTTTTCTTGTTGTAGGAATCTGAAAAGGATGTTGCTGCAGTTGTTGGCGTACTAGTCGGCATCTTCTGCCAGGCGAATGCCAGAACGGAAATGGCTGAGCACTTGGAAGGCTCTCGTTGGCTCTCACGAAAGGAAATTGTTCCACTTGATGGTTTTCTCAGGTTTTGCCTTCACCTAATCTCATTTTATCATCCAGTCTAATCTAATTTAATCCAACCCAATCTAATATAATTTTCAAGGAAAAATTTGTCCAGTACCTAATAATGAATCAATTACTTTAGCATGATTCTAACTACTTTTGTTTTGGCTAATTGATTTGAATAGACATGATTATTTCATCGTGTCGTTTTACTAATCTAATCCAAGAATTTCTTTAGAACCAAAATGAAACTACACAAGCATCAATCTGTCAGTCTTTTGATAATTGATTTAAGGGATCATTTGATGATCATAGTTTGTAGTCTTTAGATTTTTATGCTTAGCTTTGTAATTACTTACTCAAACTGTCTGAAATATATAAAAACTTGTTTTGATATCACCAAGCTCATTTTTATCGTGGTGTATTTTGACAGTATGTAGGTCAAGTACAGGGAAACCTTTGTTCTTGAGCTCCAACTCTCACCCACATAGGTCTAAGATCTTATGTCTAATTCCTTAAGTAATATATGTAAACGTGGCATTGTGTCAGATTTGTTGGACTTGAACTTTACTAAGACTTGAAGCCCGTATTTAATGACTTGGACTTGCATCATCAGAACTTATGCCAGTCATTTGACATGATGGCATTGTTAAAGAACCTTATCAAATCATCGTCAGAACTTATGCCAGTCATCTTGACATGACGGCATTGTTAACGAACCTTATCAAATCATCATCAGAACTTATGCCAGTCATCTTGACATGATGGCATTGTTAAAGAACCTTATCAAATCATCATCAGAACTTATGCCAGTCATCTTGACATGACGGCATTCTTAAAGAACCTTATCAAATCATCATCAAAACTGAGACAAGTTTCAACTGAAGTAATGAAAAGTTATGAAAATTTAAGGATAGTTGGCAACCCATATATGAAGCATGTACTCGACTTTGTTGATGCAATCTATTTTCAGCTGCTGCACCAAAAGTGAAAATAGTCTTAATTCCTTTGCTAGTCAGGTTGGATGTTTGTTTTATAAATACAGTTACCATTAGGAGGCAAGGTAAGGTAAAGTATGGTAATGGTTCATTTGGTACGGTCCTCTATCAGAGGCGGTTATCAGAGGTGTGTTCCTTTCGACTGAAGTGCGAACATTGTAAGAGCAACAGAACAATCTTACCTTACATGGTAAACAATTTAATCTAATCACTTCTGTAGTGTCGTTATCATAATGCACAAGGTGTCAGCTGATGGTCACCGTAGTCAAAACAGATTGCATTCTTGCATATGGATTTGTCTGTTTTGCAAACTGCATCAAGGTTCAAACCCTGAACAGAGCAGTGAAAGACTCATGTTGTTACCATCTGGTGAGTTAAGTCAAGTAGGATCATTTCTAAGGCGCTTATAATTTTTTAAATTGAAAACATTTTTATTGGTGATTATTACAAAATGGATGCTTTTAATTCTAACTTAGAATTAGCATTAAGCAGTAATCAAGAATTAGTGCTATTAAGAATTAATGCTGTTAAAAATTAATGCTGTTGAGAATTAGTGTAGTTTAGAATTAATGCTGTTAAGAATTAGTGCTGTTTAGAATTAATGCTGTTAAGAAGTAATGCTGTTGAGAATTAGTGCTATTTAGAATTAATGCTGTTAAAAATGAATGCTGTTAAGAATTAGTGCTGTTTAGAATTATTGCTGTTAAGAATTAGTGCTGTTAAAAATTAATGCTGTTGAGAATTAGTGCTGTTTAGAATTAATGCTGTTAAGAATTAGTGCTGTTTAGAATTAATGCTGTTAAGAAGTAATGCTGTTGAGAATTAGTGCTATTTAGAATTAATGCTGTTAAAAATGAATGCTGTTAAGAATTAGTGCTGTTTAGAATTATTGCTGTTAAGAATTAGTGCTGTTAAAAATTAATGCTGTTGAGAATTAGTGCTGTTTAGAATTAATGCTGTTAAGAATTAGTGCTGTTTAGAATTAACGGTGTTAAGAATTAATGCTGTTAAGAATTTGGTGCTATATATGGCTGAATTAAATTTTGTTTTTTGTTTTTTCTTAAGGTGGAAAAGGCTTTTCTTTCTGACATTCAGGCACACCTCCCACTGTTCTGCAGAAAGATCCACATCCGCGAAGCACTCGTTCTTCTGCCTGTCCTTGCTGTATACTTCACGAAATATGCTGATGATGATGTTCTTTCAAAGGCCATCAGTGAAAGGTATTTTTTGGCCAAAAGCAATTTACAAGCTGTTGACTGATGATCGGTACTATACAGAAAAGTTTTTAAGTAACTAAGAATGAACCTTTGATAGTTTCTCAAAAGGTGCTATATAAATAACCAGATAAGTACACTGGAGCTTGCTTATATAATGCTTCATATCTCACTACCTCGACACTAACTCTCTTATGCCTCCTCTTCAGTCTGGGTTCAGGAAATACCATTCCACCGAATCACTTATGACTCGCCTTCTTGCTGACGTTTTTGGGGCTATTGATTTCAGGCAGGTCACCCTTCTGGCCCTTTTCGATGTAAGCGCTGCTTTCGATACCGTTGATCATTCCATCTTATTAGAGCGTTTGGAGATTTCCTTTGGTATCACAGGCTCTGCCCTCACCTGGTTTCGATCATTCCTCTCCGACCGCCTTCAATCTGTCGTTTTTGGGCCCTCGCGGTCCCCTTGGTCTCCCGTATTTTTTGGTCTTCCCCAGGGTTCCGTCCTAGCTCCTCTCCTCTATATTTTATATACCTCTGATCTAGCTCGGACCTGTTCTTGGCTTGGCTCCCAGGGACAGCCCTGTAAGAAAGTTAAGGTTTCTCTTCGTACTGGATTTGGGTCTGACTCATCCAAGATTTTGGCATCTTTTAGAGTCAGTTCCCTGCAACACTGCCTGGAAATGCATACAGGACTTTTACTTGAGTACGTATGCCTTCTAATAGATGCCGAAAATGTTGCAAAACACGCAGTGAAACATCACATTAAATGTAAATGTACATGGTTCTCTACAGAGACTGTATGGCCTCAACGCTACTCTTTTTTCAGTGAATTAATCGGGTGAGATCCTGAACTACTGCTGCCCATTTAAATGGGTGCCACGTGATTTAAGATCTTTGTGCATGGATTGTGCCAGCCCGAGATTCAAATTTAGCCACAATAGACTACCATGTGCTGAGACTTGGTGCAATACAGCATAACGGAACATGCAGAGAGAGACTTGGCGAGGATGATGAAAATGCCTATTGATCGATTCTGTTTGCATCAGTTGTCATGCAGTGTGTCGCGTGACGTTTACTTCTGCTCAAGAGGCATTTCAAAATGTCCTGTATAAATGGCCAATTTTTGTATTATATTAAAATGAATGAACTGCTATAGAAAGAGCAATGATCTACATCTGAGATGTCTGCCTAATTGACAGTTTAATAATAATAATTGTATATACAATTATAATTATAATAATTAATAATTATATTATATTATAATAATTATAATTGTAATAATTGTTATTTTTATTTATTTGTTGACTTCATTATTGTTACTGCTATGATCCCCTGGGAATTAGAATATTTTGTGAGATTAAAACTACATCTGTTTCAGCAACTACTCATTAAGTTCTGGCTTAGATAATTAATTAATTAATTAGTTTTTTCAGCATTGCAGCAATTTCCTTCTCCGTGAGTGCGTGGCATCTGGACGATCCAGTCAAAATCTCTCCTACGAAGCAGGACATTCAGTTGTGTCTTTGTGGACTGGCCAACCTCATCACCAACAAGGTCTGACAATAAACTGACAATAAAGGCGATGATGATGATGATGATGATTATTATTACGATGATGATAATAATGCAACAGTGATATTAACAGCAACAATGATAAGAATAATATGTATGTATGTTGACACTTAATATGGCGCTTTTTAAGTACCTCACAAAAGCAGTGCCTTTGTTAGCCTAACTTATGTTAAAGTCACGTTAACTTTGCTTATGTTAAGAACAAAAGGTTCACCAATAAGCAAACGGCTGACATTGTGTGCTTTTTTGTTACCACCAGATCTATAATTCATAATCTATTAACTTAAATACATGCATACATAAAATCATGCATTTCCTAAAAATGACATTTTACATTGTCATTTACATTGACAGTTTACATTGTCTTGTTTTGTATTGTATGTTGTCCAGAGGTTGAGAGATCAGAAACGTGAAAAATGATAAAGTTTCTGTTGCTCTTGTAGACAACAGATCAGCCAACACTGCAGAATGTTCTCAGTCTCTACAGAAATCTCATTCTCGCATTTTCACTGACCAATACAAGCATCGATGTCCTCCTGCGGGCAGTTGTCACCCGATTGAGTAGGGTCAGTTAATGTAGGCTGTAAGGTCACTTAACTGACTAAGGTCACTCAGTGCAGGTTATAAGGTCACTCAGTTCAGAAAAAGAAAGTCCCTTGGTGCATAGAATGATTTGACTTAAACTTGGCCTTTTCAAACTAATGAAAACTATGAATATGAATTTGGCAAGAACATTTTAAAAGCTAACAGCAAAAGCCTTGTTAGTTCTAGAATAGATGACCAGACATTGAGTGCTAGACCGTGTGGTATCAGCACAGCTCTCCATCTCTTTGGGGTTGATAATTAATCTAATCTAATATAATGGCGCCGTTTCCATGATGCCCAAGGCATCAGTCAATGGTTGCTTCAAGTCAAAATTGTAATCAAAATCATAATCTGTTGGAGAAGCCAGGCCGAATTCCAATAGGTCAGAGAAACATGATGAATGTAAATGTAACATGTAAATGACTACAAATGCAGGTCGGGAAGCCAAAGATGGGTGTCTATGTTTTTGAGATTGCTGTAGTTGTGTTTGTGCCTCAGCCGACATATCTGTTGACCTCAGGACCAAGCTTATGAGGGGTTTTCATAGAACTGCTTGAAAGGTACTATTAGAAATACCTGGATATGTAGAAGTGGGGCGCCTTTAACTATTTAGCTTTAGCTTTAACTTTGTAGCTTTACCTTAAACTTTTTAGCTTTAACATTTATACAGATACAAGATAAATGAACTTTGCTTCTGTTTTCTTCTTATGGGGTTAAAGACTGGAGACGCAAAGCCTGACCTTTCCTCAACCTCTTCCTATTGCAGAAGTGGCAAGATGTGCCTCACATACACAGATCTCACTCTCCTTTCCAATGATATTCCATCTCAGCCACTGGAAATGATTGCTCTGAACACGGAAGATGACGACGAAGAGGACGACGATGCTCTCGGTCAGCTGCTTTTCTAGTCCAATCTAATCTAATATTTATTGTTAATTTATAAATTTATTGATTATTAATTAACAATTATTAATGACTACTATTATTTTCTACCCAAGGTAGAAAGCATCCCTTGGGATTTAAACTGTCAGGAAAGTAGAAATATTCATGACTTCTGAAATGTCAAGTTGTGGCAGAGCAAGTTTTGCTGATATTGGCCCCAACTCAGCCCTCCATTCTTTATTGAGCAGTAAATGAGTACCAACACAAGTTGGGAGGTTAATATCCTGTTGTATTTTTGTGGTCATGTCAGCCAAATGAGGAGCTTCTATTGAGACGTGTAAATATGTGTGTTACCTTTAATTATTTTTAATTACCTTTTCCTTTAATTATTTTTTTGTTTAAACCTTAAGGATTATGTTCCAAAAGAAGATGAGACGATTAAGTAGAGGGATTTGTTTGATTGGGTTGAATGGCTGGTCTTCACTTAAATCTGGCTTGATGAACGTCTGTATACCTTGCCATGCCTTACCTTGTATTATCTTGCCTTTGCTTGCCTTGCCCAATATTACCGTACCTTATCTTAAAATATTGTACCTTAAATTATTTTGTTGACTAATATTGTTGTTCTTCTGTAGATCACTCTGATCCTAGGGTCATGTGGGAGACACAGGTTTTGAGTGCTGGCCCTGGCAGTGGGCTGGGCCTGTCCCCTCGAGGGGTTCCTCCTGTAACGTCCAGTGCAACCCTAGCAGTTTCAAATGGCTTGCGCTGTCGCCAGACCTCGAATGATTCGGAGGATTCTGATTGGGACAACTGGTCCAATGAGGATGAAGAGGTCAGGGACAGAGTTGATTTGAGTTGATTTGAGTTGAATTGAGTTGATTTGAGTTGAATTGAGTTGAATTGAGTTGAACTGAATAGAATTTGAGTTCAGTTGAGTTTAGTTGAGGAAGTGAATCAGAATTAAATAAATGGTATAAGTAAAGTAAAATGTAAATTAATATTTAATATTATTCAAAGCGATGTTTAATTTGAGGTCGCTTCTGTGTGATTCAGCTTAACTCCATTACCGTAACTCAATTCAGCTGAACACTGCGTTTATCTTAGATTTATCTCAGATTCACATTTCTATGTGACTTTATGCATGTTAAAAATCTTAATGATGATGATGATTGTGACGATGATGATGACGATAGTAATAATAATGATTATTATAATTATAATACTAAGTTGAATGGAGCTAGGTGAGTGAGTTGAATTTTCATTTAAAAGTTGCAGATATTTTGTGTAAAAGTACTATAATGACGTGATTAATTTCTTTTTTTCGTGCAGTACCATAATCTAAGTCATCTAAAGGTCATCGGACAACAAATGTAAGGACTGATAATTGCTTAATTACCAAATTATACTTGAGTACAAGTTGCAAAACTTTGGACGCGTTGAACAGTTGGAAATTGGGGTATTACAGAGGGCAGTTAATGCAATTTTTTTTGATAGGATGCTTCAGAAGTCAATCAAGTCCTTCAACAGTTTCTACAAGAAGTTGACGCAGATCTCAGGTCCAAAGGTAAACAGACGATACCTGTTTGTGTGAAGACTAACTGCACATAAGGTAAGGTAAGGATGATAGGGTTAAATTTAAGGTGTTTGTTACCATACAATACATACCTGTTAATTTTCTGGCCATATCAGTTCTAAATTAACCAAACTATATGTGTTTCACATAATATAAAATTTAACATAAAATTAGTATGCCAGCATAACATAACACGATAACATAAAAATATTGCCACATTTGTATCTTCCTTTACTATACCTATATTATCTGTAAGGCTGAAAAGGTGCTATATAAATGCCTGCTTACGTTACTGTAGGGGTATGTAGTTGACAGATGCATAAATGTAACTGACAAATGTCAGTGATGTGTGAATGTAAACATTGATTTAGTACCTTTTAGAGATGTAGATTATGAAAAACCAGCTTATTCACAGGCACTTAGCCAGTTTTATCTTTGATTAAATGCCTACAAATGATCCGTTTCCCACAACTTGGCCTTTGAAGAAATACCGAACTTATGATTGCTCTTCAAAATTATAGCAGCAGACATCAAATGTATGCACTCCATAAACTCCTTACAAAGTTATCTATGAGAGCCCTATCTAGAGCTGCCTTATGCCCAGGTTATTTGTAAAGACGTCATTCTCTGTTGCTGAACTATACTGGGATCCATTTTTAAACTGTGTTTAAACCTCTAAAGTCCGTTACCGGATTTCACCGGGTAAGCGCTGGAGTCCGTTACCGGATATCACCAGGTAAGCACTGGAGTCGATAACGAAAATGTCTGGAAAACACCGGATTGTTTTAAAGTATTTGAAGAATGTTATGATGAAACTGGTGTATGTAGTAAGCATCAAGAGGTGTAATATCAAAAGGTGTAATATAGTGTCTTTTAAGTAGCTGTTAAAAGTGCTGTGCTATTTAAAAGGTCAGAATGCTCATTCATGTGAATGTGGCTTGCAGTATTAAACAGCCACTGTGGCTCACCATCAGTTACTTTTGGTAACAACCACACAAAACCACACAGATGTACACATGTATATATCTGGCTATTTATGTAGCCCTTTTTAAGAACCTCACAAGGGCACTAGAAGGAGGACCTGCTTTACTGCCAAACATAAGTGTATTCTGGCCGCTGTTGAAAACAATGGCTATGACAGTGGAGATTTGTTGTCTGGTGAAAAACACATTCAGTTTACCCTACTGTGAGACACGTGTGTTTCCAAGAAAAGGTCACTTAGCTTTCTGGCTGCTGTGGCTGGCCTTTTATACCCCACAGCCATCAGAAATTATCATATATTTATGTATGTTATATATGTATGCATTTGTATATAATATATATATTATATATGATAACAGATATTATTTTTCAAGAACATAACCACAACTTATGTTTCAAAGTATTGCATTATGTCACTTTAGGCTTGGGAACCATGCTAGAGGGTGGCATTCAGCGTTTGCCAGAAGTGGACAGGCGACACCTTGTGACGAGTCTTGCTCCCCAAACCCAATCCGCTTAACCTCTGCGAGACATTTATGTGCGACTATTGCATTTTATTCTTAGTAAAACTGCTACAAACCTAAAGTTGCAGGTTTTTTAATTTTTGTATTTATTTATTTATTTTCTTGTACTGATGTACACTAGAACCCACCTATAACACTGTTTTTGGGAGCCATATCAAGACCCGTTATGTAATAAGACTGTGCTATAATCAAATCACTTTCTAAAGCTGAACGAAATCTGGTCGCCATTTCCTTGACCAGGTCTTATACAGATTTATGTTTTAATGAAGAGTGTTATAAGGTGCTTCTGGTGTTATGCAACCATCAGTAGCACTAAGCAATTGTGTGTTACAGAATTACTCAAAGTTCCATAAGGGGTGATAGTCGGAAGGTTTGAAACTACATATTTGTTGTTGCAAAGCAAGCATTAAGCCAGTCAGCCACTACCACGAATTAAATGCTGCCCGTGGGAAAATCCTATGTTGTATCACAGATTTGTGATGAAGTTTTGATTAATAAAACATCATAGATTTTCAGTTTGAGAGACCTTTGCTTAAATTTGTAGTTTTGTTATATTAGGGATTGGTAGTTTATGTAGTCTATGTTGTGTGAAATCTCATGCTATGCAGTGTTTTTTTTTTTGAACATTTGGTTAATAAACCTATCAACAGTTACATAGAATACATTTGATTTTGTGGATGGGACAAATTCTGTTGTAACAGTTAATGTTTAGAAGGTACAGGATAACTTAGAAATAGCATAGGTATAGAGAGAGAGTTATCATCCGGATTAGTCGGTCCTAGGCCAATGCCTGTGGCCTTTGCCTGTGACAAAGCGGTCTTCTTCCTGTTCTATATGATTGTAAGTTGCCTGTGTGATTTTCTGCCAATTTATAGATGACTGAGTCAAAGGCCTTCTCAACGTCCACAAAGTAGTTCTCCACAAATCTGTTCCTTCTCTTTGCCTTTTCTGCAATAAGCCTCGGCATCGGTACTTGCCATACCCAGTGGCGGCTTCAGGATTGCTTGCGCTGGGGGGCAAGAGCACTTCCAGAGGGGCGCCACATTCTGGCGGTCCACCATGCTCGGGTCTGGTCTGAGGGGAACAGGCATATAACCAAGAAGGGTGCGGGGGCGAACCGCCACCCGGCCCCTCTTGGTTACATGCCAAGAAGCTATAGCCTATAGCAAAGTCCACCACTGGCCATACCGCGCTTCCGTATGAGATGCTTATATGCATGATCAGTATGTTGTGATCGACCGTATCAAATGCTGCACTTACATCAAGAAGAGCACGAGGCGGTGTGACATGTCTAGAAGCCGTGACGTCGCGGCTGTCCGAGATTAATTAGTCGGAGAGGACCACCTCCGTAGAATGTAACTTCAACATAAGGTCACTTGCTCCTAAGTGTACCCTATGCTGAGCAACTGATTCCTCGATGATCTTTAATAGAAATGGAATGTTCTACATTGGCTAATACTGTGGTTGGTGATATTGTCCAGATCCAGTGCTGGCTTCTTCTAAAGCAGGTAGAACAATTGCGCGCTTTTGACCCACATTTTGAAAGATGGCCTAATATAAAAAATATGGCATCTGATCATGCCTAGACATGCTAATACAGATTAAACTTGATACTGAATTTATAAAGTACTATATAATTACAATTACTTCTCTACAATTGCTCGAGTACTAGCACAAGTACTTGGTTGTAAGTACAAGCACTTCAAGAAAGAGTACAGGATACAGGTACTTGTACGGCATCCTTCATACTGGCTAATTTAATTTCTAAAGGCCATACTCCTTAATACCGTAATACTGATTGCATTTGTAAATATCTATAATTATCCAGTCGCACATCTCTCCTTCAAGCGAATTCCATCTATATTAGTAGAATTAGGCCTACTGTAAATTGTAGGCCTGCTTGCTATTCAAATCTCGGTACCAAAAAACGAAAAATAACTGCAACACCGTAATTGCTTTTAAGGGCATTCTATTACGAAACTAGAAGGATCTGCAACGTGCGCATTAAACACCATTTATGTCCGAGGCGTAGACCACGGCTACAGGTCACATCATTCATGTTTAGTTTTGCATATTCCATCTCCACTGTATATTGGAAGAATACATCTATTACTCCACTGCAGAGGTAACGATACGTGATCTAAAAAGCCCCTACAGACGATGCAGAGCGACGTGTAAGTTCCAGAGTCTCGGACTAGCAAAGGGAAAGGCACGCCCTCCGAGAACCGTCCTTGTCCTGGTCTGGTTAAGGTATTCGGGCAGTACTACGAATTACGCTAGAAAGAGCATAGTTTGGATTTACAACTCGTGCGATTTTCGAGTGGTGTTGCGAGGCTCTTTGAAGCCCGCCGATAGGTCTCAGTACGATTAGGCCTACAAAATTCTGTCGATAGGCCTAACGTATGAACATTATAATTTTAAAGCGTCGTTTCCCATCCTAATCCCTTAAAATCCACCCCGCTTATCCCTGCTCTCTCTCTCTCTCTCTCTCTCTCTCTCTCTCTCTCTCTCTCTCTCTCTCTGTCTCCCTCTCTCTGTTTCTCTTTGTCTCTACTTTCGCGATTATATTGCGCCATGTCCCAGATTCAGAGGCCGGGAAACGTCTTTCCGTACTTCGGCGCGAGGAACTTGAGCATGATCTTGACAAGTTTCGGAAGGTCGCACTCATTCTTCCAGCCCCAGTCGGCTCTGGCTCCACTGTCGTCGAAGGCCATCGGCCACGAATCGGCTGTCAACAGACAACGAACACATCCAGTCAGCTTACGCCATAGCGATGTTATGATCTGGGTGGGGTTCCCCAACAGCAACGTCATATGTAGGATATAAGAAGCCCATATGGGAATATTTCATGTGGGCTGTTGAGATTTGTGGCTGGCAGCCCTGGGGTGGATAAAGACAGAAACGAAATACAAGAAGAAGTGTTTCTTCACAGTCTGAACCAGTATGGGAATTGTCCTTCCCTCCATACAAACAGCACACAGCTTGAGATTTGGTCTAGAACTGCACTGGATTAGCTTTGAATGTGTGCGATCTGTTGATACCTTATGCATTATACACCGGTGCTATATAAGTTGCTAATTTACAAGGGAATGAATGGAGTAACGTGGAATACAACGAAAAAACGACTAACAGACTACATTAGACTTAGTCTTGTATGGACAAGAGCAGAATAGGACAGAATAGAACCGGATTGATCCTTCAGTAATTAAAAAGACACTTCGAAAATTAAAACTGGATTTGTTTAGATTAGAAAAGACCAGACAGAACAGTGCAGAGTAGTAACTATAACTGATCACCTTCGACAAGATTCGATTATAATAAGAACATAGGCCTATATACTAAGAACATTACATACTAAGAACATTACATACTAAGAACATTACATACTAAGAACATTACATACTAAGAACATTACATACTAAGAACATTACATACTAAGAACATTACATACTAAGAACATTACATACTAAGAACATTACATACTAAGAACATTACATACTAAGAACATTACATACTAAGAACATTACATACTAAGAACATTACATACTAAGAACATTACATACTAAGAACATTACATACTAA
Source organism: Norana najaformis (assembly GCA_964023275.1). NCBI lineage: Eukaryota > Metazoa > Annelida > Clitellata > Crassiclitellata > Hormogastridae > Norana > Norana najaformis. Next base: position 6,796,602 of record OZ029921.1, read on the forward strand.
GAACATTACATACTAAGAACATTACATACTAAGAACATTACATACTAAGAACATTACATACTAAGAACATTACATACTAAGAACATTACATACTAAGAACATTACATACTAAGAACATTAGCCTATCTGATTCATGCATACGAACTCACCATCACTTCACCCCTTGCAATCTCTGCGCAGGCCTGCCACTCAAAACTGAAAACACTCCTCTTCCGAAGACCCTATCCCGATTCATATCTTCCCCTTTCCTACAGATCCAATTCCCAAAACCACCCATCGTGGTCCTCTGACTGACTGCCTGACTCTTGGATCTTGAGAGCTGTAACCGAACCCTTCTTGCCTATCGATTTTGTTTTGACTGAGCGCCTGTGAATAAGCTGTCACCTGCGACTGAGCTTTCGTGAGGTTCTATAGAAATCTTGAGTTTACGATTAAGATAATGGAATCCGAACCTATTTCTTGCCGTGAGTCGGGCTTGTAGGTGACCTTTAGATCAGGAATGTGCTTTCGGATCTCGTCCGCCAACTCGGTCGGAGTGAAACTCATCGCCTGCACGTTATAGGTTCGAAGCCTGAGCTGTGAGTCGGGAACAACGAGGAACTCTGTGATGGACCGAAGGCAGTCATCTACGTACATCATCGGCAGACGGGTATCGGCCCTGAGGAAGCAGGTGTGGTGGCCGGTCCGAAGAGCATCGTGAAAGATGTGACAGGCATAATCTGAAAATTTTTCATCCATTCGATCGAACTTGCAATGAGTCAACCATGCAGCTAACCAATCATCCAATCAGTTTAATCAATTAATAAGCGGGTTAGACAGTCAGCAACTCAATCAACCAATAAATGCAATCAATCAGCCTAACAAATCAAAATCAATAATTCAGTCACTGAATTAGATCAGTCAGATCCAGTCACACTATAGCCATTCAATTAACTGATTAACCAATAATTAATCAGCAATCAGGAAATTATTCATGCAGTCAGTCAATAATGTCCAGTAAGATGATTTTGTTAACAACATTTCCGTGACCAGAACCTTATGTATAAGTTTATACATATAGGCTTATCTATATCTTCCTCTATATATACATATTTATATACATATATATTCATATATATACATACATATAGTCGAACACATATAAGGTATAAATTCATTAAATTTCAGGTTTGACAGTGGCCACTAATACATCACTTTAAGAAGTGATGCAAGTTTGTGATTTTTGCATGCACATTTCTGATAAAATACGTTCCTCGGCTAAGAACTATAGCGACGACTCAGCTCGCTTTTCGATGAATTTATTGGGTGAGATCCTTCACCACCGCAGACCTTTGAATGGGAGCCAATGTAAGGCCCATAAAAGAACCGAGACCCTGAATTGAACATGCCCAGTCGTAAGACCCAAATGTCTATATCATCACGCGATCAGCTAGGAAGGACTGAGTTATTACAAAGGTAGAAAACAATTCCAGAGGATAAGCCGAATCTAATAAGCAAGATGCTGTGGTCCATTACCATATAGGTGCCGAAATTAAAACCGGGGTTAACCTGGTAATTAATGAAAGACACGCACCTGTGGTTCCACCACCTGGATTGGTATCAGCTGATATCACACCTGGAAATCGCAGACTGCGGAAGTCCAATCCGAACTTGTGGTTATAGTACTGAAATTCGGAAAGAACCAGCAGTGACTGATAGACCGACTGTTAGATGAGTGAATGGTTGGAAAAAGAAGAAAGGAGTATGGGCGAAAGAAAGGAAAATAAGAAAGAAGGAAGGAGATAGTGTAAGAATTAGGAAAGAAAGGAAGAGGAAATAAGGCAGGAAGGAAGCAATCAAGCAAGCAAGAGAGGAAGGAAGGAAGGAAAGGATGGATGGATGCATGGACGGACGAAACGAACGAACGACGGACAGATGGATGGACGAATGGATGAGCGAATAGATGGATGGATGAATTAAATGAATTAACGAAACAGAGAACGAATGAACGAAAGAAAGAACGAACGAAGGATAAAAATGAGTGAATTAATCCATGCATTACTGAATGAATGAGTTACCTCTCCCATGAGCTCGGCATGAACCTTCGATACGCCGTAGATAGTACGAGGTCTCTGAATCGTCAAGTCTGGGGTTGGATTTCGGGGAGAGCTAGAACCAAAAGCGCCTACAACGCGATGCAAATAGACAATTATGTAGCGCAACTTTTCAGAAGATCGTCACCCATGTTACCCACATAAACTCAACCATCCTGAGCGCCGCTAAGTGGACTTTATAGGCGCTATATAAATTGCTGCACACCAACAAACTAAAGGACGAAACCAAACAACACAGAATGGGCAAAACAAGACTAGGCCATACGTTTAGCCTGGCCTATGCCTATATGTGTCGCAGAATTGTCTAGTCGTTGGCCACAATGACAGTTCTCTATTACCAGTCAGTAGGTGATGTGATTCGGCAATCTTGACTTGTCCTATACGCCTATGTAGTCTCTCTTCTATCCTGCCTTGTCACTTCCTGTCCTGTCTTATCCTATTCCATTCCATCCTTTTGAATCATACCCTAACCTTTCGGCCGAATATCGTTTATTTATTTTTATTTTTTTATTTATTTAAAGCACTTGTAACGCGCTCAATGTCAGTACCCCTGAATCTGAGGCGCGGAATGAGGTCAGGTCAGATCTGATATAACCTGACTTCTAAAGCCCCAGTATGGTGGCTTTGGCGCTGTGGATACGCCACTGACAAGCACAGTTCAACGTCGTCGAACGCGTTAAGTACTTGAGAGAGGTTCATTAAACAAGAGGCATTCTGGGTCATCCATACCTACAGGATCGGTTGAATGAGCACCAACGCAAGCTCGGATGTTTAGAAAGACAGAAAGAGTTGAATTACTTAAGACGTGTTTGTGCTTCAGCCTAAAGATCATTCGACTTTGAAGTCGATTGATTTATGAGGCGTTTCTAAAGATCTAATCTAAAATAATGACTTCTATAGCGCCGTAATCATAATGTACAAGCCATCAATTGTTGGACGCTTAAAGTGAAACCGTTGTCAAACTCGTTATCCGTTTGGGAAACCGTGTTGAAATCCGATTAGTCAAGGGAACCAGAGGTCAGCCTACGGTGGGTAAGCAAGTTGTAAAAGATGAGTCATTCAGGTCTAAACTTTGGGCCCGAGTTGCATGTAAACATGTTTGCTATTTTTATGTTTGCATAACCCACAAGTAGGCCTAAGCCTAGCAAAGCGTACCTATTGTACTCGGTACGAAGAGCTTGAGTCGGTACTGCTTGGCCAGTTCGAGTACGTTATGGAAGCCTTCGATGTTAAGACGGATGGCAAGCGGGATGTTTGACTCGCCCACTGCACTGAGGAGGGCGCTGAAGTGGACGAGCCAGTCTATCCGCTGGTTCACCACGATCTCTTGGAGGTTCTTGAAATCCAGAACGTCCGCATAGACATACAGTCCTACATGGTGTTCGCCGAAAACAAGCAGAAACGAAGACGTGAAAGAAATGGCCAATGATTGGATGCAAAAGAGGGATGTATAGTGAATTTTAAACAGTAATGAGGTTTAATGTGATCTAATCTAATGACTTCTATAGCGCCGTTTTAATAATGCACAAAGCAACAGTCGATGGCCGCTAGCAAATATCGCAGTCAATTAATCATAATCCACTATAGAAGCTTGGTCGAAATCCAACAGATCAGACAGACTAATCATAATCGTAATCCCGAGATTTTTACATCGCCCAACGAAAGCCACGTCACGGGACCAGCTTATTAACAGGCGCTCAGTCAAAACAAACTCGACAGGCAAAATTGCGGTTCCAGGTCAAGATCCATGAGTTAGACAAAGAGACAGGGTGGCAGCTACGGTGGGTGATGTTTGGGACTGGAGCGGAAAGAGAGACAAGAGGACGAAGGGGAGTCAGGATAGGATCTGTGAAAGAGGAACTAGAGATAAGAATGAAGACGAGATAATAAATAAGAAACAGGAGATGATACTTAAAAGATAGGATATAAGATATGATTTCTTTCAACAAAACTAATAGGCAAGACGAGAAATAGGAAATTTATAATAAATTATGAAGTCTAATACGAAAGACTAGAGTTGAGGATGAAGAATTTATGATCGATAAGAAATCGAGGATAAGACATATAAGATAAGAAAGAGGAATTTATAAACAGGAAACGGATAGTGCAAAGGGCATGAGTTAAGAAACTTAATAGTTGTGAGCTGATAATAAAAGTGGTGTCACTTCGACACGACGAAACATTAATAGGCCTACTTGAATTTCGACCAAGCAGGTCTAAAAAACAAATAGTTGCCCGTCTACGATTCCTCGCTCATTCGATGGACATGTGGCATTTTAACAAATGTGCATGTTTTGCTTGTTTATTACTTACTTATCCACTAACCAATTACTTACTTGGAAACATAGGCTAAGATGAGAGGAATGCGACTCGCGATTCCGGGTTTCATTTATACGGGGGAAGTTGAGAAATTTCCTCCCACACTTTCAGCCTATTTTCCACTGGAGTGCATTCCCCATTCGTTTCGCTCCCCTCCTCATCGGTCTTCCCATTGCCACCACTTTCGAAAAAAAGATCGCATGATAAAAGACTGAGTTTTACGTTACCGCCATTAAGAATTTCATTCGGCGCTTTCACGATATCCGACATGATGACATTTTCCTTGCCATACTGATGCCTAGACACACAGAAGCAGAGATACGAGATAAGAGATAAGAGGAAGTGACAAGATCCACAAGCACAGTATTAAATGTTGTATAAAACGACTCGTGTGAATGTCATCATAGATTGCAAGATAACGATAACTGATTAGCGAGAAATGATGACATTTTCCTTGCCATACTGATGCCTAGACACACAGAAGCAGAGATACGAGATAAGAGATAAGAGGAAATGACAAGATCCACACGCACAGTATTAAATGTTGTATAAAACGACTCGTGTGAATGTCATCATAGATTGCAAGATAACGATAACTAATTAGCGAGAAATGAACTTGAAAACAGGCAAATACTGCAGAATTGTAGAGGGATAAAAACACAAACAATGGCAACATCAGATAAGCTATTAAGCGTTAGTAACGGCAAGTTTAAAGGTGGGCAGTAGAAGCGAGGCCAGGCAGAGCAAGTTAGGCAACAAAAATAAGAGTGTATGTGGACGACTTGATGTAAGCCAACTGGTTAAATGCTCGCCATATAAAGCTGACTGTGGGGGTTCGTCCCTCCTATAAGACGGTTACTATGCAAATGGCGTGGCGCCCATTCAAACGGGCAGCGGTGGTGAAGGATTTCACACAATAGATTCATTTTAAAATGAGCAGAGTCGAGGCCATACGGTCGTTACAAAAACATGTACATTTATATTTACATTGTAGAGACCTTGCTAAAGTCCTTAGCGCACAATTGACTGATGCTCTGTCATGTCTGTTGTCTTGTCTGCTCCGCACCAAAAACCGTCCGTCTCCAATAGTTTCATACATTACACATATGTACATACGTGTATTTATATAGCGTCATTAGATAGTGGCTCTATATAAGCACAATAAATAAGTAAATAAAATAAATGAAACTGCAGAGCGCAAATGAACAAATGAGGTCAGTGAAGAAAACGATAAGAAAAGCTTTGAGGATATTCCTCTAAAAGAAAAATACACAAAGTTCATTATAGGCGCAAGAGCTGAACATGTATACTACCTCAAGAGTCGACCCAAACCAATTCCCAGCTGTCCAAGACTCCCTACAACAAATAAGATCCTAATCATTCATCAAAATCAGATCGTAATCGGTGATCATAATCCCGAACATCTCCAGTCACTATGGCCATCAATGGGCGCTTGCATCTACAGACAATCATCCAGGAAGATTCTGTAAGGCCTCAGGAACGCATTGGATCATGGTGACTAGGGTACAATTAAGGGGTAGAGGTAAGGGGTAACTTTCTCCTATTTGTTGAGATTATCTTCCATTGAAGATGTATTTTCACCATAATTTCTCCAACTGATGGTACATTTTCCATTACCTTTCTCCATTGAAGATACATTTCCCCATAATTTCTCCCATTGATCACACACTTCCTCATACATTCTTCCACCAAAGATACATTTTCCTCAAACGTGTAATCAGGAGTAAAATGTGTGGGGAAAATGCAACCAGCGGGAGATTACTGTGAGGAAAATGCACCTTCACTGGGAAATATTTATACATTTTCCCATACATTACACCACTGAAGATACATTTCCCCATATCTTCCTCTGAAGCTAGGCCTACATTTCCATAGCAGACGTTTCGTTCCAGGTCACATGTCCTTCCCCACCTGTTCTGTCAACCACAGATCGAACCCCGATGATTACGATAAAGCGTCGACACTTGTGTGACAATCTGATAAATCAGACACCATGCATAGTGGCCAGAAGCCTCAGACATGCAAATCTACTGTCGGCGTAAATACAGTAGTGGCCATTTATAGTGTTCAGACTACTAAGCAGAATGTCTGGCTGTAGACAACAGTTTCCGAGATCCATATACGAGACCGTATATAAACTGTCTACATGTATAGCCTATAGCTACATTGATAAATATGTGTAGAGTATCATGTTTATCTATCTGGAAATTTGCATGGGCGATTGAGGTGTGTCTTTGTGTGTGGTCGTTATCACAGTTATGCCACAGGTTATTATATATATAATACATATACATATATTTATCTATACAACATATATACATATAATATTATATATGCCCTATCAGAGGGGCCAGCAGGGCCACTTGGTCCGGGCCTCATCTTTATATAGTTTTTCGTCTACTTTAAAATGAGAAAGACATCTTCTGATTTGAACCAAAAGATTTTCTATTTATGATTCCGTAACTAGCAACAGATCTTTTGAATTCTTTTAATTTATTTTAATATTATCTATTAATAGGCTTGTAGTGTGCATGCTCCCAGATTGGGGTCCCGTATTTGCAGTGGCCTGAGGCCTCTCTGAATCTCTCAAAGGCTCTGTATGTGTGTGTATGTGTGTGTGTGTGTGTGTGTGTGTGTGGCTGTTTGTGTATTTGTTTACAACAAGTTATATATGTGCATTATCCTTTCTTAGTTTGCAAACATAACGGTTGTTTAGTAAGAGACGGACGCCTCTCATCGGACATCACGCACGACTGATAATTAAGCCGCAAGAAGAACGAACGGGGTCACAGGGTCACGAGTAATGACCTTGACAGTGCACTGGATGGCTGCGTGAGATCAACCAGGAATGACAGCACATAGATGTATATATATATAGGTCACTACATATGTATACATATGTGTGTGTGTGTGTGTCTGTTGATTACATATAACAACAGGCTTACGCATGAAGTATATATTGAAACTGCACTAATGGAAGGATATCAAACGCGCTTTACATAGTCTATAAAAAGTACACACATATATTTATATATATGTATATATTGTATATACATACATGTAGGCCTACGTGCGCGTTCCTGGGTGCTTAAGGTCTTATAACCGATAATACAGATAATTTAGGCTAAATAAATAGATCTATATATTTTCTTTGACATCTGTTGGCCAACCTATTTAATAAAAACGCTTGAATTTCATGTCTCGTCCGTTGTCTGGTTTTTTCGTTCCTCAGACAGAAAGACAAACAGACTGACAGACAAACAGACAGACAGACATACAGACAGACAGACGCATGGTGATAAGTATAGTGGTGCAAAGACACGCAGACTCCGAGAAGTAGACCGACATAGAAACAGACAGAAAGACAGAGGGCAGACAGGCAGATAGACAGACAGACAGATCAGGAAGCTGTCTCCTCACGCGACAGACAGATAGTCAGACAGACAAATAGGCAGGCAGACAGACAGACAGTAATTGCTCTGCCTCGAGATCTCATACAAAACACTCAACATCCCGATCACATGCAGGCAGTGCGCGTTACGTCACCACGCTGTTGCCTAGCGACCAGGAATCTGTCTCCCCCCGCAACCCACTCGCCCTCCGAGTTCTAATTTTATTTCAGGCAAATAAGGAATCGAGTTTCTTGGAGCTCATGAATTCTACCTTCCTTGATTTCTGTTTCTGTGTACAGACTATTAAAAGCAGCGCCTGGTTACCGCATAATTTGGAATGGCCACAGCGCTTGAATCTCTAGTTCAGTCAATACTAAGTAAACACAGTAGTGCCAGATCTTAACCAGAAGTAGAACCATGGGTTTAAAATTGGATCACGAATGCAAAATATTTCATTGGTTTTAACCTTAAAACTTACCTCTTCCGGTCTGATTAGGGCCCATCCATATATTACGTAGGCAATGAAGGGGAGGGGTGATCGGATTTAGGCGATTTTGCGTATGGGTGCGTTTGGCGAAGAGAAGCTTGGTTGTACGTACGCATGGGGGAGGGGGTCCAAAAATGTATGAAGTGCAACAGGGAGAGAGGGGGTTTGAAAATATAATTTTTTTGCGTACATAATATATGGATGGGTCCTTATTGTTCTTAATACTTCATATAACCCGACTTCAAGTGCACTTATGAACTTTGTAAGGAGGGCATTAACAAATTTTAGTTGTATTGTTTTGTTAGAAATAATGTACTACATTGGTGAACTGCAAAGACATCTGTCTGAAGACTAATTGTTTACTTTATCGTTATAGGTCAGAGTGAGATATTTATGATGACAAATTTCAGACAACCAAGCAAAAGTATCTAGTGATAAGTATCTGTGATTGTACTCTGTACTATGCGTCTTGGTTATCATCCATACCTGGCCACAGATGCTTCCGCTTTGCTGCGCTATCAGGTTGCTACTCCGAGGGCCTGAACATGCAAGGTACAGCACAGAAGCTGCTGGAATAGGTTGCTTTGCAAGCTTTGAATGAGATCCTTGGCCTTTCCATTTCTGTTTTCCGTAAGCACTTGAAAACCGTTCTGTTCGCTTACGATTCCTCGCTCAGTCAATGGACATATAGCGTGTTAACATATGCACTGCTTACTTACTTACTTACTTACTTACTTACTTACTTACTTACTGTTCGATCGTGGTTTTCTGTTGTCAGGTTGGGAACGCCTTTGGAGGAGTTTCTCTTCAAGAGACGCTATACAACTTTGCGATTAAAATTACAATTAGGCCTACACAACTACAATTATAGCGCCTTTGTGAGGTATTTTAAAGGCGCTATATTAAATGTCGATACATACATATAATTATACATACACGATTACAATCACGATTACAATGACAATTGCAGTTACTTGATTACCAAGTAATTGTAGGCTACTTGTCAGACAGTACATGCTTTTAGCGTCTTGGCCACAATAGTGTCTGCTAAAGTGAGGCTTTCGGCCTATATTTATTGTTAAAGAGTGCAGGGACGAACTCAAATGGGTCAAACAAGGCAGATCTGTCTTGAACATTAGGTAAATACCGTTAAAAAAGCACTTGCTCTCTGCAACAGGTAACATACGGTGCCCTTGAGAAGTAATCAGTCTTTTAGCTAAGAATTCGATATCTGCTCTACTTTTGTTACTAGCATGTTTGGATCTGTGGGTTTGTCTGTAGGTCTGCATGTCAGTCCGTCCATCTCTCGGTTTGTCCGCCTATCTGTCAGTCCGTCTGCCCGGCGTCAGTGTCTCTATCTGCGTCCGGCTGCCCGTTCGCCAGTGTCTCTATCTGTGTCATTTGACATACTTATAATGACTGCTGACTGTGAAAAATAGAGTCGTATATATGTCATAAGCATTACCTGTGATTAAGTATAACCTGTAATAAGAGTTACCTGTGATTAAGTATTACCTGTAATGAGAATTACCTGTGATTAAGTATTACCTGTAATGAGAATTACCTGTGACTAAGTATTACCTGTAATAAGTATTCTGGGAGATGGAGCTTTTGCCTTGTGTTGCGTTTGTCCTTGGCTGGAGGTCGCAGACATAGCGCGAACTGAGTTTTTATAAGGAAAAGGTGTCCTGTTAACGACCTTGGCATGGCGAAGGACAACGGCCTTTTCGATCCGCTTGGCCTCAAATCGGAGGACGGAAGCAACGGACTGCATTTCACACCAACAAGATTTGCTTTCTTTAACGACACGAACGCTGAAGGCTATTATTTGAAATAAGAGAGAAAATTTATAAGAAACAACAAAGAAGAGGGAAGAATAGGTGAATTGTAGAAAGGTTTCTAGAGTGATAAAGGTAGAAATTGAAAGGGACATAGGTGGATTTGAAGCAATAGGAATTAGGGAGAGAATGGGAACAAAGAAATGGACGCTTGGGTAGAAAAAGAATTAGTAAAAATATACAAGAATTACAATAGAAATAAAATAAAAAAGAATAGACGAACAACCCTGAATGGGCGAATATAAGCATTTTAACATTGGAAAAGCTCAGACTCGACGGCGGATCCAGGCGTGTTGCTAAGGGTCCGAGGTCAAGTGCGGGTTCCAGGGAAGGGCCAGGCCCAAGGAAATCGCAGATGGGCGCATAGCCTAACTCACCCCGGGAGTCGCCAGTGTACAGACAGTAGGCCTGGATGCTTAGCTTTCATATTACCTGGCTCTGTTGCTCCAGAAATTTACAATCGCGTGCAATGTGTCACATCATCATAATTTTGGATGCAATAGGTAGACTGTGTAATTCACTGTAATCACTGTTGTTGGCGGAGCAATATTCTGCTGATAGTGTTACACTATCTTATAACATAACTGTGACAATTCTTCTTGTGTTCGTATTTTACCTACATTAGCTGTTTTAGCTTATTTGTGTATTATGCTGCTATGTTTAGTGTTGATATGCATATTTAAGTGTATATAATGGCCAGCAACTGGTTATATATGTGTGCGTGCATGTTTAGAAAAATACGTTCCAGTATCGCAGGGCATAAAATTATTAATGCTAGGTTGTGGGAAAGCTATACGCTGTGCGGAAAGCAGAGGTCCAGCTAAAGAAATTTGAAAATAACGGTTGACTGTCGTTTGGTCGGAAGCAGACGATCTTCAATGATGCGCGGCAAAGCTCAGCGCCATTTTCCCCCTCAGATGTACGGAATGATTCGAAATCGTAGGACGTCGTTCGAAGGGTCCTCCGTAAACTCCGGATCGAACGAGAACGAACTGTGAGATCGACAGTTCTGTCGCGAGATAAACAAGTTTTAAAGATATCGGACGATTGATCACGTCGTCTTTGTCGTGAAATCGAATGAATGGAGTCAGTTCGATCGAAGCATGCGTAACTTCGAAGAAAAAGTTATTTTTCTGAGTTTTGCTTGACTGGAGTTTAGCCTACTCGAAAGCCAGAGGTTACGTTCGACATGAGTCGAGAAAATCAGCTTCGAAGTGAAAAAGGAAAAGAATCTGAGACGAAGTACGAGGAGTGCTGGACGTTCGTCAGTGACCATTACAATCGGAGATCCTATTGAGGTCAATCAGAAAAGAAATTCAGTCATAGAAAAGGGCGACAGCTAAAGACAACAAAGGCAAAAGACACAGCCTGAGCGAGCATACCAACGAGGGAGGTCTTTAAGATTAAGTATAATATTAATTCTTACTTCACTCAATGCTGGCTTGATTAAGAATAGGCTTGACTATCAGTAAAATGATTTATAGATCTCCTTGACTAATTGTTAAACGATGACTTGTTTGTGGTGTGGATATTAGGCATTTCTATATAACGAAAGAGGTAGTATATTATTAACCCAATTATAGTGTTCGGGCAGCTTAAACACTATCAGACGTCACAAATAAGTGGTTGGCTTGTCCACGGGGTCAAATCTTGTATGCCAAATTGGTTGGAGATATTGGTTGGATATTTCTAGACACGGGTGTGTTGGAAAACTAATTGTAGAACTATAATAAAGTTATTTGGAAAAGCTCACTATCACAAAATGCGCTATCTAATCTAATATGATCTAAAGACTTTCACAGCGCAGTTATCACAATGCCAAGACATCAGTCGATGGTCGCTTCAAGTCAAAATCGCTATCAAAATCATAAACCGTTGGAGAAGCCGGGTCGAATTCCAATAGATCAGAGAAACCAGAAGCCAGGCTACGGTGGGTAAGCGAGTTGAAAAAGATGTGTCTTTAGTTTCGACCTGAATGACATCAAAGAATTGACAGAACTATATATGTATGCTTATGATGTTGAGGGCTGCCTATCTTAATTTATTGTTCTATGGATTCTTAGAGGTTTATATTGTAGGTAAATTTAGCCGGATGGTTTGGAGTTGAACCGAAGCTTTTGAACTGGTGGAAGAGTGACCCGGAACCATTTCCGAACGTGTCTTCGCCTGTGGCGTTTACGGATGGAATCCTAACCCAGTTGAGTCCTTTTGGAGTGTCATGGTCAATCCGCTGGGATAACTGCGTCGTATCCCTGTGTTTTGCGTTTTGTGCTAGTTAATAGGCGTTTTGAATAGAGCTATTGAAAATATAAACTGGCTTTTTGTGGTAAGTATTAGTAAACGAATTCGCAACACTCACCTATTTAAGTTTAAATCCATAGCAACCGTTATCACATATACTTCAAAAGAGCGTTTTGCAACAGAACTGATATTCATGATGTCAGATTTTTACGTCATTTGACTTCGATTGAAAAGATGTATTGATTCGCAGACAGAGGTTTCATCTGTTGTTATGTTGCTGAAATTTGTTTAGCGTACAACTGATTGGGGCTTTGAAGGAGAAGGATTGCGTGCACTTGTGAATGAGAGGCAATTGAAAGCCAAGGAAGAGAAGAGATTAGTACAGGAGGAAGAAAGAGCTTGGAGAATCTGGAGGCATGACAGAGACTGGAGGAGTTGGAAGAGAGGAAGAGGTTGGAGGAGTTGGAGGAACGAAAGAGCTTGCAAGATGGAGGAACGGAAAAGGAAGGACGAGTTAGGGTTGAAGAAACTAAAAGATGGAAAAGGAAATTAGACTCCGAGAATTGGAAATGTAGATGGCTTATGATGAGCAACGATCAGCAAGCCAAGAGAATATAGTGAACACAGAGACAGTGGGTGTGAACAGCCAGGCAAATGATGTAAGATATGTTTCATTGCTGGTTTTCAAGGAAGGCATAGATTGTCTGAACTCTTATCTGTTAAGGATTGAGCTTACATGTTTGGATTACAAAGTACCGGAAGACATGTGGGCGATAACTTTAGCTCTTTTGCTTGAGGGTAAGGCTAACTACGTAGCTCTTTTGCTTGAGTGTAAAGCAAACTACGTAGCTCTTTTGCTTGAGGGTAAGGCAAACTACGTAGCTCTTTTGCTTGAGGGTAAGGCTAACTACGTAGCTCTTTTGCTTGTGGGTAAGGCTAACTACGTAGCTCTTTTGCTTGAGGGTAAGGCTAACTACGTAGCTCTTTTGCTTGAGGGTAAGGCTAACTACGTAGCTCTTTTGCTTGAGGGCAAGGCTAACTACGTAGCTCTTTTGCTTGAGGGTAAGGCTAACTACCCTTGACCATGCCACTCCTGACCATGTTACTGACCTATTAAAGAAATCTACTCTCTCTCTCTCTCTCTCTCTCTCTCTCTCTCTCTCTCTATCTATCTATCTGTCTCTCTCTCTCTCTCTCTCTGTCTCTCTCTTTCTCTCTCTTACCTCTTTGCAAACAATCTGCTCCCACCACTCCAGTCAGGCTTCAGGCAATTTCACTCCATGGAAACAGCTATCCTGAATGTCTATAGCGATATTGTCCTTGCTGCTGACAAGGGATATGTAACTGCCTGAATGTTGTTCCTGGTACACGTCTCGTCTTTGGCCGGCGTTCATTCACAGTTGCTGGTCCCTCCATCTGGAACTCTCTGCCTCCTCGTGTTTTCAGTCTCCTACTGAGGCTGTCTTTCGCTCTAACCTGAAAACCTATCTCTTCCAGTCTGCTTATGGTTCTTAATACTTCACATAACCTGGCTTCAAGTGCACTTCTGAACTTTGAATTAATAAATTTTAGTTGTTTAGTATTGCACTGTATAGAAGCATATCGGCGGATGACGGTTGCGGATTCTCAGAACTACGAACACTTGAATACCTTGCCGATACTGTAGTAATAGAGCATGTTTATAATTGAGATATAAGAGACTGGCTTTTTCAGTTATACAGAAATGTTTAATATCCACACTGCAATCAAGTCACCTTTTAAGAATGAGTCAGTAAAATCTATAAATCATTGTATCAATAGTCAAGTCTATGCTTAAGCAAAACCTACAAAAGCCAGCATCGAATTAAGTAAAATTAATTAGCATCGTATACCAAACATGAATGGTGTAATTCTGGACGGCCATTCACTTATTTGTGACGTCTGGCAGTGTTTAATATAATGAATATTAAGTTTAATATTCTGTTTATGCTGCTATATTATCTTGTAACAACACACATTTAAAATTCGATTTATATGTTCTTATTTAAGGCTTTATAAATGTTGTATTACATTATGTAATGTAAAAGGTACGATCCGATTACCTATACGTCGGTGTAGACCCACCGTTGGACGACGTGTTCTACACTGTCTCGCCAATCGTCACTTTCCACCTTCCGCTCTTCCTCGGTTCTGGATTTGAAACTCTGCTCGATGGTTATTTTCCGCCAGGGAGAAGAGAGTTTTGGTAAGCACGTTGTACAGACTAAATAAATCCCTAAACGAAACGCTTAGAATTAAATTTCGAACAAAGACGTCACACAACCTACTTACATCCAGCACACTCACCACGTCACCGGCTACTACACTATATGTATTTCCCACACAAAGCAGTGTAACTCGGTCATGTACATTATGTATGGGCCTACATATGTTATACACATAAAATACACGTTATCTACTATACGTCATAAATATTTCATATAATATATGCCTGCTCCTTGTGGGCAACTGGGGTATATATAACAATCCAAGCGACAGGCACGTCTGCGCTCAGCGATCTGAATAAAAAATTGCAGGTGTGCGCAGGAGGGACAGGTACGTCGAAAGCTGATTGGCTGGAGCTCGGGCGTGTTAAGTGGGCCAGTGCCATTGATTAAAGAGCCTAATTGTGTACAAGAGCCAACTCGGCCCTTGTCGTTTCTGTACCAAGCCTGGATAAAGGAGGAGGGTGACGGTAATCATCTTTGTTGTAGCACAGTGTCTTTAGATAGAAACTATGTAGCCTACGTACGTGAACCTACACATGGAAATATAACTGAAGGTGTTCGCGAAGTAGGAAGCAAAGTAACGATGTGCGATGGCAAACACTGGATAGTAGCAGTTATATCATTGTGGTGTATGTAAGATCGACGTCAAAGGCCTTTGCAATAAAAATATGTAAACTACTGAATACTGCTTCCTAAAAGGGCATAGGTTTGACTCGAGGTCAAATTCAGTGGCCTTGACCTCCAGGCTCAGGGTCGGTGTTTTGGAGTTGCAGTTTTACTCAGATGTTTACTTGAGTGGAGATAATATAACGCTGGGGGATGATTTGTGAGAAAGCTGGAGTTTTTCAAAAGCATCCAGCACCCCATCACTGTTTTAACCAGTTACTACCCCCTAAAAGCACTCCTATAAATTAAATTTAAGAAAAATGGGGAATGCATTTGAACTACCATACTTCCGTACACTGCTGCATTAAAATCCTTCATTATTCGCTCGCTGAATAAATCTAGACATTGTGATTACACTGCTTCTCATGACTGCTGCAATATCAATGCTGTCCGTTTTCTCTCGAACGCATATAAAATTAGTCTTTTTAAACTGGTTATAATATTGCAACATTTTTAGCGGCATCGTGCTACTTGTTTTTATGAATATTATTCTATTATTGTCATTATTTTTAAGGTTTATTATATATTGTTGTTGATGATGATGATGATGATGATGATGATGATGATGATGATGATGATGATGATGATGATGATGATGATGATGATGCTGATGATGCTGATGATGATGATGATGATGATGATGATGATGATGATGATGATGATGATGATGATGATGATGATGATAGTAATAACAATTCAGCGTTTTAATTCGATTGCCTTCCTGGGCACTTAAGAGGAGTCAGACATCAGCGAAGATCAGCCATCTCAGAATATAATTTTTCATCCTGATAATTTTCTTACTTCCTAGGGGATCATAAATACCTCGGGGCCACAAGTTATAATAGTAATTTAACATTTTTACCATTTCCATGGTTAACATTTGCACAGCCTATTGTTTGTTCTCAGTTAATGGGACCTATAAATTGTCGCATAAACTTGGGCTGCCATCTTTTTTCCTCATTGTTCCAAATCGAGGTGCCCAAAACGGAGCGTGAGTGTCCTACTTGAAGGACATTATTAGTATTAGTATTAGTATTATTATTGGAGGTTGTGGTCGTCGTCGTCGTAGTTCTGTTAATATTATTAATTTAAAATCTGTCAAGGAAAACGGAATACTGAGTTGTTCGCACAATGAGAAATCAAATAGACAGATATCGGAATGTGATCTAGATGACTCTCGATGCCACACAGAAGGCTCAACTCAGATAAAGTCAATGACAGCTGGTTAAATGCACACCAAATCAACCAAAGACCCGATCGAGAATATACTGGCCAAAACGAGCTGTTAAAAAATAAAGGATTTGTCCTTTGTCTGCTCCTCCGAATGATCCTCATCGCCAATCATTCTTCTCGTTCTCCTCATATTCTTCCAATTTCCCAAAGAATCCTCCCCATCAACGCCGGGTCGAGGATAAAAAGGCGGGGGAAGCCACGAAAACTTTCAACTTTCAAGAGAGCCAAGCCCAAGGCAGTTACCAAGAATTTTTAATTTTTGTTGGAGTGTAAAACCAAAGACGCCGAAGAGCAATGGTACTAAGAAGCCTGAGGTGGGCCACAAGCAACAAAAGCTGAAAACTCTTTCTGCCTATTTGATACAAATCAGAAAGGATGCAGATCAGAAAGGACACCAGTCATAATAATATTTATAAACTTCTAATGCACCGGTGTCTAATGCACAAGGCATCAACCGATGGCGCACCAAATCACCAATCAGAAAGGCCTATGCTTAGATTTCATCATGCCTGATGTGGATTGCTTCTTTAAGCTCCCCAGATGGGTCTGGGGTGAAGCCGGATTTAGTTTCACTTTTTAAAAATTATAATCTAGTTGAATTAAAATTATAAAATTAAATGAAATTATAAAATTAAAGTTAAAATTATAATCCAGTTAAAAGTCTGATGCATTTTAGCTAGGCCAAGCATAACCAATTCAAAGCACATTTTTCAATGGAACAAATCTTTGCAGTCTACTGAGTATAGCAACTGATCTAATTTCGTTTTAGATGAAACTTTAAAGACAGCTGTGGAGTTTGGAGCTGTGTTTCTCCTCCTCCTTCTCTTTCTCCTTCTTCTCCTTCTCCTTCTCTTTCTCCTCTTTTCTCCCATGTTACTCCTTCTACTCCTTCCAATTCTTCTAATCCTCTTGATGACCGTTCTCTTCCAAATCCTCCTAATCCTCAGTCAATATCTTCCTTTACATTAACTCCTCGTATTCTCGTTCTCCTTTTTATATCCAACATTATAAAACGTTTTTCTCCATTCTCCTTCCCTCCTCGTTCATCTAATCCTTGTTGCTGCACTATGTCCTTTTTCTTTCTCTCTTCATCCTCCCATCGTCCGTCCTTTCTTCCAGTGTCTACTTTGTTGCTTCTACCCTCCTCTTTCTCCTCCCCCATCTTAGTTATCTTCTTCTTGTCCTGCTTATCCTCTTCTTCTTCCTTCTCTTCCCTCCTCCTGTTTTTCTCCTTCTGTTCCTCCGTCTTCCATTGTCTGTTTCTTCGCTCTCCCCGTCTCCTTCTTCTCCACTGATAGAGTATCGATTGCGTTGGACCTCATTCCCACCGATCTATTCACTTTCCTGCTCCACCCAGCCGTCATTCTCTCCCACCCATCCCTGCCAGTCTGTTTCTCCCATCGACCCTGCCCCATCGGCACTCCGTTACTCTTCTTCCTTCTCCCGATTTAGAATCGGTCGATTGTTAAGTCCCCAGTGAACGACGGCGCCTTTGCATTGATATTCTCTCCCTCTCTGTCTGTCTGTCCCTTCTCTCTGTCTGTCTCTGTCTCTGTTTGTCTGTCTCTGTTCCTGTCTCTATCTGTCTCTCTATCTGTTGTCTGTCTGTTTATGTATCTGTTTCTCTCTCTGTCTCTCTCTCTGTCTCTCTCTGTCTTTCTCTCTCTGTTTCTTTTTATGTCCTTCTATATGTTTGTCTGTCTGTTTCTGTCTCTGTTCTGTCTCTGTCTCTCTCTGTCTCTCTCTGTCTCTCTCTCTGTCTTTCTCTCTCTATCTGTCTGTCTCTCTGTCTCTGTTTCTGTCTATCTGTCTCTCTCTAACTGTCTTTCTATCACCTTTTTGTATCTTTGCATTTTGTCGTTGTATAGTCATCATCGTTGTCGTTATCAGCAGCATCTCTGAACACACTACCGCCGTTCATCGTCGTTTTCTTAGTCATCATCATTATTGTCATCGTCGACGTCATCACCGCAGTCGTTATCGTCGTCTCGTCAATAACTGATCACGTAAGTGGTTCTCAAGATGTTCCAGACATTTATATAGCGCCGGTGTAATGGCTTCTGAGAGCAAATTGTTCCAAGTGTATTGATCCTGACGGAATTATTAGTCCCGGGGTAGAACTGACCTCCCTTAGGAATCTGTCCTTGTGTATGTCTAGAGAGTCCTCTCCTCTCCTCTCCGTCTCCTCTCCTCTCCTCTTTCTCCTCCTCTCCTCTCCTCTCCTCTCCTCTTTCTCCTCCTCTCCTCTCCTCTCCTCTCCTCTTTCTTCTCCTCTCCTCTCTGCTCTGCTGCGCATGCTTTCTTCCGCTCTCCTCTCCTCTCCTCTGTTCTCCCTTCTCTTCTCTCCTCTCCTCCGGTCTCCTCTCCTCTCCCAACAAAATGGCGCCAGATATTCTATTGATCGCTTCTCTCTCGGCAGCATCAGCTACAACCATGGCACCAGCAACCAACACCAACGGCCTCTACATCTCTCCTTCCCATAGAACATCTATGTGCTTATATATTTAAATACATATGTACGTAGAGAGAGAGAGAAAGAGAGAGAGAGAGAGAGAGAGAGAGAGAGAGAGAGATTGCAAATGCTACATATATAAATATATAGACGAGAGATGAATTGACGTGGCTCTTGAAACGCTTGACAACATGCTATATCTGTATATCAGTGATATTGCCGAGTACATATATATATATATATATATATATATATATATATATATATATTTGTGCGTATGTGTATAAGTATAGATGTGTATATATGCATGTATATGTGATATTGATCGGTATCTGGACGTGGGTGGGGTTTGAAGCCATGCCAAGTGCTTGTGTTTGTGTGCGTGTGTGTGCGCCGTTGTGTTGGCGTCGTTTGGCATCGATGATGAGTGAGTGGGCTACAGAGGCTGGACGGACGGACGGACGAGTGGATGGATCGGCTGACGGATGGAGGGATGGAAGGAAGGACAGTTTATGCATTGGCTTCAGAGGCGACTCTTCGTGCAGTCTGCTTCGCCTACGTGCGTTCTGATGGTTGGCATCGACTCTGACAGAAGCCAAAGTACTGGTGAGCGAGACAAGAAGACAGACAGAGTCATACAGAGAGAAAAATGGATGGATACAGACAAGCACGATTGAGGTTGACTAACTGACTGACTTACTCACTCATACACGGACCAAGAGTTTGCATGCGGACTGACTGACTGACTGACTGACTGACTGAATGAATGAATGGATCCATCCATTTACTCTAATTCATGAATGAGTAGCTCATTTACTGACTCATTCATTCATTGACTTGTTCTCTTGTCCAGCGGCTCACACCTTATGAATCGCTGACTCGATGACTCATTGAAACGTGAACCCGAAAGAGACAGACAACCATATTCAGAGAGAGACAGAGACAGAGACAGATAACGAAAACTACAGGGACAGACGGACGGACGGACTCGATCGGAAGCCATACAGCCGCCCACTCGCATAGGCCGGAGCTGCTGGTGAACTTCGATGACGACAGCAGCAGCAACTCTCGTGGACACAGACAGCTTCTGAGGTGAGTGAGCTTCACGACTGCTTTCTCTCTTGCTGTGTACGAGTAAGGTAGGCATATCTATTGTATGTATGTATGCATGCATGTATGTATGTGTATATGTATGTGTGTATTGTATTGTATGTATGTATGTATGTATGTATGTATGTATGTATGTATGTATTACAGGTATAAAGAATACAGAAAGGGAGAGAAGAAGGCATGCAATGGGAAAGGATGGGAGAGAAAGGGAAATAGAAGGACAGGTGAGGAAGAAGAGAAGATAAAGAGAGGAGAAGATAAAGAGAAGAAAAGAGAAGATAAAGATAATAGAAGATAAAAATAAGAGAAGGTAAGAGAAGATAGGAGAATATAACAGATTATAAAGAGGAGAGGATAGAAGAGGAGAGATGATAGAGGTGTCCATTGGTAGTTCTTTGCCAACGGACCAAGGAAATCCCAACCACAGTTGGCAGTTGACGCTGCAATCAGAAACTCTAGTCTGTGTCGAATTTGGGACGGCATTGATGATGACACTGGGGACTGCACTGGGGATGGAATTGAGGATGGCATTGGAGATGGCATTGGGGATGGCATTGTGGATGACATTGAGATGACATTGGGATGACATTGGGATGACATTGGGATGACATTGGGGATGGCATTGGGGATGGCATTTGGGGATGGCACTGATCCGAATGCAGCGCTGGCAGCTCACGCATACGCTCTTCGATAGGCCCCCTTCAGGTTGACAGCTGAGTGAGCCGCTTTCGCAGATCGCTCGCGCTACTATGGCTATGCTGTTTAGACAATTTGTGAATTTTTCTGGCCGGATATTTGCCCACCCATAAAGGCCTCTTGGCTATACGTTGTAGAAGCATGCGTGCTGGGTCAAAAACAGCATGAAACTCCGTTTTTGGTATTTCCCAAACACTCTAAATCACAGGCGACATGTGTAGGATACATATAGGTGAGCTGACTGATGTTTCGTTCGATCCCATAAGAATTCTGATGGCGACCAAACCTTAGCAAAGTAGTTTATTGCTTGTGGCTTAAACGCTTGGACATTGTCTTCTTTGAGCTTTTCCATCGTGCTTTCTGTCGACCCTACTTCTGTCCTGTCTGACGCCACTAGATGCCACTCTAGACCTTCATTATTTTGTCTGTGTCATTTGGTTGATGTCTGGATCGCTGTTCATTCTCATTGTCATATCTAATGCTTTGAAGCACCAATCGATCGATGGTACTCAGCAACTCCGCGTGCGATAAACATTTGTTCAATGTCTTTATTGGATGGATGGATGGATGGATGGATGGATGGGTGGATGGGTGGATGGATGGATGGATGGATTGGTGGATGGGTGGATGGATAGAGATGGATGGATCAATGGACGGTCGATCAGTGGATTGGTAGAAAGTTGGATGATTGCATGGATGAAAGGGTAGGTGGATGGTTGGATGGGTTGATGGGTGAGTGGGTAGATAGATGGATGAATACATAGACAGACAGACATACAGACAGACATACAGACAAACATACAAACATACTTAAATGCATACATACATGCATATATACATACATACATATATACACACATACATACATACATCACTTAATTTACATTTTAAGGTTTGCATTGCAATTGTCTGCATTGGTATCATTTACATCTACATTTACAGATATCTGCATTGATGCAACAGCGGAACTTCAAATTTCGGGGCCCCCAGATGACTAATATGGGCCATTTTCGTACTTTGTCAAACTTTAAGGGGCTCCCTTTCTTTCAGATTCGCGCCGGCTCCACCCCGCAGTTGCGGATCCACTACTACATAGCTATCTCCTTGAAAATCACTTTTACAAAGTTATCGTATAGGTGTTTGCGTGGATACCATTTACATCTTTAACATTTACAACTGTCTTTGTTTGTTTCATTTTGTCACATTTCATCATGTCACATTTACAACTGTCTGTGGATATCTCTTGCTCTTAACTTTGATATTTGCAACTGTCTGCGTATATGTCATTTACGCTTTGGAATTGAATCTGTCTTCTGGGATGCTGTGTGTGATGAGGCGACGCTTTTAACACGCTATTTAGCAACGGTAGAAATGTAGGCGTCTGTCAGGAATCGCAGATCATCAGTTAGCAATCTCCAAGAGAATGGCCCGGAATAATCTAAATCTGTTTCTATCTTCTTCATCTCTGTCTATACCTCTGAGTCTCCTTCTTGTTATCTCTCTCAATCTTATTCTGTATTTCTTTTTATGTCTGTTTGTTTGCCTATGCCGGTCTTTCTGTATTTCTTTGTGTGTTTGCTTACACCTGCCCGTCTATCCCTCTTTATATGAATGAATGAATGAAAAAACTTTATTGATTCCAAAAAACAGCAAAAGAACAAATACATTGACCATTGTACAGATTGTTGGGGTACAAATGGTAGACCCAAAAGGGACCTAAGTCCCGCTGAATTAGGGCCGCGTATTACAAAACAATGCATATGGCGACAAAAATGTTTAACAGACATTAGGTACAATTGAACTATAAAGAAAGTCTTAATTAAAACTTATCTAAAAAGAAACTAAGAAAGTGGATCACCATTGTGATCTCTATGAAACTGAAAATGAGTCATAACTGTGACTACCGGAAACATAAGTAAAACCTTATAGACTAAACAGATATAGGCGTTATAATCAACAGTCTAGAGACATTATTAGGAAATTACGCAGATGTTTTTTAAACAAATACCGACTAGGTAGGTTACGGATTTCTAAAGGTAATTTATTCCAAATTGACGGACTAATACATTTAATGTTGAAGTATCTAGTGTTAGTTCTTGCCAAAGTACCACAAAAATTATCCTGAAATCTAGTGGAATAGCTATGAAGTTGAAAGAAATGTACGAAATAGTAGTCAAATACACAAGGTAAAAATTTCGTTCATAGCGATACATGAATTCTACGATTTGAAATTTATTTATGTAATCTATCGTTAAAATATTTAATATTGAAAATAGACTATTAGTGCCTTTTCTACAATGTTGTCTAGCAACAATTCTTATAGCACGACGTTGTAATATTAATAAACCCTTGAGGCGAGAGGAATAATTTGTTGCCCAGATAATATTAGAATAAGAAAGATAAGGATATATAAGAGAGTAGTACAAGTTTAACAATATGGCCAGATAATATTAGAATAAGAAAGATAAGGATATATAAGAGAGTAGTACAAGTTTAACAATATGGGTTGAGGTAATACATGTTTAATGCGATATAAAATACCCAAACTTTTAGCAATTTTCTTCGATATTTGTGAGATATGTATGTTCCATGTAAGATGATTATCAATAAAAACACCAAGTTTTTTTACAGGAATTAACTTGTTGCATTTGTTGATTGTCAATAAGGATGTGTTGTTCTTGAGCAGGCATAATTTTTCTTTGAGAATGGAATAACATAAAATAAGTTTTCCTTAAGTTAAAAGATAATATATTTGCCTTGAACCACTCAGCTATTAATTCAAGTTCATTATATCTCTTTATCTATGCTTGCTTATCTTTGTCTATCTGTATTTCTGTATGTTTTAGCTCTGTCACTCTGCCTGTCTTTCTGTCTCTCTTTGTCTGTCTTTCTAAGTCTGCCTATCTGTATCTGTATTTTATCCATGACCTTTACTTCATTTTGCTTCATCTGCATCTCTATTTCTCTGTCTTTCTATATTTTGCAGTCTCTTTGCCTCTGTCTACCTGTAAACAGTCCATCTTTCCAGTTGATTCTTTTATTTACCTGTGTTTTGCCTCTGTTTGTTTGCTTATATGTTCAAGCATATCTTTACACCCTGCCTTTGTTCAGGGTTTGTGGTGGGTCTTCCAGCCCACTTGCGTCATAGCCCTTGGATAAGTATGCTGCGTTTCTGCATTAGGCCTATGTACATTTATGTTTGATAAGGCATTCGACCAGTGGCGCAAATCCGTTCTGAACATAGGGGGGGTGTCCACAGCTTCTCTGGGAAAATTTTGTGACGACAGGACTTTGAATGGCGATCGTTGTTGACAACTGTATGTTGTTTATGTCGCCAAAATTCTTATGACTTTTTTAGTCATGGAGACTTCGGACAATCTTTTATTTCTTGCCTTCAAAACTGATGACCTTTTCGGTCATCCGAATTTTCGATTCCGACCGACCGCTGCTCTCGACGTCTTCCTCCTTTATATCCACTGGCCTGGTATCTAAGACCGTAGCCAAGTGTAGCTATAGAGTGGCTAAGACAGGATACCAGTTTGCTAATGGTAGCTAAGAGTGGCTAAGAGAGGATACTGGTTGCTAAGTGTAGCTATGAGTAGCTAAGACAGGAAACCGGTTGCTAAGGGTGGCTAAGAGTAGGCAGGACAGGATATCGGTTGCTAAGGCGAGGAAAGCGATTACATCACAAACAGAAGGAAAGATCGCAGGTGCCAAAGAGAACTATGACGTCACAAACAGGATGACGTATTTTGCTACTATATTACGTTCACAATGACGACGACAAGGGTAGTGGTGGTGGTGGTGGTGATCAGTGATTGATGAAGGTGATGATGTTGATGGCGATCATGATGATGCAGCTGTTTTTGAGGCTGCTGCTGCTGATGATGATGATGTTGTTGTCATGGTGATTAATGTAGCAGTTGATGGTGATTAGATATGAAGACGGTGGGCACGCAGAAGGTAATGACAATGGAGAAACTGCAGATGGTGCAACAGTTGTTGTCGTCGTTTTGTTTAGATAATATGCCTGAGCAGAGCAACGACTATCGTGTCGTGGTGTTTGGAGCCGGGGGTGTTGGCAAGAGCTCTCTTGTCCTGCGCTTCGTCCGGGGCACCTTCCGAGACAGCTACATCCCAACGATAGAAGACACCTACCGACAAGTCATCAGCTGCAATAAACAGGTCTCACTTTGCTCTTCTATGTTTATATGCATACATATATTCAACACATCATGTATATATGCATCATGTATACAATTGTGTTTATATATATATATATAACATATATATATATATTACTGCTTTACAGCTATGCACAGGTTTTTAATTGTAAAGCTTTGTATAGCCTTGGATTCTGTGCATGTCGGTGCCCATGTCGGCTTTTAAAAAAATGTTTGTATACATAAATACAGTAGGCCAGTGTCAGCAAGGGTGTCGGCTCTGATGGACCAGTAGCCCGATGTCTGCAAAGCTTTCGGCTCATAGGAACCAGTAGGCCGATGTCAGCAAGAGTGTAGACTCAGAGGGATCAGTAAGTAGGCCGATGTCAGCAAGGGTGTCGGCTCATAGGGACCAGTAGGCCGATATCAGCAAGGGTGTCGGCTCATAGGGACCAGTAGGCCGATGTCAGCAAGGCTTTCGGCTCAGAGGAACCAGTAGGCTGATGTCCACTGATTGAAATCTGCATGTACGACTAACATAGAAAAGTTACATATAGCAACACAGATAAGGCAAGACAGATAGGCCTAATGCATAACAAATTCACGAGGCCTATATTGTTCATAAATATAGGCCTACCGTGAACAGACAAATTTGACACAATGGAATTATCCAATGCAATAACTGATGAAAATTATTATTCAAGTTTAATCCGAAGTAGAAAAAATTTCTAGTTTATTGATTATTTAATTCGACTATTATTTTAAATTGTCTAATGTATGTTCGAAATGTCCTTCTTTGGCCTCAACATAGGCCTCAAGGCGCACATGTAATAATTTACGGCAGCAACGACGATCGATAGTTGGCATGGATATATTTTACAAATGACTCACGATTGAAGCGGTTTTAGTTTTAAATAATTTTGTATAGCAAATTTTAAAATAATTTGAGGGTTTGTATTTTTTGTAGACAGTAGAGACAATCTAACTGAATTATTTTGCTCGTTTTTGTTTGTTACTTATATTAAATAAGATGAAGAAGAATTTGTAACTAGAAAAACACGAGCATTGGAAATACAACAAATAATATATAGACAGCAATAACACACAGCAACGCAGAGACAGTGAGAGTATGAATAGCAATAATGACTTTGTTTTTAGGTATGCACCCTTCAGATAACTGACACGACCGGCAGTCACCAGTTCCCAGCCATGCAGCGGTTGTCGATTTCGAAGGGCCACTCCTTCATCCTGGTCTTCTCGATCACGAGCCGCCAGACCCTCGAGGAGCTGAAACCGATCTGGGCGGAGATCTGCTCGATCAAGGGCAACACCGACGACGTTCCCATCATGCTTGTTGGAAACAAATCGGACGAGGCGACCTCTCGCGAGGTCCCTACGAACGAGGCGGCAGCGTTGGCCCGATCCTGGCGCTGTTCCTACATGGAGACGTCGGCGAAAACGGATCACAACGTCAAGGAACTGTTTCAGGAGCTGCTCCAGCTGGAGCGCAAGCGGACCATGACCTTGAACCTCGACGGAAAGAAGTCGAGGACGCAGAAGCGCCGTGAGATGCTCAAGGACAAATGCAACGTGATGTAACGCGGCCGGCCGCTCCCCTGTTTCGACTGCCCCTACCCAATATTGTATGCCCCTCCCTGTCTGGGCTGCTCCGCCATTTTTCTTGGTTGCTCCGCCCCTGACTGGGTTGCTCCGCTCCGGTGTGGTATGATCCGCTCATTTAATTGTTGCTCCGCTTTAGTTTGATAGATCAGTCCGCTAACAATGTAGAGCCAAATGTGGGGAGTTTCTGCTCAATAGCTTGAGCTTAGCGTCTCAGCCGGGTCCTCTTAACTTAATCACTATGCCTTCCGACTAATAGTAGTTTATGTTCAACGACGCTGTATCATAACGAAGATGATTGATTAGCGTCGCCCTCCTTTATGAAGGTGTGGGTCTGGCACCACCCGTAAACGGCTTTGACGGAGTTATACCTTCTAACTGGGTAGCAATTCCTCCTATATAGCGGAGTCGTTTAATGAACCTTCTAGCTTAAACCTTCATCTTCCTAGCTCCATCTCCTCGCTTCCTGAATTAGTTATTCAGCCACACAGCTGGATTGGTGCGTGTTTATACTGAGTCGGTCCGCCTCCTGCGGCAAACTAATGGACAGAGAGCCAGGCCAACTTATTTACCGCTTCTCCTCATTCAGCAGTAATACAGACGGAGAAAATCGATGTGACTGATATGCTGGAGGAGAAGCCGCTCGATTGACTTAGACGGGGGACTCATCATATGCAGCAGAGTTAGCGCAAAAACAGAACAACCAATCATTACATCGTCACATGGGCTGAAGACATATCGGCCAACAATACATCGGCAGCCGACATATCGGCCGACGGCTCGACCGGTTGACGGGTGTACTCCGGTTTGTGACCAACAGAGACACTGGCCTAAGGCACGTCATGTTTGAAAGCCGCATTGGATGTTCTGGCAACTGAGTGACCCCTCGTGACCTTTTGCATGACCTTACGAACACAACTGATGGCGTTCCAGTGTCGATCCATTCGAATGGATCACTTTCTACAAGAGAAGACATAAGACAGAAGGACGGTGAGAGAACAGAGGAAGGATGTGAGGGAATACGTTGGGCTGAACCCGGCACCAGCTGAACACTAAGACGCCCAACGCCGTGAGGAGTGGCGCCAAAGAATCTGTTCAAGGCCGGAGAACCTGAAGAAGAAGTTCCATAGTCTGCTTGAGAGGACTCGCTAATCGTTGCGGCAGCAATTACGTGCTACTCTTGTAGATAGTTATTTCAAACAATTCTAGATTTCTAACTTTGTTAACATCTACGGTTGTATAAATTAAATCGAGACAATGTAGATCAGAAACAGCAATCGTTGATTTTACATTGTAATCGTAAGCTCGAGATTTCTACAGCGCCCAGTGAAAGCTAAGTCGTGAGAACCAACTTATTCGCAGGCGTTCAGTCAAAACAAAATCGATGGGCAGGAGGTTCGGTTCCATTCGTCAGTGTCTCACAGAGAAACGGTCAATCGTCTACAGTGGATGGTGTTTGGAATTGAACCGGAAAGTGAGGTAAGGGGAGGAAGAAGACTCAGGATAGGATTTGTGGAAGAGGAGTGCATACATTACATGCCTCTACATAGCCACAAACTGTCTTTTATTTGTTCATTTGCATCTTTTATTGGATTTCATAGAGGGATTCGTATCTAAATTGATCGCCACCAACTTGCCTATTACAAATAATTTACCGGCACCGTTAAAATATTGCGGACTCTACACTGCTCCTCTACTTTGTCGACCTCTACCGAAAGGTGATAAAATATACTGATCCAGTTTAAGGCGAATTCTACTGGATAGATGATGTGGCGTTGTACCGACTCCTTATAAATGTAGCAATCCTTTCGGGCGCCCACCGGTTGTACCCTTTGAAAACTCTACCTTTGTGCCAGATTGTAACTTAAATCACAATCCCTAGAGGGTATGACCGCTCTTTGAGTTATAAATCCTTGGGAAAGGGTACATGCAAATGACTAAACATTTATTTCAAGATACATCTATCTCAAGTCTTATCTTATCAATCTCAAATGGTGAATTTGATCTTGATGAAATAATGGCTCGTTCAAACTAACTGTAAAGTTTAAAACAGTTTTGTTTTTGAAATATACTATTAATCAAGACAGTATGTTTCATTTCGATTATACTAGCATCAGTCTACAACTACCTAATCCTACGACTACCACAGGCCAAGTACTAAGATAGCTAAGTCAAATAAAAGAGGCTATTGAATTTCTTCCCTCCCGCCGACGAGCTCTTGACTTTCCAGGCCTCAGTCCTTGTGAAGAATCGTTGATCTCGAGGTATCGTTCTCGAAGAACTGCGTTTTACCAAAGTCCATCTCCAAGGAAACGTTGAGAATAGGCAACCGTAAGCAGAAGATGGAGATTCGCCATTTTCTTTCTTGAAACTTTCCGACTTTATTTCACGAAAGTTCGTAGTACCTTCAGTTTACTCCTAACCGCTGACGACGAAACAAACTAGGTGTTCGTTTAGGCCAACTCTTTCCTCGTCAAAGCGCAAATGCGTGTTGCAGTTCGCTTAACATAATCGAACGAAAGGTTCCGTCGATACAATCACAGTTCGATACGACTTTCCGAAAACAGCTAAATCCCAGCTTCTTTCGAAGTTTCTACACACTAAGGAAACTTCTTACTCGTATGATGATCGAAGTTAAGGAATGTTCGACCTTAAACACACTCGCACGCAAAAAATAAACGTACGGAACGAGGTTTTCGAAGGTGTTTCTTCACGTCTATACCAACATACACCAACGAAAGTATCACACTGACTGAACTCAAAAAACCTCTTATACTCGTAAAAGTTGGTTTGGTCTTCAATAGCAGTCAACTGCCTTCGCTGATCTGCGCATGGCTATTGCCAATCGTCCATTACCATTGTCGTCTGCTCGCTGACATCAGCCAATGTTCAATTTTCAAATCTCCTCTGTCATATCAGATTAGTCCATTGTGAAATCGTCATGTAGGGTATAATCCGGCGTGCTGACGTGGCATAGTCCCATACGATTTATTAAACCCATGTTCCTACTTAAGTTGGCTGTGTTCTATAGTCTAACTATAATACTGAACCTTTTCGAGCCAACGAAGAACCTTTTTGTGTATGTATGTACCTTCTCATTTAGACAGTTCATTCGCCGTGTGCGTGCACTAGAGGCTTTACATTTCTTTAAAAGTTTACATACTTTCAGACTTTGTTCGTAGCTTCATTGTTTTAAATAAATTTTTCAATTGTCAATGTGCTCGCTGTCCATAATTAAAGCAAATAGAGATTAATATTACAGCTTCGATAGAGCGCTGGTTATATCATATGCTTGTGGTCATATCATGCATTCGTACATGCATTCTTTGATTCATGCATGAAAACGAACGTCAAACTAACATCAAACTAACGGTATGTGATGCATACATGCTGCAGATCGGAGTTGCAGCGATGATAGATCTGAACTGTTTTGCCCAGTGAACTAGAAATCTGAAGACCTCGTAAGTAAAGGTCTGAAGATTATTCCTTATGGAGTCAGTCCATTGATTATTTCGCAGCTGAGAAGCCACACACAGGCGACCCTCCAACGGCACACTGCACGTACTTTTAAACATTCATTCATGGTGTGTTTATTTTTCAGTTTAAGACAGAAGATTTCAAAGAAATTGAAAGAAAAAAGTCAGCAAAATCCTATGGATTGACGTTTGAAATCTCGCTTAGATGTCAAGCGAGGTATTATGATGAAAATTCTCATATATGCAGACAGGTGTACCTAGGTGCGCAGTACAGACATCCCCATGCCGATTACTCATCGACGTATCATACGGAGGAACACGCCACGACGCATGCAAACATGGACTTAGAGGCTTCAAATTAAATTAAAGCCCGTGGGAAATTGTTATCTGTGTAATCAATTGAACCCGCGCTACACATGCGAATATATGAGCTACATTCGTTGACAGTCTGGTACTGTAGTGAATTGGACAAAGAAAGAATACCGAATACCGAAAACCTCGCAGACACGTTCGTCGAACCCAAGTTGAGCCCACGTTGGACCAACGAGTGGCCGTCAGCTGGCCAATGCGGACCAGCTATGGGCCGACAGAAGGTGGCTGTCTGGTAGTCGAGGGTTGAAGCGGTGTTATCTCCCACACGCAGTGTGATAAACACTCTGATCGGCAAACTCTAGCAGTTTACGGATTGCATCTTCCCATACGCATTCGATTTGAGGTATTGTCAGACTGCAGCCGTCATGTGGCCGTGTCGGCGATGCGCTTTTATTCATATTGCCGTCAACAGCAATACGGTTTGGCCATTTTCATTGGATAAGGCAATCTAAACTACTAAATATGTGTCTGAAATGAGCAGACAATAACAACCCTTTACATATATATGGAATGCCGCGTTTAAAAATTGTGGATCCAGAATTAATTACAGCTGAGTGTCAGTGCAGGTTTTGCGAAAGCAAAATCGCACTTCTTCGATTTCTGTGCAATGAAAACGTCTTACGACGGCCGAATTATATTGCTTGAAAGGCTAATACAAACGTATGTTCAAGCGATTTTCTCGTGGGAAAATTCTGCAGCCATGACCGCGACCGTGCTACAACCGAATTCGCGTAATATCGGGGCGCAGTATAACGGGTGGATGGTGTACTGTGAAGTCTTCGATATTATGGCAGAAACATTTTGTGTGACAGTAATTTATGATTTTGACCACATTATCAGTGAATGATCGATCAGCCATTGTTTTAAAAGAGTGCAGTAAAGTCGTTTCCACGCAACACATATCATGTCATATTTTGTCGTCACAATGTCTTTGTGACTGTTTTCTCCATAATTTCCACATCTCTGCCCTCGAGTAGGTTGTTTTAAATTATCGAAAACTTTTATAGCGCCATTGTTTTGATGCTTTAAGCAACAGTCGATGGTCGCAACTAAGAAAAATCGTGGTGCATGCAAAATTCTAAGGTAAATCCGATCGAAAATGAAGAAGAAATTTCGAGAAGACACGGAAACAGCCTATGTGGGAAATGAGTCCAGTAAAAATTGAGTTTTTAGTCGAAGTCTGAAGAGCAACACAAAGTTTTTGGAACGAATGTTTGCCGGAAGAGCCAGTGACAGATATGGCACGCTCTCCAGAAGCTGTCCTAACCTACGATATATTTAAACTTAGACACACAAAGGACTTGGACGAGTTGAGACAAGTCTTTTGAGTCATCACAGAGCGAATTAAAAGATAGTGAGACAGACTTGCTTGGTGTCACATTGCGGACACGCATAAGCTTAGACGACAAACACGTAACATATGGGTTATAAATAATTATGAACGGTTACAGCCTGCTCTGGTTGGGAGTGTGCATGATTATTTATTCATAATTATTAATAATAATTACTTCATGCAGCGCTGGTCAACGTAAGCTGACCGGTCATAGGCTTATGTGAGTGTAGAAGAGAAAAGGCGCTAAATAAATTACTTTTTTTGTGGTATTATACATGTACGTTTTGTCAGTTGAAGATTTGTTAATTATTAACTACCTGCTTAATTTTGCTAAATTAAACTGAATATTAATTTGTTACCAGTAAATGTTAGTATCAGTTTTGCAGCTCAAAACTGTCTTTGTAGAAAGCTATGGAGAGCAGTGCCTAGCTAACCCCGACAATGGGAGCCATGGCCATTGGTATGAAGTATTAAGGTATTCGTTTACTCGGCGTAACGTTATCTTTGACAGCAGATATCTTTGAAGGTTCATGAGTCAGAAGATAAAACTTCTTTCTCGCAGCCGGTTCTTTCAAACCGACAGCGTGCAGTCAGTGTACGCATTTTATAATTGAGTAGAGCAGAGTCTGATTTCCCACCAAAGTTATTTGCGTTCTTTGCGCTCACTGAGTAGCCGAATTCGCTTGGGGACACTGGCGGAACAGAAATATTGAAATGTGTTTCTCTTGGGGCGATATATCGGGGTGTTAAAATCCCACAAGGAAAACGACGAATTAGAAGATACCACGATGAAAAGTAAGCCTACGAACTGAAACTATTAAAAAATATGAGCAATGAAGAGCAAATCAAAACACTTTGAAGACGTCAACATCCATGTTGATCAAAAGATTTCGTTAAACATTGAGTCAGTCCGTCGATGGGAGGGGGATAGTCCAGTCGTTAGAACGCTAGACTGTCAACCCAGAGATCGGTTTCCATTCACGCCTATTGCGAACTCAATTATAAAATGAGTACATTGACTGTACACTGTCGGTTTGAAAGAACCGGGTGCGAGAAAGAAGATTAATCTTCTGACTCATGAATCTTCAAAGATAACGTTACGTAGGCCTATACCATCAAAGAGAGCCATGAAGGCAAAGTCAGAAGCAACTGATTCCTTAGGCGATGATCAGTTTGCATTCAGAAAGGGCAGAGGAACAAGGGTCGCTATTGGAGCCTTAAGAGTGCTGACAGAATGGAGTTGTCAACATGGCCAGGATTTGTGGACTATGAAAAGGCACTTGACAGAGTCAACTGGAGAAGACTAATGCAAACACTCAGAAGGCTGGAAGTGGATTGGAGGGATAGAAGGCTTATAGGAAATCTATACATGGGTCAGAAAATACGGATTAGAATAGATGGAGAATATTCAGAACCCGGAAAATTAGGCAGGGCAGTGAGACAAGGGTGCCCATTGTCAACACTACTCCAACATCTACACAGAAGAGCTTAATCGAGAGGCACTAGAAGATATGGAAGAAGGAATTAAGGTGAAAGGCAGATTCTCAGATTCGCAGATGACCAAGCGATGTTGTCGGGTAGTCAGGAGGGTCTGCAAAGAATGATGGACCGTCTGCACATCACATCAATCGAGTATAGTATAAAAAATAATTATATAAAAAACAAAGATCATGAGGATAAGCAAAGGAGAAGAAACAGTATTAATAATAAACATCAATGGAGAGGAAATAGATCAGGTAAAGAAATTCTGCTGCCCGGAGAGCATTGTCACACAAGATGCCAAATTGCACAAAGAAATTTTAAAAAGAATAGCATTCGGCAAAGACGCATTCTCAAAACAAACGGTGAAGGATGGTGGCCTTGGGATTCGCTGTGCTTCTACGCTGGCACTTTCTGCCTTCTTGGCCTTTGCTGCGAGCACAAGCGAAATCTAAAGACAAATACTGCCACCAGAATCAGCTGATGCTTCAGACGAGATCGTGAATACAGCGCTAAATGCACGGATGATCTTCACTGGTGCAGAACCATCAACAGGAACAGCGGCTCATCGACAAGGAGAATGGGACAGTCGCTGGACAAGCAAGGCGTCGGCGAGTTTACACAAGTCTGCAAACAGCCTACTATACCGCGCTGGTCTCTTGGCATCTAATAATCTAATAATCGCCATTGTGTGACGTTTTCTTGAAACAAAAATTAATAATCGCCATTGTGTGACATTTTCCTTAATTAAACACAATAAAATTAACAATCGCCATTGTATGACGTTTTCCTAGACACAAAATTAATAATCGCCACTGTGTAGCGTTTTGTTAAAACACAATAAAATTTATAATCGTCATTGTGCGCTGTTTTCATACAATGATTAATTAGTCCCTGTTTTGGCCCCTGTTGACACCCCTGACGGCTTTGCTCGTCAGACAGACGACGTTGTCTCCGACATCCTGGCTCCGTTCAGGAAATTTGCGAAGTGTCCAGGAAAGAAGATCAATCGCTGGCTATCTCCTGAATCCGCAGCTGGAAAACCACTTCGCAGACGCTTAGAAAGGCGATGGAAGGCCGCGTGCATACACGAGGCATGCCGTAAAGCGAAGAAACTCATGAACGAATCACGCCGACAATACTACAGCGACACCATTTTGGAAAAGCCTAACGGATCTCGTCAACAAGAGTAAGTAGTAAAGGATGTACTGCACTCCGCAGTAATGTCTGAGGTATTACGGAACGAAAAGTGTTAGAAACACAGTGTCACATCCTCAGACTTCTTCATCAAGAACATCAAGTCAATAAAGATATCAATCGCCAAGCAACTGTCCGGACAACGCATAGACCCTCTTGCATCAGACGAGCACCATGTCGGCATATCATGATGACCTCAGATCTGTGGCTGGTGCAGAAATATTCAAGCTACGGTCTTCCTAGCTTACCAGGAAAATCTTCTCCGTTTGATACTTTCCCATCGTCTTTGCTGAAGTCCTGCTCACTCCTATCATCGTTCGTCTCTGCAATTTGTCTTTCAGCTGTGGACGGATACCACCCTGCAACAGATCTGCCTCTGTTACACCTCTGCTGAAGAAGGAAGGTCTTGATCCAGATGATCCTTCTAACAATAGGCCAGTCTCAAACTTACATACTCTGTCAAAATTTTGGGACGTGTCTTTCTGTTTCGTCTACTGCCCCACGTCAGTAGCTCCTGTGAGTTTAACAGTCCAGTCAGCTTACCTTGTTTATCATTCGACTGAAACGGCCTTACTGAAGATCCTTGATGATGTCTATACACCGCTTCCGGACGACAACAACCCACCCAA
Source organism: Norana najaformis (assembly GCA_964023275.1). Lineage (NCBI taxonomy): Eukaryota > Metazoa > Annelida > Clitellata > Crassiclitellata > Hormogastridae > Norana > Norana najaformis. Next base: position 6,831,665 of record OZ029921.1, read on the forward strand.
CTTATCGCCTCGATCTCTCCGCTGCCTTTGATACGATCGACAACACACTCATCGCTAGGCTGCAGAAGACATTCGGCATCAACGTTGTTGCGCTGGATTGGATCTGCAGATACCTGTCTGACCGGTCACAACATGTCAGCACTGGATCATCAAGGTCGCAGTCGTCTACCTGCGAATACGGTGTCCCACAAGGGTCGGTCCTTGGCCCGATTCATTTCACGTTGTATGTGGCTGCAGTCACCGGCGTCATTTCCGCACACGGCATCAATCACCACCAGTATGCCGATGACACGCAACTATGCATAGCGCTTGATCACAGTGACTCCGACAGCAGCAACCTAACACGATATAATGAAGCAGTACGCTATTGGTTTCTAACTAACTGACTATCTGAATCAAAAGAAGTCTGAAGTCATTATACTTGGCACTTCCTTATCAATCAAATCGTTCGTGTATCTGAAAGCAGGCAACATTACAGGTGCGGACCGTCAGGAACATTTAAGAATCTCGGAGTGGCACTCGACTCTAAACTAACATTCAACCAGCATGTCACCGCTGTCTGCAAGGCTTCGTATTTCTATATCAGAGCCATAGTCATATGCCACTGGAACTCATGAAGACAGTCGCTTGTAGTGTAGTCAGGGCAAAACTCGACTACTGTAATTCCCTGTTGTACGGCGCTACAAACTGCAACATTCCCAAACTGCAACGCGTCCAGAACTTGTTAGCGCGACTAGTGACAGGAACCCGCAGGTTTGATCATGTCACTCCTATACTCTTAAACGTTACACTGGCTGCCTGTCAGCTTCAGAATCACTTACAAGATAGCTCTCCTTACACGTAAGACTCTCTCAACCAATCAACCTGCTTATCTGTCATCGTCTTTACAGGGCTATCAGCCATCCAGATCTCTGCGTTCGGCTACACAAAGCCATTTGTCTCTTCCTGACATCCATGACTATCGGTCTGAAATCTCCAGACGTGGATTCAGCAACTCTGCACCAGTCATCTGGAACAGTCTTCCTGTTCACATAACTCACAACAACGTCTCGCTAGACGTATTCGCAAAGCGGCTTGAGACCGACTTGTACCGTCTTGCTTTTGTTGTCTGACTGCTCTGGCCCAAACAAGCCTACGATTCCTCGCTCAGCCGATGGACACAGAGTTTTAACAAATGTTTTCCTGCCTTACCTACTACTTCCTAAACACAAAATTAATTATCTCCATTGCGTGACGTTTTCCTAGACAAAAAATTCATAATCGCCATTTGTGTGACGTTTTCCTAAACACATAAAATAATCGCCATTGTGTGATGTTTTCCTTAATAAAACTTTCAAATTAATAATCGCCATTTGTAACATTTTCTTTTCTTTCCTTCCAGCTGAATTAACCCCCCAGGGAGGAGGTCAGCCACAAGATCCTTCTTTTTCATTTGTTTCTATCTCCGGGATCTTTTTTCTTCAGTATGAGGGGCTTTAGATCTTCCTGAATCAAGTCTTCCCATCTCTACTTTTGTCGTCCTTTACTGAGGCGTGCTTAAGGCTCTGCTGTCCTAATTCTTTTAATGCAGCTTTTCCCCTCTCTCCTCATCACATGACCATACCATCTCAACCTGGTTTCCTTGTCAGATATACATGCCACTCCCAATATCTATCTGATATACTCATTCCTTTTGTTGTCTTTCACTGAGATTCCAAGTATCCATCTTCAGCATTCTCATTTCTGTTCTCTCCTGCAGCTCTCTCCGTACTGGCGTTAACTTAAGGGACTGCGCTTGCTTAATTTCTGCATTGGACTTTCACTCAAAGCAGAAAACATTTCTATTTCACAGATCCTGTCCTGACTCACCTTCTTCCTCTTTATCTCACTTTCGCTCCAATCCCAAACATCAACCGCCGTAGCTGTCTCTCTGCCGGACTCTTGGGTCTTGACCTGGAACCGAACACTTTTGCCTATCGATTTTGTTTTGACTGAGCGGCTGTTAATGTTTTGTCCCTGTGACGTAGCTTTCGTTGGGCGCTGTAGAAATCTCGGGATGCCGATTGCGATTGGATTACAATAGGCCCTAACTAATTTTCGCTAGTTAGCCAAAGGCATTCGCTAGATGGCAGAATAAACAGACTTCTGCGCAACAACTGGTATCAGCGGAACTTCTGTCTGTTGGGATGTAGCATCCAGTAACGTATGAACATTTTTGACGCACTTAACAAGCTGTCGATTACCTTACGTTTCCTAACTTTTCCTTGAGGTTTTGCCCTAACTCCTTCGGTTGCATATCGCGCCTCTGTTCAAGAGGATGGCGCATCGAATTCCGGTCGTAACTATAGCATTCGAAGCTTTGAATTTCGAAACTACCCGTCTCGTGCACGGGTTGACCAAGAATAGAGTTGCACTCAAACGGGAGTTGCGTTGAAAAACCTCACCGACAAAAGTCAGAATCACTGAGAAATGGGCAAGGTCGAGGTCATACTAAGACGGCCGCTACATAGATACACGCAGACACATGTAGGCCTATACATACTTACCGATCAGTACCTCGACGTAATTTCCCACACAATCTTTATACCTAACCTTACCTGGCATTGTCTTACCTTGCATTATCTTACCTTACTTTACCTTAACTCACATTATCTTGCCTTACCTTACTCTGCATTGCCTTACTCTACCTTACTTTCCAATACCTTACTTTGTATTACTTTATTTAGCTTCGCCTTACTTTACCTTACCTTACCTTGACGCAGTCGTCTAGTATTGTACAGCGCCATCAAAAATTCGGATGTGTCACATGTGACAGTTTTATGTCACTGTTGTTTCAACTGTGTGAAGTTTAAAAGAAAGGGACCGTGATTTAAAATGTTCTTTTACCATACAACGACTACATTCAGGGCCCAGGAGCCACTGCTTCAAAGGCGCTGGTGCTCATACAAGTTTTGGTTCTGTGACGCCTAGGCAGGAACACACTCACACAACTTTTTTGGACAACGGAGACAGCTGCTTATTCTTGGTGATTATAATGGATATAGCGTATAATTTTATCCACCTTAGGTCTGTACGTGGCTGAGGTTAGCTCATACAACTTTAAAACACTTCCCGGGCCACTGACAGAACCAGTATGGAATTTAGTGAAGGCTACAGGCCGATTCCCGTGGGTTGAAGTTAGGGCCTATGGCGAAATGACTCCGTCGATTAGGCCTACCAGTGCGATCCTCAGATGGTAGAGAACTTGTAGGGCCACATTATCATAGCGTAGAGGTTCTTTATGAGTTGATAACTCGCCGTTTTATTTCTGTTTGCTTTGTCACAGTTAACTGACTCACCGCCACACTGCCCTTGCCTCCACAACCTGCATCTCCGCCAACACCTACTTAATCACCAAGTGTAGAGCCGTCACTGCAGGATCTAGAGAAGAGCACGATTAAACAAAAGAGCTCTAAGCCATTTGCGAACTAACGAATGACAGTATGCTACAGTTATGCGTAAAACCTAGAAGAAAGGCATCTGATTTTCACATATGTGTCTCCGACACAAAAGCCCGGAGCCTTGTGAAACGGACAGTTCATCTAATCTTCTTCAACCATGTAATTTATATAGGGAAAATGTAAAAGTAATTTTTGCACTTCTGAGTAAACACAAGTTTGTATTGGAAACTTTCACAACGTCACATCGATGAGTTATAGAAATGTTGACTTGACTGCAATTGGTTCGTGGATTCCCCCGTTTTAGGCGCGAAATTACTTTGAGGTAACTTTGATGAGGTATCTGGTTGTTTCTTGTTCGTGATTGGACGGCGTTCGCGTGCATTTTGAATATACGTTTCTTACTGGTCAGCGTTCACACGCAATGTCTGACGTCAGCGGTAACCGCTGACTTGGCGAGAAACAGACTATAAAAGTGGATGTTAGTGCTTTGTTGGAAGAGCACGAGAAAGATTTGGTACAAAGAAGTCTATCGTGTTTTCAGTTGGTAATTTATGTTACAAATTTCGTGAGTTAAAAGAGTCGTGCGTTTAGAAACTGTGACGATTCAAGATTGTTGTGATTGAACTGTTTGTTGATTTACTTATATATTTATATAATTGAAAATCAAAGACTGTGTGTCTTTCCTCGAGTTACGCTAGGTTAACGCTAGGTTACATAGACGATGGTTCTAAACCCGATCGACTGACACTTCGAAAGAACTCACAGAACGTCTTGTAGCCAACATGTACAGCGATGATTTTTAACAGCCATAAAACCGAAATGTTCAGTTGTGAGGACAGTTTTATATGATGGTCACCACACGTTTACCCAGTACGGGTTCGAGCTTACCCTTAGAGAGTCACTGGGTAAGGACCTCGAGCAAGTCCTTCACTCACAACTGCTCAGCGCCATCGATTGATAGATTCGTGCATTTAGTCATTAGACTAAGAATCAATCGATGCACAACACTCAACCGATGTCAATTGATTGTCTGCGGCCATAGGGGTCGTTGGCTCTATTTGTGTCATTTTTACGGATTGTTTTGTCTAAACGTGAAATTTGTTTCATAATTCTAGCAGTTTGGACTTTCACTGTTTCAGCCTGCGTGTCGAAATTGTTTTTCGCTTCCAACAAGATTTTACTGCGTTTCGGACGGTCTTTGTTGCGTTTCGGACGGTTTTTGTTGCGTTTCGGACGGTTTTTGTTGCATGTTATCATGACCCACTGTGACCGTAATGGTCTATGAACAGAGGAGTCAAGCCTCAGATCATCAGACCTACATGCGCTGTCACACGCAGGGAAATCTTGGATTCGGTGGAGGAAGGGCGAGTCTATGGAGCGGCATCGACCGAATGGCTCAACTACCTACCGGCCGGCGGGCAACGAACGCGTGTCTTGTGTAAATCCGTCGGTTCGAGGAATGTCCGGACGCAGCGGCGTCTTCCATCTACGAGGTACTGCTGGACTGTGAGACAACCTTTAGCCATCGGCTGCGGATCACATCGTCCATCGTCGTTCCTCATCCTCGATGCTACAGGATGCTTTAGGAAATCAACTTTCAAATTTTTTGTGGATCTGTTGATATGGCTCTGCTGGTGACTCTTCTAGTTATCTGAGCAGTGCTTATTAATGGGTGAACGTTCCGTTCTTAATGACATTTAACATCGTCGAGGCTAGCTCTGATAAGAGTCTCTTGAAGGCACTAAACAGATTGCTGATTATAATTATAATTACGATTAGATAGTGGCGCTTAGTAAATGCAGAAATAATAATAGCAATGAATTCTGAAGTATCATTGAAAATTTCGGGATTTCTGCAGATTTCCTGCCGTCGTGTACGAAACACCTTCCGACAAACCAAACACGCAACCACGTCGATAGGTTGCGTAGAAAATGAGCAAATATACCAAACCTTACCCAATCTGACCTCGTCTAAATTGCTTTCATTGTCAAATTCCACCTGAGTATGCCTTTAGAATGCGGTTTTACTTAGAAGCGACCATCAATCGATGCCTTGTACATTACGATGACGGCGTTAAAGAAGTATAACCTTAGACCAAGCGGTTACGTAAACCGTGTCCTCAGTAAATTTGGAGGACAGGAGTCCTACCTCACCTTTACTGGAAGCAGCTCACACTAAGGAAGACCATAAAACCAGGAGTCACGCAGAAACCTGCTTACGACCAATCTCCCTTCTAACAATAAGCATTCGCCAGCAAAGCATTCGTCAACGATATCAATGAACACATCAACTGTATCAAACGCCTTTAATGTGCATTTAACGACAACGTTTCAACAACAAAAATATATAAAAATATCATAGATATAATAACGAAATAATTATACAAAAAGCTTGCTACGGCGTCATATGTCATGTTTTCTTGTACTCATTTGTCAACGTCTACGCGTTACCGTCAAACTCTAATCGCTTCTGACACGTACATAAATCAACTTGTCACCTCGTTGGGTCAGATCGTGCACGAATAGAGCTACACAAGAAAAACAGCGCTATAAAAATACCACAGTTTAATTAGCATTCATTAGATTCAATATCGGCTGAAAGGCTGTGTGTGTGTGTGTCTGTCACTACCTAGTGACAGAATTTATCCCTGATAAATTATTGGTTAATGAATTCCCGTCATCTCCCTAATATTCTTTGACAACGAGCAGCAGTTACGGACGCCGTGATTTCTGTCAGAGCATGCAACAATTTTAAAACAGTGTGGCCAGCACTCTGTGCACTTTTCACTGTTGCTGTGGCCTACAGCGAGATACCTTGTTCGATCAACAGGTCACTGTGACTGTCTTTAACTGTCAGATAATTTCTACCGGCGATTCAGTGTTCGCATTACCAGATCACATTACGACTACTAGGGAACAGAAACCTGCACCAAAAAGAAGCTGAAAATCCCAGATTTAAGGTCCATAATGAGACCAACGATCGCCGAAGAAACAACCAATCAGTTATGAAGGCAAAGCCTTCTTAAAGTGGTTGACGCGATATACAGCAATGACGTCGTGAAATTAATCAGAACCGTCACCTCCGATGTTTTGGCTGCATTACGTTCTGCCACTAAAGATGGCAAGATATCAGCTAAAGGTGCGAATCGATTGAGCCTTGGACCTGCTTAAGGTCCACAACAAGTGGCCATCTCAGGCAGGATTCGAACCTGTGTCACTAGTGCTAAAATATAGGTGCTCGGTCAACCAGTCCACCACCGTCAGTCTTCAAGAACATGAAGTAGGATGTGTCCAGTGGAAATCACTTATAACCCACTTCCCTGCAGAGAGGGTCTGTGGCAGTTGCACTATCGTCTTTCGTTTCGAGTTACCAATCTCCTTTGCCAAGAAGCAGCTGACGCCAGTCTTCGATCGCTTCTGGGAACAACTGAGTCACAGTCCAATCCCTGATCAACAAATTAAGCTCTTCCATCAAAATTAAGCTCAAATGAATGCGATTAATCTGCGGTAACTAAATGGACAGCAATGTTCTCTACAGGTGGCGCCACATGCCGTCCATACGCACCGGAAGAGAACGAACAAACGCACGAACAGACGAACGAAAGAACTGTAGAAAGAACGAACGCCAAACTTGAAACATTACTAAGAACACGCGAAGAGAGAATGAACCAACGAACGATAGAACGAAAGGACCAAAAACGCCGAAACTGCAAACATTACTTGGAACATTTGGGGAGAGAACGAACAAACAAAAGAACGAAATAACGCACTTCCAAACTGGAAACATTACTTAGAACATTCTGACAGCAATATGCGAGCTTCTTGCTACACCATAAACGGAACATTTCAGAAGACATTAGATCAAGCCACAAGTAACACTGGCTGAAATGCCAGCAAGCTACGTCAGCTACAGACACGTTTTTCTTTCTAGGTCTACGAAAACATATCACTTTATCTAGCGCCGGAACTTAAATGTCCATGGCAAAAGTTACTATACATTTGAGAAAAAGTCAATTCAAGTCGTGCGATGTATTACTATATATGTATATAGATCGTAAGAAAAAGAGCTAACTTAAACTAAACGTCACTATGACGTCACTGTGACCGCACTATGACGTTACCTTATACGATGCTCATTTAAGGCGATTCAGCAATGCAATAATAACTTGCTAAGATGTCCACATAACTGCAATTCAAAAAGCATATGCAAGAAACCTGGTAGTAATTTATTAACAGTCCTAGTAATAACTATAGTAAAAATAATAAATAGTAGTAGTAGTAGTAGCAGTAGTGGTAGTAGTAGTAGTAGTAGTAGTAGTAGTAGTAGTAGTAATAATAATTTGTTCGATTTGTTTATAGATGCTTCTTTTTATTATTATTATTTATCCGAGGTAGAAATGATCCCTCAGGAACTAAAAAATTAAGTAAGGAGTATAAAATGATCTCTGAGAAATTTATTATTATATGTTATTATTATTGTTGTTATTATTATTATCATCATCATCATCATCATCATCATCATCATCATCATCATCATCATCATCATCATAATCAATGGCTCCTGACTTCTCTTCCGGTCAAAGGTCAGGGCATACGCCAGGTGACCTCGCTTGCGCTCTCTGCCTTCTTAGTCTCCGCTGCAGGTACCCGAGTTCTCCAATCCTCCATGCTATGCAATGTGCAAACCAACGATGACACACATTTTGAAGCTGAGGCAGCATTGGCGCGAAGAGAATAGAATTGTACACCCAGACCAGACTCTCGAGCACAAACCATCGTATTGGGATCTGCCGCTAAGTTGCCAATCTCGAAGTCTCTCTCATCGATGCCTACCCCTACCACAAGGCTCGCTTCACAGCGATCTCCGCACCACACGTGGGGACTGGCTCTTTGCTCTACCCATCACCATCTGTGGCTTAAGACTGGAAGACGAGTAAGCCCAGCGTTGTTAATAGAGTCGAGATTTTTCGAAGGCAAGCGGAACAAATGATATCGAGGCAGGAGTGGATTGTATTTTGATATCTTTTTCGAAGCTTCCAATTTCGCAGCTCCACCGGCCAAGACAGAAGTAGCAGCCAAGCATGAAACAGCCTTTGGCACAAAGTCGCCTTTTGCAGCAGTTTCTCTCTGGCAGGACTTGACGAGGTTTAACCAACCCACACATTTATTTCTACGGAGCCTGTTTTGTAAGTACCGAGGGATCAAATAATAATAACAGTAATAATAATAATAATAATAATAATTACATCGGGTAAAAAATAATAACAATACTATTCTTAAACCCTGAGGGTTCACGTGCACCTCGGTATAATAATAAAAATAATAATTATAATGACGAAATATAATAACAAGAATGGACACTTTATAAATTTAACAGAGCAAATGACATGTGGGTGCACAAGTAATATATCAGTAAAATTTAACGGAAAAAACAATTTAACTTTAAGAAATGTGCAACAGTCTTTGATTTTCAAATCAAACTTCTCTTTTCAAGTAGAAACCACTGGGACAAATAAAAACACTGCGCAGCCATCAAGTCCATCTTTCTTCTTTCCGCTTCCTTCCTCTCCGTTTTCTCCCCTTTTATCATCCCTCTATCAATTGTCTTCCTCTTCTTCCCTTCAAAGCCCTTGCTTTCTCAATGCATAATACTCTCCACCTAATCTCTTCTGATAATCTTTTGCTAATCTGATCTGTTTTTTCCTGCAAGCATTTCATTCTTTCTGCTCAGTTTCCTTTCAATCGTCATTTTAATGCAGTGAAAACCTCTCTGTCCATCACCGCCTATCTGACCACCTAGCTTCTCTCTGCCTCCGCCTTCCTCTTTATCCGTCTCTCCTTCCTCCGTCCCTCTTTCCCTCCATCTCTCCCCCCTTTCTCTCTCGCCTTCCTTATCTTCATCTGTCTTCCGTGTCTCGATTTTCCATCTCGTCAAGCTTTTCTTCATCTTAATCTCTTTCCTCGCAATCCGCCTCTGGCTCGTCGCAACCCCCACTCCTCTTCCTCCTCCTTCTCCTCTTCCGCCCTTCAATCATTCTCAGATGAACGGCTATTTCTGTACCCCCAAGCCCTCTCTCCGTCTACTCTTCACCCTCTCTTCCAATCAATCTCCTCCACTTCCCTCCATCTGTCGTTCTCCTCCAGAGCCCCTGTTATTTCTCTTCGTCCTGACTCTGCGAACTGAGGCGCAACAACATGCTCGACTTCCACTTCATAGTGCTCCTTGCCAACCCCTCCGAAACGCCCCTCGCTACCGAACACTCGCCTCCGTTGTCCCTGACAACGCTGCCCGGATCTGAAGGATAATCCTTCGAGCCACGCGCATCGTCCGTGGAAAGGCACTGCACAGCTCTGCTCCGCCAGCATCCTCTCTTGCCGTCGTCGTGACGACCGTTCCCATGACGACCCACGTCCATCTCCAAGATACGACCGTACTCTATCGTGGTTTCGTCGTCGTCATGGCGATCTGAATCCGTAGCAACAAGACGCCAGTTGTCCTCGCGGTTGTCATGACGACCCGAGGTAGTATTTGTGACGATCAACTGCTGGCATCCTGTTTCCTCGTTACCAGGGCGACAGCCATTATTATCCGATAGATAGCGATAGTTGTCGTTATTGCAAGCCGGATTGCTAGGCGACGCGAAGCTGCGACATCTCGCGGCGGAATCATGCGTGACGTCATCGTCCGGCGTCATCATCGTTGATACAAGAGAATCGACAAGCAAACGGACTTCATCCTTATCCAGAGCGATCCAGCGAGGTCTCTCCACATCCGGTCCGACGGTGGTCTTTGCGCCGGTTTTCGTTCGCCTTGATTCCAGCATACCAGGATCCAAGTCCGATAAAAGGCTTTTGGACTGTCTTAAGCGATTAGATCCGCTTCCCGTTTGGTGTGTTGACCTAGAACTCTTTCCTGAGAACCCCGTAGGGGATCGAGGAGTGTTCCTGGCGGCAGATCTACTGGAAGCGAGGTTCTCAGCGTCGCGTCCCTGAGCAGAAGAACACGGAGAGGCAGCGAATGCATTGTCTGCTATCTGGACCAAGCCCCCGCATATGAGGTTCTGGCACAGGGGACTAGGGACCCGAAGTTCCTCCGAGGACGCCCGATGCCAGGTCGAACCGATGGGAAGAATCGCCTGCACTGGACTGGATCTACGAAGAGGATGTTGCCGACGACGAGGAGGGGGAGGAGGCAGTCCAGGAATGTCACGTGGGCTTTTCGTAACGCCAGTGTCATCATAGCTGAGCAGGGCGCCGAGAAGAGGGGCTTCGCAGGTGGCGTCTGGTGACCCGGTCGGTCTTCTGGGCCCCTCGGCATGACCTCTGAGATCAACGGCACTGCTCGTTCGGGTACCAACATCTTTGGCGCCATGTGCAGCGCGACATCTCGCCCCCGAACGGACTCCCGTCTGACATGCAACCGGTGACGTAACGACGACCTTTCGGGCACCTGCCGGAGTGGTTGAGTCTGTGGCGCCAAGTGCGCTGTCGATCATGCTGTAGACAAGAGACTTGTTGCAGGCGACCCACGGCTGGACCGTCCTGTCGCAGTTGCGTTGACGCAGAGGCCGCATCTTAATTCCTCGCAACCTGTCTTCCATTCTCTCCACGACGTCTGCATCACCCGTCTTCCCAGCTCCTCTTCTTCTTCCTCCTCCTCCTCCTCCTCCGCGCGCTGGCTTCGCATGAGCGCGCCTGGAGCCGCGTTTGCGGTTGACTGAACCGGACGCAGATTCCCAGGAAGCGGAAGGTTCCGTTGCAGCGTCGATTGGTATCGTCGTGGCACCGAGGTCGTGTGCAGCTGCAGCAGCCGAAGTCGAGGTATTCTCCACATCCTTTTCGATGGATGCATCGATCGGAGCAGCAGCAGCAGCAGCTGCTCTGACTGAGTCATCTTTGGGGTGAGAAGCAGGTGCAGGAACAGGAGCAGGAGCATGGGAATGAGCAACAGCAAGAGTGCGTGCAGGAGGAGCAAAAGTAGGAGCAAGATTTCTATCACCGGAAGGCGCATCGGAAAAAGCAACCGCAGCATCCACCAAAAACGGGGAGCCGTCCGCATCAGACGTCGTCACGCTGCCACTCCTCGCGTTCGATCTTTCGTCTGATGCTCCAGTGTTCGCCTGCTTACTAGTGGCGTCGGTTGCAGCCAGAGGCCGCAGCGTCGCAGATTCGACTCCAGGCATCGGCGTCGGCGTCGTCTGCGCATCGTTTTCGAAGCTCAGCTGGCATATCTTCTCGACAAGGACCATCAGCATCGCCTTGCTGAGCGTCACCCACTCGCTGCGTAGTCGGCTAGACGTCGACGAGTCCTCGCTGTGCCGCCGTCGCGTTGAACTGGAAGCCAGTGTCGTCTGCTGGTGAAAGTCCTCCGAGGGAGCACCGACGGCAGAGAAGGATCGGGGCTTCGTCGCTGACGATGCGGCTGGTCCAGAGGCGGAAACGGGACTGGAGGCGCACGGCGACGACGCTGCAAGGCAATCCGTGGAAGGTGGAGAGGAACGATGCGGCTGCTGCTGATGCTGGTGAAGGTGATGATGGAGATGATGCGGGTGGAAGTGGTGCGAAGTCTGCTGCGTGGCAGGATACGACGAAGGGGTGATTCCAACCGCTTGAAACCCCGCCATTTTCCTGATCGGACTAGCACTAGTGCCGCATTCCAGACGAAGAGTTCAGAGTTCGTTTTTGACTGAGTCCGTCAGGTATAGATGGGACTGCCCACTGATAAAGCCAAGAGGTCAAAGGGCACGAACCGAACAACGTTCAAAAATAGATCAAGGCTCAAAGCATGGATAAAACGAAATTCTCTGAAAAGACCAATAAAGACGAAATAAAAATAGTGATGGCCCACGCATGACTACGACAATGATGATAAAGACAACCATGATGACGATGATGATGATGATGATCATGATGATTACGATAATAATGTAATGCAATATAACACTTCTACAGCGCCCTTCAAACAGCTGTCAAAGCCCTCCATATATGGCTACCCAACAGTTCAAAACAAGTGCGACCCCTAAGATAAACAGGAAATTGTTTTGAGTTGAACTATTTGAAACAGTACGTATATTTCATGGAAGATTGTTCCAGTGATGACGAAGACAAAGATTACCACAAGGACGATGACGATAATGACAACGATGATGAAGTCAATGATAACGAACGATGACGATGGCACTGACGTCACCGTTGACGTCAGATTGACGAAATCACTGTCGACTTTCAGCATCGCTAGTGCATGCACTGCAACAACTAAGCGTCCTAATCCAGCTGGGGGCAGAGGAAGAAGAATAACAAGGACCAGCATCAGGGCTCATAAAGAGGGACCCATGCACTGCCTAAACTAAACGCCAAATAGACCGAACAGACAAGTTTACCGCAGGTCGTCGACCACGATTAAGTCGCTCGTATCCAGATACCATCAGACAGGAATCCACTGGATGGGTGCGACCCAAAGGTCCAGTTAACTCCGAACGTGTCCCTTCTTTATCGCCCGCGATTCCCCCACCCCTGCTTCCCAAACGTCTCGCCATTTCGCCAAAGACAACGATCCCTCTTATCTCTGACTGCTCTTCCTACCCACTTCCCTCACTCACTCCCCACGCCGTCTCGGTTTGTTATCCATCCTCTTCCCCACAAGCCATTAAAACAAGCCCAACGCCCCACCAGCGAGTATAATAACACGCCCACTTACCCATCTATACCTCCATCACTCCCTCCCGCTCCCATCCATCCATCCATCCATCATTCCATCCGTCCATCCAATCATCCATCGATCAATCCGTCCTTTCGTCCACCTATCCATCCACTTCCATTCTTCTCGTTGCTTCTCAACTCGGCGCATCACTCCATCCATCTCTTCATCCATCCATCCTTCAATCCCTCCATTCTGCTCCCTCCGTCCCTCCGTCCCTCCCTCCCTCCATCCCTTCAGATATCCGTTGAAACTCGTGCGACCTCTGAAGATACAGATTTTATTTCGGACTGTGCGCTCGCAATATGTTATTTACGACGCCATTAAACGGGTTCCACCGTTTCCTCTGCGTCATTGCTGCGTCTCTTTACGTGGCCCCCTCTCTGTCTGTCTCTCTGTCTGTCTCTCCGCCCCTCGCCAGGTCTCTCTCTTCTTCTCTCCTCTCTCTCTCTCTCGGGCGCTTTCTCTCTGTCTGTCTCTCCACCCCATCGGCTCCCTCTCTCTTCTTCTTCTCTCCTCTTTCTTTCTCTTGCTCTCTCTCTATCTCTCTCTCACTCGTTCTCTCTCTTTCTGGCAGTCTCTCTCTCACTCGTCCTATCGTCTGGAGTGCCCCCTTGTGTCTCACTGGATGTCTGTCTGTCTGTCTGTCCGTCTGTCTACATTATCACTTACTCGCTATTGCCATCATTCACTTCACTGACTGACCAATCGACCGACTTACTTACTTACTCTCATTCAGCCACCAGCTGACAATCGCTTGTTTACCCAGCCACTGCACGCCCCTATCTATAAAACCCCTTTTTGGAGTCGTGGAGGTCGCCAAAAACTGCAAGTTAAGAGGGCAATATTTCCAGCCAGGATCCAATCAGCAGTGGAGATGTGAGATTATTCTAATTACAGCTCGCTAAGACGCCGTTAAATTGGCACGATGGGGTGGAAGGGATCAAAACAGTCACAGGTCATCACGTGAACCAATTCCATATTAAGTATGATCCATCGGCAGCAAACACGACGTAGCGCATTTGAGTGGTTTTAAAGGACACTAAATTAAGGGGCTTGATAATATATACATAAATACATACATACATACATACATACATACATGCATACATACATACAAACATACATACACACACCTACATACATACATTCATACATACATACACACACCTACATACATACATTCATACATACATACATACATACATACATACATACATACATACATACATGCATACATACATACAAACATACATACACACACCTACATACATACATTCATACATACATACACACACCTACATACATACATTCATACATACATACATACATACATACATACATACATGCATACATACATACATACACATACATACACACATACAAACATACAGTACATACATACATACATACATACAGCACATACGCACATATTGTATTGTATTTGATAACTTATATAGCGCTTCTTGCAGAACAAACTACTCAGAGGCGCTTCCAGCATGAGAACCCCGGGGAAATAAGAACGTCTTTAAACAACGAGCTGACTGAGCTCTATCAACAACAGTGACCCTTGCACGAAGCGATAGCGGAAGTTCATTCCAAAGAGATGGGCCAACAACAGCAAAAGCCCTCTGCTGAGCAAGCAAGGACTTAACACGAGGAACATATAGATTCGGACATATATACATACTTACATACATTATTTTAGTGTCCTTCCTGCGCAGGTGTGCACATGGAACAACGCAGCTTCTTCACTCATCCCTGTCCCCTGTCAGTCTTTGTCTCATCTCACGACATCTACTAGCATCTCAGTTCATCTCTAATGGATTCCGGCCAGCTTCTTTTCGGTCTTTCCCTTTTTCCCTTCACCGCTCAAAATCATCAAAGCATTGGTTGGCACTTTCATCTTTGTCCGTACATGAATAACTAAATACAAACATACATACATGCAAGCATACATACGCACATACAACGAAACATCATGGCGTTTCAACACTGGCTGATCAAGAAGTATAGAAACGGTGGGACCAAGTAAGGCTGAATTTAACTTCACCAAAAATTCTAACAACCTTCTTAAGTCATCAAGAATTCTTGCGACCATTTTCCCTGTTTCACCACCAAAATTTACGACGGCTTTTTCGTCATCAACAAATTTTTATCACCTTACTTGGCTAAGCACAATTTTTTATCATTTTTCTCTTCTTTGCTTTATTGTTCTTTCTTTCTTATTATTGTTGATAAAAACAACTTCATCAATTACCAAGACTTTTAGTTCCTGTCGTGGTTTGCTGTGAATTTTATGTCTTATCTTTCAGTACAGAACCCTCGCCAAAACATTTTGGGGCATACCGATATCTCAGTGGCGACTCTGAATTACTCATTCACATGTGCAGCCAGCTCAGCTTATATGGTGTGGATTGGAAAAGGACCCACCATGCAACTTTAACGCATCACGTCGTTTTATTAGATCGCACATTTTATTAAATCGCACGTTTTATTAGATCGCACAAATCAAAGTAAATAAAGTAGAAATCAACTCCTGGTTTTACATAAATAATCACCCGTTGCCCTGCCGTTTATAACAATCTATTTGCAAGCATGCGGTATAAGCAAGTTTTCGCTACTGTTCACCATTTCCTGGGGTAAGGCTGAAATCGATTATTGTTTAGTGCAATAATAATAATCCGATAACTTCTATAGCGCCACTCTAATAATGCTCAATGCATCAGTCGATGGTCGCTGCTGAGAAACATCGGCATGCATGCCAAAGTCCAGCGTAAAGTCCAGTCGAAAGCCAAGAGGCATATCCGAGAAGACACAGAAGGAGGAAAGGAGTCAAGGAAGAGATGAGTGTTTAGTCGATATAAAGAACTTATCGACGATAACACCAGTTATCATCGACTGAAAAAACCCTCACAAAGTCGGGAAAAGACCGCCCTAAGCTGTCTGCGTGGTTAATATATCTACGGTGACATTCCTTGTAGAATTCTGCACTTCGGGACTTCACATAGATCACATATAGGGTGGCGTGAAATGTGAGACATCCAAGAGCTATCAGTAGCCGATTTGCATTTTATACTAGATAAAATGCAAAGCGAAACGGATATGACCACGGCCATACAGGGGTATTTCCACGGCATACGCCACTCAGTAGGCGTTTGAATACCAACACAGAATACCAAAATAGCCATCTGGCTAAGGTATGTGGCCAGAAACCCAGATACATCTAAGGACACAGGTAACCGTGCACATGTCACCTGAGAAAACCTTCTTCTCTCTCATGCCAGACACCAGTTCAAGTCAGAAATATGCATAATTTAAGAAAATGAAACAAAAAATGACTTGCAGTTATCCAGCGTTCTTTTGCTGAGAAAAAATCCGCAAATAATGCTAATTCGACCACAAGAAATCGAGAAAAACAATCAAAACCTGCAAGAGGTAGCTAAGGTGGGTATAAACACGTTAATTAGTGCCACCCACATCGGACTTACTTAATCAGCTTCATTAAATTTATGCTGCATGCTAATAAATTAATAACAACAATGATGACTATCTTTAACTATAATTATAAGAGCCGTGTGACACAAATCCAACTGCACAGTATTTCAGCTTATTTTATAAGTGAGGTGAGAAGGTGAAGGATGTGTTCCCTAAAGCTGGTAACGGATTGGCGCATCATCATCATCATCATCATCGTCATCATCATCAAGATCCATGGGCAGAATGCCCTTAAGTGTCCAATGCACGTGTTATCACATGTCTCCATGCTCTGCTCTGCGGTCCTGTGCTCAAGCTATGTAAATCCTTCTGGCACCAATCTCTGATATCATCCATCCACTCTCTGTTAGGTCATCCTCGTCGCCTATTTCCATCCATTGTTAAATACGCAATACAAAATACTTTTTCTAACGTCAAACACCATTCATTCACGCACTCAGGGCATTTATGTAGCGCCCATCCAGATACCTACTCAGAGACTCTCCCAATCAGCATCGGCGTAAGAGAACAGTTTTCAAGTGTTGAGGAAAAGTATACGTAGCATCCTCGGCCAAAAGACCACTCAGATCCAGAGGGAGACAATTCCAGGTAGACGGCCGAAACCCTGAGAAAGCCCAACGATGTGGCTAGAACGATCAGAGGCACAACATGGTCAATGTATCAACGGTGACATTCTATGTAGAACTGTGCACTTCGGAACTCAGATCGCGAGGGTGGCCCAGTGAAACTCGAGACATTCGAGAGCTCTATGTCCGGTGTCAGAGCACATCAGTCAACTGTCGCCGACTGCCGGGCTTTCGATTTAATTACATCAAAAGGCCGCCTTGCTGTGTCTAGCTACAGATCACAATAACTGTGCCTTTGCCAGACACTAATTTGATGTTTGTGAGCATGCCGGCTACAATAGGTTCTGCAGTTTTCATACATTGATTTATGAGTGCAGCTGTGTACATGCTCGCATATGACACTGAGTTCTAAATGCTAGAATCTATATATAGGTCACCATAGCCATGGCTGTGCCCCGTCCTATCTTAGAGAGCTATAAACGTCAGTGCCAGCTGAACCAGGTCGCAGATCTCTTCGCTGTGCAGTGCAAGATGTCCTCATTGATCCTCCGTCCTGTACTTCCATACAGCATCGTGTTGCCTTCGCCGTCGTCGTTTCTTCATTCAGGAATAGGGCTGCCATAAAACCTGTGACATGGGCTTCTTGTCCTTTGCCTATATTTCGCTAGCGGTTGAGAACCTACTATTCGGTCTTGAAGACACTCAGCTGTGACTGTTAGGTGGTGAAACGCGACGTTTGAAGGAAGCTATTGAAGCTACTTATCGTAATCGTAAACTCGAGATTTCTACAGCGCTCAGTGAAAGTTAAATTGCAAGAACCAGCTTATTCACAGACGCTTAGTCAAAACAAAATCGATAGGCAAGAAGGATTCGGTTCCAGGTCAAGATCCAAGAGTCAGACAGGCAAGCAGTCAAGTGGCTACGGTGAGTAATGTTTGGAATTGGATTTGCAGGATAGCTGCGAATAAGCTGGTCCCCACGACATGGCTCTCGTTGGGCGCTGTAGAAATCTCTGAATTACGATTACAATTACGAATAAGGGGAAGAAGTGTCCGCACTCATAGGTAGAAGTATCTACACGTTGCCTGTACAAATCAGACGACTGCGGCTACTGACGTGGAGTGCTGTAAATCTTCGTATGTTAGCTTCATATTTTTGATGGCGACATGGCAACAATCGGTCTCGGATGTCTCACAACAGGCCAGCACATCCCGGATGCTCCCTGCGGTGAATCCGGTCTGACTCACCTGTCGCTCTGGTGGCGTTGGAATTGCCCTCTTCCATCGGGTTGAACTGCGTGCAAACGTATGGAGAAACAGATCAGCTAAGCCGTACAGTTCACCTTCCTCATTCGTAGAAACTCTAAGCAACCGGGGCAGCGAACATGTTGTAGCTTAGCGGCAAAGCTTGCACAACTGGACGCTGCGTTCACGGTTGTGATAACTCAACACTTGTAATTCTGCACAGAGTGTTATTTATCATCTCTGTATGAGCGTGACAGGACAAATGACCCCGGACAAAATGACCCCGGACAAAATGACCCCGGACAAAATGACCCCGGACAAAATGCCCCGAAGAAAATGTACATGCATGGACAAAATGTACCTGGATAATATGTCCCAAACCAATTTGTTCCAAGGAATAATTAAGCCACATTGTATCCTGAGTACCTCTTAATAGCCTTGATGAATACTGTGAACTTGACGCTATTTTAAACTAACTCTAAGATAGCCGAATTCGTAGAACGATTGCTTTTCCTAGATTTGCAACCTGTACGTGGAATCAACACGATCGAGTACTGAATGATCTGCCTTGAAGCAAAAGTGTACTTTAGACGGCAAAAGGCGAACTCTAGGGGAGTCGGGTTATAACTTAAATAGGTGAAACGTTGTCTGTCTTTCCGACCGGAAGGAGTGTTTTGGATTTTTTCATGTTGCTTGGTCCGTGGGGCCTCTGGGTGTTTTTGACGTGTTCTCGTCTGTTGAAGCTTTGCAGTTCTATTTGCAGTTGCTATCTCATAGACGTTTGATTTTCTGTCTGGTTGTGTACAGCATTTTTACATACTGCTCATAGGAAATAAACACATTTTTCCTGTTGTCTTATTCTAGTGTTCATATAGAGGCTTCCTAGGCCTTTACATGTAACAATACATAAATATATATATGCATGGATACATGCATACATGTATATATACATGCATACATGCATTCATACATATATACATACGTATATGCCTACATACATTCATACATATATACATACATGGATATATACAGATGTATATGCATACATACATTCATACATATATGCAAACATACACACATACGTATATGCATACATACATTTCATACATACATACATACGTACATACATAAATACATATACATATATGCATACATACACACATACATACATACATATACATATATGCATACATACACACATAGGTATATGCATACATATATTTCATACATATATACATACATACATACATACATATACATATATGCATAAATATATACAAGACAAAATTCTGATTAAACTCAACATAGAATCAACACAGCAATTTCTAGTAAATTGAGCCGCAAAGGTTACGCATTACAACGAACAAACCTGTGTAATATTTTAGACCGAAACTCAAACTACTCTATATAAACTTAGTTTGCGGAGTTACCCAAATCTATATCATGGACTAAATTGCCGGTAAGCGATAGTCCTTCGTTTTCTCGTTCTCGGGCTATCACCGTCTCTCGTTCTTGTCTCTTAGAGACTTAGACGATGTCTATGGCGCAGTCCGTCAGTCCTCAGCCAATAGATTTAAACCCATCGCCACACGCGCTAACCTGCAGTTCAAATCAGATCAGGTCACTGCTGACTCATCGCCTGACCTAATTACGGGGCCAAGGACGCTCGGTGAGGTCAACACTCGGTCCGGCCGGCGAGACAAAGATGCGATCCGTAGCCGTAGCAACGACCTTCCAGACTCCTAATGAGAACTTAATCGCACATTCGGTCTAGGATTATGCGCGACGGTGCTCAGCCAAGCGTAACATCACTAGGTGGTCATGCCTCATTTGAGAACTGACCAGCGAAGCATGACTGCTGACGGCAGCAGACAGCACAGCTCTCGTCGCCTCTGCCGCCAGCGAGGCCTTCATCCGAAACCCCACTGTCCCACCAGGATCGGGAAAACTGCACCATGTGGTGAACTACAAATCTGTGAGTACCGGAAAACTCAACACCATACTGAACCTTAGTTCATCCGGTGCGAATTGCCAGATTTTCACCTTCAAGGACTCTACCCTGGGCAACCTTGACATGGAAACAATAGACGATTTGCATCTATAAATCAAATTACGCAATAAAGTATAATAAAAAATTATGTAATATACGATTTGTTGGTTGAAGTTTTGTAGTTCTGATTGCGTTTGCTATCTCATACGTAAATCGGTTATCTGCGTTAGCAGATCAACCATATGCCAACGGATATCAACTATCCGCATTTAGGCCTTCGAATCGACAATCTGCAAATATGCCTACGCATAGTATACCTCTGCAGAGTTACAATATGTACATGCAAGTAACGATCTGCATATGCAAAGCAACAACGCCTTGAGGAAGTCGGCGACCGACAGACACAGCTCTCTTGAACTGTTCTAAAAATGCTTGACAATACACCATAGGTAGCCGATTGGGTCGAGCGTTCGGCTTGAACGCGGACGCGAGCCTCTCGAGACGGTTACTGTGTATGGATCTCGAAGCGAGTACTTCACTCACAATTGCTCAGCGCCATCGACTGATGCTTAGTCACTGGATAGTGGGCTTAATAAATACACAAATAATAATAAAGACACTGGGACCAATCAACCGGACAGGTCTTCAATTTATCTCTGAACTGGGTCGCTGATTAACGGCTGTTTCTAGTGATCCACGTGAAACAATCAATCTTTTTCAGAGCCTTTTATTTCGAACACAGCATTATAACGCCGTCACTTTCAGGGGCACGTTTGCAGACTTTAAAGCAGCCGAGGACTGATGACGAATGATAATAATAATAACAACAACTACAACAACAACAATAATAATAATGTTGTCTATCTCGCATTTCCGGAGATGCGAGAGAATCTAGCTATCTTTTTCAACGGGTCTCAATCATAATCCAACGTTTCAACGCCGTCGCCTTTCGCGGTACCTTCTCTCTGTCAGAGCCGGATGACACGTAGCCGTTCCAGATGCTCATTGCTGTCTCCGGACTAAATTTTTCACCACCTGAGGGATCATACCTACCTCGGGTAAAAATAATACATCGCTACATTACCCTACAGCCGCTCCAGACTTGCACCCCACCCTCCCTCCTTCCACTTGACCTTCTGGTCCTGAAGAACACTCTTAACTATCAACAGGTCAACGGCAAGGGCATCTGCAGATCGAGTCCCGCCGGGAACAACTCGGACACACTCTACCCCTCCCTACCTAACTTTGCCATCGCAACCGACACCAAGATCAACATCATTATCATCACCACCGACGCCGCCAAAGCACCGAATCACCTGCGTAACTTTGATGATTAACCTGGCTCTCGCCCACCTTTATTGACCATTAATGACCGGTCTTTTATCTCGCCGACGTGTTTACGTCTTAAAAGACGGACAGCCGGACAGACATCCAGACAGACGGACAAACTAACGGACGGACGGATAGACGGGCCTACAGGCAGACAGACCGATGTAGGGACGGGCAGGCAAGACAGAGGGAGAAAGACAATCAAACAGAAAGACATGCAGACAGACTGCAAAGTTACTTTCTCCTTTTCATCCTTACATACAGACAGACTTACAGAAAGGCATACAGATAGATGAAAGCCTACATCCGGCTGCAACCCATCTCCTCTTCCACTCCTCTTCCTCTTAATCCTCATTCTGCGCCTAATCCTCAGTTCAAGCCTTTTATCTCCTATAATCCTACTGCAGCTTCTCTTGTTCCTCTTTGTTTCCATTCTCTCATCTTCGTCTGTGTTTCTTTTTGGCTCTCTTTCTTCTCCTCGTCTTTCTCTAGTTTTTTCTTCCTCTCTTTTCATCTTCTCTTTTTCCTTCTCGTCTTCCTTTAGTTTTCCTCTACCACTTGTTTCATCTTCTCTTCATACTCTAGTTTTCTTCTTCTTCTCTTCTCATCTTTTTCTCTTCCTTCCTTCCTTCCTTCCTCCTGATCCTTGCAATTCTCCTCCTCATAAGCTGTAGCCTCGGCATTACTCACCTTTCCTGACCAGAAATTGCTTCCTAATCGAATACCAAATCATAAACATACCTTCACTGCACACAGATCAAAGAATTCAAGGTATCTTGTGATCATACGTGTGCCTGTATGTCAGTAGGTGCATACTACAACTTCATAATCACCACAATCTAATCTTATCTGATGTAACCTACTCTGATCTAATCTAATCATATTCTTCCTCCATTTCCTTTTCCTGAATAAAATCAGATTAAATTCTGTTTTTCGTATTTTCTTTGCTTTGATTCTAACCTAATCTAATAACTCCTGATTTCATAATGAAATTTTATCTTATGTAAGCTAAATCGATCTTATCTTTGTCAATCCAATCTGATCAATCAAAATTTCTTTTTCTATACTTACCTTATACAAATATCTGGTCTGGTCAAGACATACTTCATTGTGTACATGCATACACATATATAACGTACTTATCTGCAAATATGTGACCTTGCACGAAAAACCCTAACAAAGTGGGAAAAATTAAAACTGCGTTTGATATTGCACAGGACTGGGCTGGAATTGCTGAATGATTAGGTGAAAACCGCATGCTTCTATCTCAAATAGTAAAATGGTTACAATTTGCTAAAGATGCAGCTACTTTTGAGAAATCTGAGTTAAAGTTTACCATAACTATGACTCGACCTAAGTCTAGAGGTCGCGAGTGTTTACGAGAATAGTAAATTGGAGCGTTTTCAGATCATAGTCATCTACGAATGTTTACGAGAATAATAAATTCATACGCCTTTGGGGCTGTAATCAATGAAATCTTCATAAAAAACCGGTTAAGAAAAATATTTACATGACTTGATCAGTCGCTAATAATCGATGTATACGACTTCAAATTAGGCCACCAAGGGACATGTTTAATCAAATTTTTGTTGCAGGGAATCATAATAAAATTGAAATAAAAATACTTATTGGACAGCGAAACTATAAATAAGGACTTACAGTTTCATGGCGAACACAACAAGGATTATAAATATTCAAAGAACTCATTTTGATCCACTTTATGCCTACCTGCCTTCTGAGCGCCTTGCTCGCAAATTTACTTTTCCGACTTAGTGATGGTTTTCTCATGCACGGTCAGACATAGAATGTAACAGGGCCTATTTATAACAAGTCTACATATAAGTAAGTTTGGTTGTTTATTGCTCCAAAAATAGAATAAGACATTGCAAATGTAAATAACAAAAAAACCTTATTTGGATGCAAGGGTCTACCCAAAATGGACCAGGGTCCTGCTAGGGCAGGCTATAACACAATAATATGTAGATGGGTAATGCCTTATATACGAGCAGCTAATCAATTCTTAAGCTATAAATTCTTATATGAATATGTTTAAGTATATGTATATATGTGTATATATATATATATATATATATATATATATATATATATATATATATATATATATATATATATATATATATATATATATATATATATATATATATGAAGACTTATAATAGGTCTATACGTCTAGCAATGCCGACATCCGTAATTTCCTTTCTGAATAGCAATATAAAACTTTTAATCAATTCATTGTTAGTGACTAGCATCTGTAGGATGCAATTCACATGTAATCCATATAAAATAGAAAAAACTATAATGCCCAACAATTTAAATAATAATACAAGGAGCTGATTTCCTGTAATGCTAATCGATTAAGCGTGTCGGCCAATTATTACGAAACCATAAATTGAAACTAATCGTCAATTGACAGCTTAAAAATGCAGGCATTCGACGATTGCGCTCCAAATAAAGGCAACAGTTGAATGAACAGTCTGAGCTGCTTAATTCAGGTCGTGCTGTGATGAATGTTTGCGTTGCGTTTTAGGACCAGTCTACTTCTCATGTGTCATTGTATCTTTACAAATGCTGTCTTTATTCTATCACCCATGTCACATATGAATACCTCGATTAATTCGATACCTTAGACTGTAAATTAACTTTTTATAAAAACCAGCAAGTTAAGCCGGATATCATACACTAGACAGGAAATCAAGCGACCTCTGTCCGAGGTGCTCCCTCTCTCTGTTCGTCATGCTCCCTCTCGCTGTTCGTCATGTTCTCTCTCTTTGTACGTGATGCTTCCTCTCTCTCTGTCCGTAATACTCCATCTCTCTGTTCGTCATGCTCCCTCTCTTTGTACGTGATGCTCCCTCTCTGTCTGTCCGTGACACTCTCTCTCTCTGGCCGTGACACACACTCTCTCTCTGTCTGTGATGCTCCCTCTCTCTGTTCGTCATGCTCCCTCTCTTTGTACGTGAAGCTCTCTCTCTCTCTCTGTCCGTGACACACTCTCTCTCTGTCCGTGACACTCCCTTTCCCTGTCCGTGACACTCCCTTTCTCTGTCCGTGATGCTCCCTTTCTCTGTCCGTGATGCTCCCTCTCTTAGTTCGTCATGCTTCCTCTCTTTGTACGTGAAGCTCTCTCTCTCTCTCTCTCTCTCTCTCTCTCTCTCTCTCTCTCTCTCTCTCTCTCTCTCTCTCTCTCTCTCTCTCTCTCTGTCCGTGACACACTCTCTCTCTCTGTCCGTGACACTCTCTCTCTCTGTCCGTGACACTCCCTTTCTCTGTCCGTGATGCTTCCTCTCTCTGTTTGTCTGTACTTGGCTTTTGCTAGAACTGTATCTGTCTGTGTGAATACAGTCCTCCTCATCTGTCTCTGCTTCTTTATCTTGCTCTGTCTGTGTGACTGTATGCCTCTGTCTGCGTGTGTTGTGTGCCTTTGTCTAACTCTCCTTTTGTCTTTGTCAATCTGTTTTACTCTGTCTGTCTATTTGTGTGTCTACCTCTGTCAGTCAGTCCGTCTCTTAGTCTATCACTATCTCCATCTGTATCTCTGTTTCCCATGTCTGTCATTGTCTCTCTCTGTGTCTGTCTGTCTGTCTCTCTCTCTTTTCCTCGTTCTATAGCTCTTTTTCTCTATCTCTCATTCTTCCTCTGTTTCTCTCTCCCTCTCCCATAATCTCTCTTTATCCTTTGTACACGAACGTAAGTAAGCGGCTGTTAGCACTGTAACGAAAAGACGCAGAATTCAGGTCTGTCTGTCGTCTGTTTCTTGTCTTGTTTCTCGTCTGCTTTTGTGTCTCTGTCCGTCTCACTCCGTCTTTGCCTGGTCATCTCTTGCTCTCTGCCTCTCCACATCTCCCTCTAATAAATGCAATTTATCAGATATATATATACAACACAGTATAACAGTATATGTATATAAAAGCATATATGTATACACACACATATATACCCGCATATACGTAATATATAAACAACATTCCCGCGGTACAAATTATATTGCTGTTTGATAGCTTCGGCCCCACATGGTCTTCAAAGTACGGTCGTCCAATATGACTTTAGACCGAGGGACCCTCTGCGCGCACGCAGTCACGCACAGACACACCGAGACAGAGGCACAGACACACCGAGACAGAGGCACAGACACACCGAGACAGAGGCACGGACACACCGATAGCCACACCGGACCAGTCCTCTCTTATTATGCAAAACTGAAAATTATCCCAAGCGCCGGTCTATTCGTCCCTTTGTCCGTCGCTCAAAAGCCTTCCGTCCCACTTGAATCGTTCTATCGTCGCCTTCACAGCCGGAGTCCAGTTTTACTACTCCACCGTCCCCTATTTACTCAGCACCAGTCCACTAAACCACATACCCCAACGATAAACCCCGCGCAATCTCGCCCCTTGCAAAGCACCTGTCGCTTCGGCTTTTCTCGCTTTCCGAATAGACCATCTTTCAAAGACTTTTGGCACAGGTCAGTTAAGAAATGGGGGGGGGGGGTCTGGGAGGAACGGGAAGACAGAGGGAAAGAGATAGAAAGAACGAGGGATGAGAGAGACAGAAGTAGACCGGTTGGGAGGAAAACCAAATGGATTCAAAAACCGATTAACACGTTAAAGGATCATAAAACGTAATTAAAAAGTTAGCCAGACAGTCAAGTGCTGTCTAATGATTTGAATATCCCAACAGTAACAATAGTAAATAACAATATTAACACACTGATAATAAATAACATATTAATTAATTTAGCAGTAATAATACTACATATATTTTATAATAATAGTAATTTATCATGATAAAGTTAATCGGCTCCTATGGTAATTTTTTTGCTCCAAGCGGGGATCATATCTACGCCGAGTTAAAGGATGACGATGATGATAATAATAATAATTATAATAATAAAAATTGTAAGTGAAAATCGTTTATATCTCGGCAATAGTGTTGACCACTAACACAGAGCATTGCAATAGGCCTTATTATTTTATCACAGACAAAATGAATAAGAATATCTAACTTATTATTATTATCACTATCAGTATTATTACTGTCTTAATACTATTATTAAGGATTGTGAGCAATATTTATGTGTGGCCATGAAAAATTATTATACACTTTTTCAATATGTCGCACAACTATTTACATGTCATGTTGCTTTTTGTAATATTTTATATATTGTAGATATAGTTTTCACCATCAATAACGTTAATACGTTATCTTTATCGTCATCATTATGATCACTATCATCAGTGATAATTACATTAGCAGCCCAACAGCGGCAGTAGCTAACACACCATATGAATCACGTCGCTGATCTTCTGCGTGACAACCAGCACTCAGCGGATCACCAACAAACTGTGCCAGATGAAATATCTCTGTCTTTGTGCATCTGTCTGTCTGTCTCTGTCTGTTTGTCTCTTTGTCTGTCTCTCTCTCTCTAAATGGCCTTATCCCTCCCAGACTATTCTTCCGACTTCTGTATTCGAGTGGCAGGCAGCCCGAACAGATATCGGCCGCGATCCTCATCGAGGAATCAACTGCAAGACCCGCAGTCTTCCACGAGGTTCGGTGAATGTTCCTTCTCTGTCGCCGAACCCACTGCGTGCAACAGTCTTCCTCATGACGAGAAGAAAATCCGATCTCTGGACGAACTGAAGTCACGACTCAACCTCTGTCTTTTTAAAGATCATGTGACTGTCACTGATTTTTGAAGTCGTGTACAGCAAGCACCCTTATTTGGCCTCGGCCGTGATACGGCGCTATATAAATCATAATAAGAATTATTACTATTACTATTATTATTGTGGCATACACAGACAATAGGTTCTACGCGTGGAGCTCGGTAGCCGATTGGTTAGAGCTCTCGGCTTTTTAAAGCGTAGAGTACGGGTTCGAGCCTTTTGCTCTTAAAGACATTTTACAACAATTAATCTAGTATAACAAGCGCCTCTGGTTTGTTTCACTTGCCGCGGCACTATCAAATGTACGACTACAATTACAATCATCATCATCACAGTCATCATCATCGTCATCATCATCACAGTCATCATCATCGTCATCATCATCGTCATCATCATCATCATCATCATCATCATCATCGTAACAGTCATCATCATCGTCATCATCATCATCATCATCGTAACAGTCATCATCAGAGTCATCATCATCACTACCACCACCATCATCATCACCACCACCACCAAGTGCTCCATCTTGCTCAAGTTCTTATCCGTTTAGACCAAGCATTTTGGTCAAGCAAATATAGGCCTATTCAAGTCTTATAAATAGTACTTAATGCCCCGTGCTTATGGCGAGCAGCGAGGAATTAAATATTAAATATCCGACGCATGTTTAAGCGAATGACGAACGTGAGTCTGCATGTATGACAATCTCGTCATACAATACGAACAAGCATTCAGGTCAAGCATAGAGTTATATTCGTTTTCGCACACATTCGGCTTTCATGCATCCAGTGAACTATATCGAAACCAATTTCAGTAAGCCAGTTTGCAATCTTTTATAGCCTTGTGGATTTTGCTAACGCGTTTCGGCCTGTTTAACATGGATCTAGGTCGATTGTATGCAACTGTGTCAAGCGCCAAAAGCAAGCATCTAGGTCACGCACTTGCGCAAAGCAGCTGTTTCCGAGTACACACATTAAAATCGGTCTCGTAGCTGGGGTTCTTGCGAAGAGGTATATGCCTGCAGATGAGGTATATGTAGACCTACCATACCAGTTAGACGCCGGAGGCAGCCGAACCGATAGGGTAATAAAGTTTTATGCGCCATCTGGCGTGTGGCTCGGAACTGGAGCTGAGGATTCTGATCAGGCTCGCTGGACCAGAAGTCTGTGCGTCGCCGGTGCTGCCCACGTGACCTTCCTGTCCTTGAACTCGTCCCTTTGTCTGACTCTCACCTTCAGTCGTTCAGCATCTCTTCACTTCCTCCTACCAGCAGCATTAGTAGTAGTAGTAGTAGTAGTAGTAGTAGTAGTAGTAGTAGTAGTAGTAGTAGTAGTAGTAGTAGAAGTGGCAGCTTCAGAATTGCTTCCGTGGTGGCAAGAGCATTTCCAGAGGGGCGCCACAGTCTGGCAGTCCACCATGCACGGGTCTGGTCAGAGGGGCACCGGCATAAAACCAAGAGGGGCGGGGCGCTCCCCACGCCTATAGCTAAATTCGCCACTGAGTAATAGTAGTTGCAGTAGCAGCAGCAGCAGTAGAAGTAGTAATAGAAGTAGTAGTAGTAGTAGTAGTGTAAGCCTTTAGCTCAGCTTCAGCTACGCCTCCCCATCTGAACCTTTAATTCCTTTTTCGCCGTTTCTCACAATAGTTACGCCTTCCCTAATCGCTCTCTGTCCGTCTGTTTGTCTGTCTGTCTGTCTATCTCTACCCAATGCCTCTTCACTAGGATTCTGTTTCAAGATCCTAGTCAGTGTCCCTCTGTGTGTCTACCTTTGTGTGTCTGCGTCTGTGTGTCTGTCTGTTTGTAGTTCCCATCACTGACAAGTGTTATCTGCAATTCACACTTCTAAGTATTCCAAGTTGTCTTACTGGTCCCGTTCGCCTCCGCACGCCTACATGACGAACAGACAGACAGAGGCAGACGAACAGACAGAGTCAAAAAACGACAGACAGGCAGAGAAACACAAGCAGACGCTGTATCTGACAGACAGACTGAAGGACATATTGACAAACACTCGCACGTCCGCGTTTACTTTCAAGACAGCTAACAGTGGTTTCTCATCAGTGCAAGGGAAGGTAATCGTAATCGTAATCTCGAGATTTCTACAACGCCCAAAGAAAGCTAAGTTGCGGGAATCAGCTTATTCACAGGCGCTCAGTCAAAACAAAATCGATAGGCAAAGGGTTCGGTTCCAGGTCAAGATCAAGGTAAGGATTGGTAAGGGTTAGGGTCGGATCAGCCAAAAACTTATTAAGCTCCTATATAGCATAGCTGCTTCAACCCTCTGGAATAGACTCTTGCCAGGAGTATGCGACAGTTATCTGATCTATCATACGAACTCAACAACACTTTACCTCTTGCAATTTCTGCGCTGGTCTCACTCAACGCTGTAAACGTTAGTTTTCCAAAAATCTTATCCTGATTCTTCCTCTTCCCCTTATCTCTCTTCTTGCTCTAAGTTCAAATATAATCCATCATAGTCGTTCGACTGTCTCCTGGATCATGACCTGGAACTCAACACTTTCTGCCTATCTAATATATTTTGACTGAGCGCCTGAGAACAAGATGGTTCCCGCGACTTAGCTTTCGCTGGCCCTGTAGAAATCTCGAGATTACGATTACGAACGTTTGTCCAAAGCGCTATCTTGCCCAGTTGTTAGGGGTTTCGGCTGAAGCGCAGATTCGACTCCAACAATCCAACAACAAGACAACGGTTGTTACGGTTCAATACAAAAATTCCAATGGGGAATGTCACCCGGAATAGGTGGCGCTGTAGCGAAACTGACACTACGGTTCTACTTCCGGTAGTCTGTGTACCCCTAGTCATGAACACCAACAATATGCCGTCATTATTTTCGTATGAATTTTACACCGGCCAACTTGCCACAACTCAGACCGGAAGTGATCTATCAATGCCCTCTTTCCGACACACGCAACTTGGCGGATTACTGCATGACATTCGCCCATACCATAACGAATGAATGCGCTGCGATTCGAACCTCAGACTGCGATGAAATCCGACGCGTCGTTTACCACTGCATGGGTCAGGCGAAGTCGATAGCTTCGAGAAATTCCCATTACGCTCAAGTACAATTGCATGTTTATATAGCGCATTTATGTAGCGCCTCTCGAACGCCTTTCAGGTGCAAGCACGAATTACATCTCCAAGTGCATAATATACACACGCATGAACTAGAATGCATGCATATATATGCATATACATATATATGAAATAGATTGCATGCATATACATATGCATATGTATAAAACATATGGGTCGGGTCAACTGGGAGGTCATATATATATAATATACATATTATATATATGCATATATATATGTATGAAATATCACGTGTATATGTCACGTTTATATGCCAAGCGCGATTGGTGCCGACGCGACGATACCTCGGTCATAAAAGTACATGTCATTGACCTCCCAGTTGACCCGACCCATATGTTTTATGGTATATGTAATCGTAAAGACGAGCCACTTAGACGATGCAAGAATAGGGAGATGGTGGAGTGGGGTGGGGTGAAATGGGGAGAAAACGGACGTGGAAGAGATTAAGGAAATCGAAAGGGCTCAGAAAATCAGGCCATAGGGAGGCAATTGTAGAGTCACGTCGGCGCCACTGTAAAAAATATAAATGCGCTATAAAAGCGACTTCTGAGGCGCCCGAATGTTTACGAAACGGAAGAGGCCACGCGGACATATTGACTCAACGGGTGTTTTGTCTAAGTGCTACATAGTGCTGACTCGTAAGCAAAGTGCAAACAACAGAACAACAGACGTCTATAGCTATTGGCAAACGCATCCAGTAATATACAACGATATGCAGGACAGAAAGGAGGGGTGAAGCCAGGATACGACAGGGTAGATGGAATGGAACGGGGTAGGGTAAGGCAGAATAGTACAGAAAGGATCAAATGTGATAAGATAGAATAGGATAGGGTAGGATATGATAAGATAAAATGGAATAAAATGGGATAGGATTTGATGGGCTAGAATAATTAAGGCAAGGTGTAACAAGTCAGGCTATATGGTAGGATAGAATTTGATAGCATAATATAGAATAGTATAGAATTGAATAGAATTGGATATGATAATGTCACGGTAGTACAGGTTAGGCCAGGATAATATATAATATGATAGGATAGAATTAGATAGGATAGGATGCAACAAAGTATGATAAGATATATAGGACATGATAGGATCGGAGAGGTCAGACTAAGAAAGATACGATAGAATTTGACAGGATAGAATATGACATGGTAGGAAAGGTTAGAGTAGGATAAGATAGGATAGAATTCGATAGGATAAAGAATTTGATAAGACGTGTGGAATAAATAGCAAGAAATAGATAGCATGGGACTGGAGGGAACAGAATAATACAGAACAGAAAAGACCTGCACAGGACAGGAAAGTATAGTCTAGTGTAGTGTAGGATAGTATGATATAGCATAGTATAGCATAGCATAGCACAGCACAGCACAGTATAGTACAGCATAGTATAGGATAACATAGTACAATGTCGTGTAGTATAGTATAGTATAGTATAGCATAGCACAGCACAGAACAGTATAGTATAGCATAGTATAGGATAACATAGTACAATGTCGTGTAGTATAGTATAGCATAGCATAGCATAGCACAGCACAGTACAGTATAGTATAGTATAGCACAGTATAGTATAGCATAGCACAGCACAGCACAGTACAGTATAGTATAGCATAGTATAGGATAACATAGTACAATGTCGTGTAGTATAGTGAAGTATAGTATGATATAGCATAGCACAGTATAACATAGCATAGTATTGCATAGTACAATACAGGATAAGAAAGGTTAGATTAGGATCAAGCAAAGCAGAACATATGACAGGACAGGATTCAAAGGGATTGGATAGAACTTGACAGGTAAGGCAGGATATGACAGGTTTGTGGGACAAATGGGGTCTTTGGCGCCTACTTTGACGAGCAAAAACGGTCCTCAAAAGTTGTGCTACATAAAGCACAATCGTCCTTATTTTATCCCTTCCCTAGTTTCGCCCATCAATGCTCCCCACTCCACAAATCGTGTCGACACCCTTATGGATGGATATGACGGATCTGAAAGGATAACATGAATTACAAGAGCCAGGATAGGATAAGGTAGGGAATGGTGTGGCATAGGGTAGGGTAGAACAGAGAAAGGAGAGGAGAGGACAGCAGAGCAGAGCACAGCGCAGCATAGGAGAGGAGAGCAGAGGATGGCAAAGTCTATAAGGTATAATGAGATAGGACATATTCAGACATGATACAATAACCTAACAGACGTGGCAGGACGTTGAAAGAACTTTCGGATAGAGTGCCAACATCACAGTAGCAATACCATAATGGACAGCATTTCCTTAAGGGTTACATGGCATCACTATGCACTCTTCAATTTCCTTTGAGCTTCGATTCTAACCTCTGCTACAGCTTTGAACAGCCGGCATGCATCCTAAAGCTACTCTGTATGCCCAACACTGTATGCCCAACACCTCACCAAAGAACAGAATAGTGAAACTGGAAGCACTATCTTGCCTGGAATATGGTGATAATCTTTCCCCAGGTGTCTGCTTCACTCTCTAAACGAACTCGAAATTTGAGAATAACAAAGTAGTTTATATTGGATTAAGAAAAAACGTGAAATAGCTTCATATCTTCTCGAGAATCAAGTCAGAAATCGCGAGCAGCTATTTTCTATCTCCAACCAAATCTGAACAGAGTAAGACCACCAGAATAACTTCCTATTATCTCCAGAGTTTACTGGAAAAGCAACACTCAAGACGTCTTCAAGATATTTTCTCCGTAATCACAGTAACAAGACATATTTCCCAGAATAAGGCAAGAAACTGAGAAAACGAAGGTGCCTTATTCAGAATTAAGTCTTTAATACAAATGAACAATTTTCTACCTATCGTAATCGTAATCGTAATTCCGAGACTTCTACACGGCCAACGAAAGCCACGTCGCGGGGACCAGCTTATTCACACAGAATCAGTCAAAGCAAAATCTATAGGCAAAAGGGTTCGGTTCCAGGTCAAGATCCAAAAGTCAGACGGAGAGACAGCGTGGCAGCTATGGGTGTGGTGTTTGGGATTGGAGAGGAGAAAGAGATAAGAGGAAGAAGAATTAATAAATAATTAAGACCGATACTGGGGCACGGTAGCCGATTGGATAGAGCGCTCAACTGGTAACGCGAAGAGTAAGGGTTCGAGCCTCCCATGAGACGGTTGCTGTGTTGGGACCCTGAAGAAGTCCTTCACTCAAAATTGCTTCGCACCTCAGATTCAAATTTACTGACCTTGCGCGCGTATTAAATGCAAAATAGTAATAAAAATAATAATATTCGGAATAATTTAACTGAGGATTAAGTCAGCATCTTTGAGTACAAATTTCTTCTCCTGAACGAAGTAAGAAGACACGAGAAATAACAGCGTCTTGCGAAATCCACCAGCGTGACTGGTCTCAAACGCATCTTGAACATCACCTGGCAAACTTAACATCACCGCAGCCCTGAAAAGCTTTAATCTTATCTAATCTAACCCAATGACTTCCATAGAAAAATAATTACTGTATAAATTGCATTCAAATCAATCCTTCGAAGACGCCCAGTCGAAATCCCACGGATCAGAGAAACTGAAAGGAAAGCCCTACCTGTGAGTGTATGAACAACTCAACTCCACTGACTGACTGACTGACTGACTGACGAAACTAAATAAACAGATACACACACACGGGGCGGTCGAGCTGAAGTCGTCTTCGCAGCCGCTACGCTGTCAGATTTGCGAATGACTAAACCCCCTCTGGTGCCGAGCCTTGGCCGACGGCCCACACCACCATCCGCCCCTCTGTCTCTCCCTCCCTCTCTCTCCGTCTATACGCCGACACAGGCGGCGCACCCGCCCGCAAACTGCTTTATTGTCCACTTCCAAGTAGCCATCTGCCGATGCTGACCAGTGCCCGCGCTCGCGTCAGATAAGCCCTATGCGTGAAGGGCAAATACACTATCGCATTGGGTATGGTACGATCCATTTTAGAATTATGGTAGAAGATGGATGGATAAGTAGATGGATGGTTGGATGGATAGATGGATGGATTTGATAGATGGATAGACCTTATCGCATTGGTTATGGTACGATTCAAGGTTGCAGTTTAGAATTGATAGAATATGGATGGATAAGTGGATGGATGGATGGATGGTTGGATGGATGAATGGATGGATGGATGATGGATCCTATTGCATTGGGTATGGTACGATTCAAGGTTGCAGTTTAGAATTGATAGAATATGGATGTATAAGTGGATGGGTGGATGGATGGATTAATGGATGGTTGGATGGATGGATGGATGGATGATGGATCCTATCGCATTGGGTATGGTACGATTCAAGGTTTCATTTTAGAATTATGATAGAATATGGGTGGATAAATAGATGGATGGATGATTGGATGGATGGATTGTACTGGAGTGGATTGCATTGGAATGGATTTAATTGGCAAGAATTGTATGAAATTATTAGATTTTTGAATTGCCTAAAAACTGAATTGGATCCACAGCAAATGTAAATGCACACGGCTTTAGATAGCGACCGTATGGCCTCGACCCTGCTCATTTTGCAATGAATTTATCGGGTGAGATCCTA
This sequence comes from Norana najaformis, assembly GCA_964023275.1. Taxonomy (NCBI): domain Eukaryota; kingdom Metazoa; phylum Annelida; class Clitellata; order Crassiclitellata; family Hormogastridae; genus Norana; species Norana najaformis. Next base: position 6,866,761 of record OZ029921.1, read on the forward strand.
AGCCACCGCTGCCAGTAATGAGACTGGATTAAAATGGTTGGAAAAATTTGATCGGATAAAATGTATTGTACTGGATCGGTAATTTTGTAGCATGGACAATGGTGTTAGATAAAAACGGATCCGCTCCAATCAGATAATTCCAACCTGATGTTACTGGCCACGCGTTTTTCTTCTTACACGAACCTGATTCGTACTCCATCCGGTATCGTTTAGTCCTTTCAGCAGGCGATGTGAGGCAGGCAAACAGAAAGACGAATATTAGGGCATATGCACAGACACGGGCCCGTTTTACGACCGCTTCAGGCTCTGCACTCGGACGACCCCTAGCGCCGAAAATAAAGAGCTCGCGCGTCAATCGGACGAATGTACAGAGCGCCGCCGCCTAGCGGTGGGTGAACGCCAGGCGCCCCTGGCGGTCGTCGGTGGAGTAATGTGCGTCGTCGATGTTCATGGGTCCCGTGCGTGTAAACCCAGCGAGTTTTGCCATAGAGGCCGACCGCACCGGTTTCAGTAAGGGTGTCCTCCGGTATGAAGTTGAGGTGTCCGGAATGTCCGGATTATATAAACTTAAACTTCAAAATGTGGCGCTAAATAAATGTTCAACGATAGTACATTAAGATTAGGCTTCTAAGAGTAAAGTCCTGAGTTCAGAGTTTTGTTCGTCAGTAAGTAGACAAGAGATTTCGAAAGCAAACCAGAATCAAATTTAGCTGGATCAGGTCACCAGGTTCAGTAAGGCCAAGTTAAATGAAACTAGTCTTCAAAACCGTACTTCAGCTCAGGTGCAACGCATCATTTGAACAGAAATTGCAGAGCACCCATCACGACTTTTGTTGGAATATTATGCGGATTAAGGCTAGACTGGATAGAGCAGAAATTGGGTTAGGCCTACTCTCAAGGGTTTGATTACAGAGAGAGCCTGTGTTGAACACCAAGTTAAGGTGAAAGTTCGAAACTGACTGCTTTTTATCTAGATAAACTCGTTTTATGTGATCGTAAAGCTACTAATCCTAGGTCGGTCGCAGCTTATCGATTCTTTCCGACCAACTGATTGCAAAAGATATCGAAAAACTCGACTGAATGCGGACTAAACTGGTAACGAGGTGCTGCATTGATATCTAGGCCTACTTGCAATACAGCGTAGGATAATATCTCAGTAAAGTTCATAATCTTTACTATTGTAAAGCTATGTTACACTCCTGTATCCCAGATCCTATCCTGATTCCTCTTCTTCCCCTTATCTGTTTTGCAAATCCGATTCCAAACACCACCCACTTTAGCCGTCTGACTGCCTTCCTGCCTGACTCTTGGATCTTGACCTGGAACCGAACCCTCTTGTCTATCGATTTTGTTCTGACTGAGCGCCTGTGAATAAGCTGGTTCCTGCCACTTAGCTTTCGTTGGGCGCTGTAGAAATCTCGAGATTACGATTACGATATGTTGCAGCATCTCGTCATATTACGGTTACAGCTACATGTGTATTTACACTAACATTACGCTAGTAGCAGAACAGCATCCCTGTCTCTTAACGATGTTCCGCCCCAGTGCATTTTCCCCGCTGAGTGGGCGTGTTTCGGGCGACTGAGGTTCATCCCCTTCACCGCCGACCCTGGTAATAGCTCCCTCAACCCTGGAAATTTACCAGATCCCGGGTGCGCGAGGGGCAACAATGAACTTTAAATGCAATTTTCAAACCTGAAGAGATTTACCAGACCCAGTGCACTACATAACACTACGCCACTACACTCCATTCGGGTTGCGCCTAATTACGTCATATCGTGACAGGCTCAGTAATTACTCCACCATATATACTCATCATGTGACGTTGCAGTGTAATCGTAAGTGCATATTTATATTGCGCGTCTTTAAGAAAACTCTTCGGGGGTGCTCCCGACCTGGTAATCAGCTCGAATGGTCTTCAACCGCTGGTGGAAAAGAGAGGGAGAAGGGAAAAGAAGCTCATGTCGCGAATTGCACGGCAGCCTGTTCTACTGGATCCAAACGCTTTTGCCTAACGATTTTGTTTTGACTGAGCGCCTGTAAATAATCCGGTCCCCGCGACGTGGCTTTCGTTGGGCGCTGTAGAAATCTCGGGATTACGACTACGGTACAATGATGGGCCGACCACTAGCATTACAAGAGGTATTACGTCATATCCGTCATGCTGCATACCCACTTTTTAGTCCCCCGATTTTTCTTTAAACCTTTTTTCTACTTCCCTGTTTTTGCAGTACTTCTTCAGTCAATGAGGGTAAAATTGAAAATTTTCGGGTAGGAGTTGAACCCTGTTAAATACGACCTTGTTGTAGAATTACAAGTGATATTATACTACAAAATTATTATTTCTGCATTTATTAAGGCCACTATATAATGACGCTGAATCAGTCGATGGTGCTGAATGATCGTGAGCAAAGGACTTGATCAAGGTTCCAACACAGTAACTGTCTCAGGAGAGGCTCAAACCCGTACAATCCGCGTTACAAGCTGAGCGCCCTAACCAATCGGCAACCATGCCCCACATTACACTCCATCACGTAGCGTTGCACCGTACTACTGTAAAATTACAAGTGGTGGTAGACCAGATTACACCCCGGTACCTAACATCACCCTTACACCAGCTGGAAAAATGGCCAACTGATAAGGGGCATACGTCACACCTGAGCGTACGTCACGTCTGATGACAGGAACCCGCAGGTTTGACCACATCACTCCTGTACTGGCAAACCTTTACATTGTGTGCCTGTCAGCTCCAGAATCACCCACAAGATAGCTCTCCTTACACGTAAGACTCTCTCGACCAATCAACCAGCTTACCTGTCATCATCCTTACAGCGCTACCTACCATCCAGATCTCTGCGATCAGCTACACGAAACCTTCGATCTTTCTCTGACATCAGAGACAGTCTGATTTCTCACGACGCGGATTCAGCAATTCTGCACCAGCCATCTGGAATAGCCTTCCTGTTAACATTACTCACGACAATATCTCACTAGACATACTTGTAAAGCGGCTTAAGACCCATTTGTATCGTCTTGCTTTTGTTGTCTGACCTCTGTGACCCACCCACGCCTACGATTCCTCGCTCAGTCGATGGACATATGGCGTTTTAACAAATGCATTACTCGGCTCTACGACGTTGTCCGAGCCACAACACTGGCCAGGATGCTGTACGCCTCTCCCGTGTGGTGGGGCTATGCTGGGTCGCAGGCTAGGGCTCGGCTTCAGGCTTTGATGCGAAGACTTGTGAGTCGTGAAGTCTTCCTGGTGACTCCCCAACGTTCGATGATCTTTGTGGCATAGCCGATGCTCATCTCGTTAAAGCAATTTTGAACAACCCAAATCATGTCTTACATCAGCTACTCCCACCAATTAAAACCCTCAGTTATTCCCTACGGCCCCACACCCATGATCGTATTATTCCTCCTGCTGACAATTTAACGCGTAAATGTTTTATTAATAGGATGTTGTATGCATATTAAGTTTTCTTGTGTTCTTAAATACTTGTAAACCGATGTGCGATTAGCTATTGGTTAATAAAGAATATACTTACTTACTTACTTACTTACTTACTTACTTACTTACTTACTTACTTACTTACTTACTTACTTACTTACTGAGCTGCGTTCGGGGTCAAATTCCGGTGCATCGTCGCGTGAACTCGACAATTCGTTGTCGAGTCTAATTTAATCTAATTACTTCTACGGCTCCGTTATCATAATGCCAGAGACATCAGTCGATGGTCGGTTCAAGTGAAGTCGTAATTGTCAGCACTGAATTGGTGGCGGCTTAGATGTGGTGGATGGTGTAGGAAGATGTGAGCGTGTGTGCGGCTCGGGAGCTCATTCACTGATCTGTTCAGGCAGCTTGACGCTATGGGCTTAAATGCAGTGTGTGTATATATATCTGTTTGTATATAGATTTTTTAGTAAGTAGTTAGTTTGTCCGTAGTAATGGTGATTGCTGATAGGTAATAGATGTTTTTCTTTGAGAAGAAAGATTTTAATACAAAGAGAAAAGGAAAAAGGTGTTGCGGTAGATGCAGAGAGGCTACGTTATCTAGTGCAAAAGGTAATAGGTAGCGTTTTAGGACAGTGATATTAGTCTAGGAGATTATAGACTGACAGTAATCAAAATTGTAATCCATTGCAGTAATTAGGGTACGGTGGGTAAGCGAGTTGAAGGAGACGAGTCTTCAGCTTAGACTTGAATGACGCCAAAGAGCTGCCAGAACGAATAGAATTTAATTCCAAAGCCGTAGACCCTGCAGCAACAGAGAACGCTCTAGAACCCAACACTGTTCTGGTTCAATGCTCAGCAAGAGTCCATTGATCGAGTGCAATATTTGTTGGTGTGACGAACACAATTAGGTTCGGCTGATTTAAATGCAGTACTTTGTGAACTATAAGACAGATTGTAAACCGGATTCTTTGCTCGATGGGCAACCAGTGTAAGGAATGGTATAATACGCTGATACTTAGGTGCTTTGTTATTGCCTTTTGCTAGAGAGTTTTGAACCATTTGTAGTTTGCAGATCTCTCTTGGTAATGCCAATGAGAAGTGAGTTACAATAGTCAAATCTGTGAGGCATGGGGGTCTATTGGTTACGCGTTTGGTCAAATGATCATGCTGTTGCGGGTTCGACCGAGTTTAACGACTCTGGTTATTTGCGCACACCGTGCCTCTGTTATCAGTATAATTTGGTATCGGCGTTAGCTGGGAAGTAAACGGCAAGTCCTACGATGCACTGGCCCCGTGTCCATGACCTTGGGATTCGTCCATTGCCGGCTCAAGGGTCTAAAGAAAAGGAAATAAACGCCTCCCCTTCACTTGAGGGATATGGGATACTTTACTTACCCTCCTCACATATTAAACGTGGTCTACAGTCAGACATGCAATCAGTAATCCAACGATTGCGAGTTCGAGTCTGCTGACCGGACTCCTTGTAACAACCCTTGTTATTTGTGTACAGAACTCATGCGCCTCAAGTTCAGATTTACATGTAACAATTGCAATAAATAAATAAATAAATAAACAAATAAATAAAAAGTCAGCTATAAATCACGTGCGCAGACTACGTGAGGCTTTATGACTATCGTCCATTTTTACTAAAACAAAAGGCTTCTGACCACCCTGTGGGGTCCTTTCACACCAGAAATTAATTTTCATGGCATATACTGAGCAGAGAATGGCAGAAACATAATCTGAATGGACGACGTGTCTATGGAAGATTTATGTGGTGCTAGAATATCCGGTGATACTTCATAGTCTGCTCTACTTCGTTGTCGTCATTCTATGAATTCCTTTTACAGATGTTTTTCACGCGAGGCTTCTGTTGCGTCGACGTCTCATTCAAAAGACTTACTCGCCACAGCGTGTTTGGATTTATTGCTATGAGCCGGAATGAAAATACGATTGAAACACCGACAAAGATTACACCTTACGGCACAAACAGAGGCTCACATGCACGTATCCGTTGCGCACGGACGATACTTTTAATCTCTGCCATCTAGCTTTCGGTCACGATTTTTGTCGCACTGAACAGTATGCATCTGTGACCGTTCTGCAGCGGAGTAGCTACGCTACGGAGGTTAGAGGTGGGCCAATGTTTTGACCATGGGGCCACTAGAAGCTCAAAAACGTTTCGGGGGGCCGGGTTAAATATTTTGAAATGTTCATTAAATCGTCAAAAATGAAGAAACCGCTATAACTAATGATTTGATCACCTGGCAGGTTTAATACATTAACATTAAACCAAAAAATGTAACTTTTGGCCATTGTTAGTGAGACATATGCAGCTGAGAACATGTTTTAACAAGCTTCCCAAAATCTGGAACGATTGTACTAGTCGCTCTGGGTTTTTTCGAGGGCGGTAAAAAACGCGTGTGAGAGTCGGATCCGGCCCCGGGGCCTAGTCTGCCCACGTCTGAGTTAGACAATGCTTAACGACATCATATGGCTGCCAGGCCTGTTGACGCCGACCTTTAACCTCACCTTGCAATCAGGAATAAGGAAGCTACAGAGGGAGGCAGGCAGGGAATGTAAGACTGTTGTTTGTATTGCTTTATTGCTAACCATACATGCTCGTCTTGAAAGACAGCTAGCTACTTGACTCTGAACTGTCCGTACTTACAGTAGGTATTGTCACTTCAGTTTCCGCTCCATTGATGCATGATCACAAGTACGCGACTCCCTATCCTATCTCGTATTCAGTTTAAACTTATGTCTGGTATTTAGAGCTCGCATGGGCCAGGCTCCAAAATATCTTCGTGATCTCATTCGTCCTCCATACTCCAGTACCTCATCCCGTCCTCTACGTTCTCTAGATCGTCTGGATCTAGTTATTCCTCGTGCTAAGTCCTCGCTTGCTCAGCAGAGGACTTTTGCTGTTGTTGGCCCATCTCTATGAAATGAACTTCCGCTATCGCTTCGTGCAAGGGTCACTGTTGGTGATAGAGCTCAGTCAGATCGTTGTTTAAAGACGTTCTTATTTCCCCGGGGTTCTCATGTTGGAAGCGCCTCTGAGCAGTTTGTTCTGTAAGAAGCGCTATATAAGTTAACAAATACAAATACAGTACAACGCTACTACGTCCCCCATTTTGGCTACAAACACTGCTTGAATTCAGAATGATCAAAGTTAGCTAAGCATGTCCTATCATTTAACTAGACTCTACTTCTGGTATGTGGTAGGCTGTGACATTTATCACAACGAGCAGGTGTATCTGACCGCCAGATCCACTTTTTCATCGGACTGCAACGTCTTCGACTTCGGGTTATGGATTAAAGTTGGGAACGGTGATAAAACGTCTTCCATCCTTGACTGTTCTTCCTTTATTCGGAGTTACACGTGCGCTGTGCTGCTTCGATCTTAAGCAATCGGGGCGAAGTTCGCGTTTCCGAAAACTTTGCGCACTCAACCACGTCGGAAGAAAAATAATTCAGACAGTTTTTCGGTTTTCCCGACTTTCCACTCGTCGCCAATGTATATTGTAATGTAATATTGTTGTTTGCAAGGATTTATCGCTGACCATATAGGCTAATACCTGTTCGTCTGGATAGCTTGATACTTGATTCTAAGATGCCCGTACATAGATATTGCCACTTCCGCTTCCGCTCCATAGATGCATGATTATAACTACATCACTTATTTAGCGCTACAACAGGGAAAGAGTAACGGAAAGTTGGAAGGATGGACGGAGGGATGAATGGAGGGAGTGACGGAGGAAGTAAAAAGAGAAGGACGAACGGACGGACGGACGGAAGGAAGGAAGGATGGAAGGATGGACGGAAGAAAGGAAGGATGCGAGGAGGGAAGAAAGGAAAGAAGGAAGGAAGAAAGAAAGAAAAGAAGGAAGGAGGAAGAAAGGAAAGAAGGAAGGAAGGAGGGAAGGACGGACGGAAGGAAGGAAGGAAGGAAGGAAGGAAAAGAGGAAGGAAGGAAGGATGAAAGGAAGGAGGGAAGGACGGACGGACGGACGGAAGGAAGGAAGGAGGGAAGGACGGACGGACGGAAGGAAGGAAGGAAGAAAAGAAAGAATGAAGGAAGGAAGTAAGATAGGAAGAAAGGAAGGAAGGAAGGAAGAAAGGAGGGACTGATGGAGGCAGGAATGGAATGAGGGAAGATGGGAGGGAGGAGTGTAGAGAGAAACGACAAGGGGCCATCATTGCACTTCCGTGGCCCACTCAGCTCCACGTGATTAGACGAACGGCGTCCAACTGCTGCTGCTGAAACTCGATTCTAATCGCGACAAACGTCTTCGAACTCGTCCGACCCCTCTTCATCACTCCCCCCAAGCCGACCAACTGAATCGTTCCATCCTTCTCTCCCGCGTCGGGTTAATTAGACGCCTTCAAAAAACCAGCTGAACAATTGGAGAAGCATCGGTTCTCTGCCGTCTTTCTTTCTTTCCTGCCTCTTCCATCCCTCGTCCCGTCAGGCTTTCCTTAACTACTCTCTTCCTGTTTCCATTACTCCACCTGAACGTCAGTCGAACATTTCTCCCGTCTGTTCCATCCTTCCTGCTAATTTGACTCCCTCCCTCCATCCCTCCCTTCCTCACTGCTTTCCTCCTTCCATGCAAGCCTCTCCTCTTCCGCGTCTCCCTTCTTTACGTATTTGCTCTTACACGTATGCATATCGCTTCTTCCTTCATTTCTTAACTCTTTCCCTCCGTCGATCATTTTGTTTCTCCTACGATCCTATGCGCCATTCCATCTCATTGTTCTCTCTTCGTATCCCTTCCTTCTTTCTATTTCTCCTTCTTTCTTCCTTCCTCACTCATTCCAGCTCCTTCTCCCTCTCCCTCTCCCTATGCATATATATATATATATCAGACTCCATTGGTCACAAATCTTCCACCCTCCTCATTTATTTTGTCTTTCCCTCTGTGCTTCCAGCCAACTTGCATCCAATCATCTATCTTTCTTTACTTCGTAGCTCATTCCTCTGTTCTTTCCATTCATTCTTCCCTTCCTTCCTTCCTTCCTTCCTTCCTTCCTTTCTTCCTTTCTTCCTTCCTTCCTCACTCATTCGATCGCAATCCATTTGTCCGTACCATTCTTCCTCCCTCACTCGTTTCCTCTCTCCTTCCATCTACCTTCCTCTGTATCTAACTTCCTTCCAATCTTCCAACCCCCTCATTCAATCAAACCCTCGTCCGCCATCAACCCTCCAGCCACCGCCCCTTTCCCCTCCGTATCTTCCTAATTTCTCCCCACTGCGACCAATGACTCCCCTCCCCATATTCTCGCGTTGCCAGAAAAAACGAATCCGGGTTCGGGGGAAATTGATGAGGGAAGGTAAATTACGAGACTCACCGGAGGATATCGGGGCAGACGAGTGTGGGAAGAGGGTCGGGGTGGTCGGGAGGGGGATGGCGGGAGACAGCTGAAGGCAACAGCATCCGAAGCAGCAGCAGCAGCGTGTCCAGGTGTAGATCGCTCCATCTTCCAAAATGCAACACCTCCGCAGCACCTCCTCCCCCAATTCTGACGACCACTGCTCCCTCCCCCAAACCGTTGCGCAATCGCCGCCTACTCTGTGATACATCCAGAACAAATGATGAAAAGGATGTTTTTGTTGCAGTTGTATTCGTGATGATCGACGACGACGTCCACGATCCACGTAATGATGATGACGACGACAAGGAGGAGAAGTAGGAGCAGGACAATGATGATAACGACGGCGACGATGATCATAGCGAAGACGACTACAAAGATGATGATGGACGATATGATGATGATGATTATGATGATGACGATGATGACGATTATTATTATTGTTATATATTATTATTATATATTATTATTATTATTATTATTATTATTATTATTAAATGATAATTATTATTATTATTATTATTATTATTATGACTATGATGACGACGAAAATAGCGACAACGACGACGATAATGATGATGATGACAACAACGATAATCATCTCGAGTAAAAATGCAAGAGGTCGTTATTAAAAATATTTAACGACGGGGTGCTTGCCCCACCCGCCCGTAGGCTAGGAACGAATAGTACTCAGGGTAACAGCCTGCAGCTGTTAGAGTCCTTGACATTTGGCTCCCGTTTACAGCCCCACGAGGTGAAAGAGATAAGCAACGAGTAAAAAAGATCCAGGGGTTTCAGAAAACGGAGAATAAGCAAGTAAGTCGTCTAAGAGAAGATTAATAGACAGGCATTTGTTAGACCGATAGACAGACAGACAGACAGACAAACATACAGACAGACATACATACAGACAGACAAACATATAGACAGACAGACAGGAAACAAATGGTAGGTTCGCAAATCCATGTTTGAATGGATGGATGGATGGATGGATGGATGGATGGATGGATGGATGAACGGACAGACGGACGGACGGAAAGGTGAATCACCTTTACTGTTTCGCAGCTTTCCAATTGTATTAGAAACCATCCGATGTCATAGCTTACCTGAGCAGTTGCAACAGAAACGGCAACCTTTGAAACTGGAACAAACGTGCCGGCGTCTTTGCCACTAGGGCACTGTATCCTGGCTAAATACCGAAATACCGACTGCAGGGTTTCGATTCGTACTGATACATACAGAGGCCCTGACGACGACGACTGTGTACCAGCGTCTAGACTACGAAACAGGTCGAACATATCGCAACCTACAGCCATAAACTGAAAATAATGAAACAAATATATTTGCTTTGACATCCAATTGCGTCATATAATATACATGAACTGCATAGATGAACTACTGCAACATATATATGTATGTATGTATGTATATATGCAGGCGTTTATTATGAAAATTAATACAACAGTATATGTACAGTTTATGGCAGCATTTCGGCTCAGGAAATATTTATATAATGTCTGATATTAGCTGCTGTATTAGCACTGTACCCTAACCTATGGCACTCTGGAGTCTATCGGTATCCAACACAATCTGGGCGGAAACCATCCTCCATTTCTCACATTCCCTTCTTAGAATTAAGCTATTACACTCTTTATTACCATCACCACCACCACTCCACCACCACCACCACCAACACCACCAACACCAACATCACCACCACCACCAACATCACCACCTCCACCACAACCATCATCATCATCAAATTCAGTATGATTATAATTACTACTACTACTACTACTACTACTACTACTACTACTACTACTATTATTATTAAGTATTGTGCTGTCGCGGTCTGTGCATAACTTTGCCGATCGGGGTGACACCCACCCTGTTCTATGCTCAGAGCCACCCTCCTCACTACCCATTCTAGTCTCAACATAAAATGGTTGTTCTTTACCATCTCCGTCCATAGTGTCCATTCTCTCCAAGGAAGGCTCATGACTGAGCGCTTCCTTAAGAGGGGCAACGCTCTTAAGCTCTGTCTTCAGATCCGGTTCTGCTTCTTCCGCGTTCGCCGGATGGGAATGTCCTGAGAATGACTGGCCTTTGCTCAGAACAGGGTTCGTTCCTTTACCAGCAGTAACTAATCATTCCATTTTTGTGCGCCTTCTTAACTGTGGGCTTCCTCTTCACAATCTTCGTCTTTGTTCGTGAGACAGCAGAGTCTTATGACGCTTCCCTGTGTTTTCCGCTATAGGCAGTTGAATATCAGGCAACGTATCTCCCACTCTATCACACGTCTCTCGCTCCATTTCCGTGAATAAGACTGCCAACCTCACACGTATGTGTGTCATGCACCACGACTTATGCCAACCTCACACGTATGTGTGTCATGCACCACGACTTATGCCAACCTCACACATGTGTCATGCACCACGACTTATGCCAACCTCACACGTATGTGTGTCATGCACCACGACTTATGCCAACCTCACACGTATGTGTGTCATGCACCACGACTTATGCCAACCTCACACGTATGTGTGTCATGCACCACGACTTATGCCAACCTCACACGCATGTGTGTCATGCACCACGACTTATGCCAACCTCACACGTATGTGTGTCATGCACCACGACTTACGGAGTACATTATCGTACCGCTTGAGTCGGACAGCGAATATCGCGGCTGTGACTCGAGACAAACTGGCAAGTTTCTCGAATGGCAAGGCAGGATGACCACCTGTAACGTTACCTCCTCCCCTTTGGTTCACACAGATCAGCATAAAGTGGTGATATCTATTCCACATATTCTTGTCACAACATACAGCTCGGAGAACTGCGAGGTCGGGCTACCTCGTGCGTAGGTCGGGATGAAGGTCTGTGTGCAAATAGCGAAGGTTGTATCGTAATCGTATTCGTAATCCAAAGATTTCTCAGCGCCCAACAAAAGCCACGTCACGGGGACCAGCTTATTCGCAGGCGCTCAGTCAAAACAAAATCGATAGGCAAAAGGGTTCGGTTCCAGGTCAAGATCCAAAAGTCAGGTAGAGAGACAGCGTGGCAGCTACAGTGTGGGTAATGTTTGGGATTGGAGCAGAAAGAGGGATAAGAGGAAGAAGGGGAGTATAGAGAAAGGACTTCCTCTGTCAGAGTTCCATAGAGATCCTACAGGTATCTTTCGAAGCCGAATTAACTGTATTGTTGGAGAACTGCTAGCACTGAATATCGGTATGAAAACTTAACTCCGCAAGTTGTGGTACATGGCACATAAACGTCTGAGGCTGGGAGTCATTCTCAAGGAAATGGAGCGAGAGACGTGTGAAGGATGTGTGGGGAGAAGCGTTGCCCGATATCCAAGCACCTAGGAAGTTAAGGCATAAAGACGTGTCATAAGACTCCCCTATCTCAGGAACTAAGACAACGACTCATTAGTGGCGGTAGTTCCAGAGTTTTATTTCGTATTATTCCTCCTGCTGACAATTTAACGCGTAAATGTTTTATTGTTAGGATGCTGAATGAATATTAAGTTTTCTTGTGTTCTTAAATACTTGTAAACCGATGTGCGATTAGCTATTGGTTAATAAAGAATATACTTACTTACTTACTTAAGAGATGCAGAATGGTTTTTGAAGAGGAACCCGCAGTTTAAAATGCACAGGAAAAGAGACGGGTAAAGGAACGAACCCTGTTCTGAGAAAAGACCATTCTCAGGCCGTTGCCCATCAGGCGACCACAGTAGAGCCAGCGTTAGGTCCCGAGACAGAGCTCTACACTGTTGCCTCTCCTAAGGAATCAGCCTATTATGAACCTTCCTTGGAAAGACTGGACACGACCAGCAGACAGAACTGAACGACCACTTTATGTTGAGAGTAGAAGGGGTAGTGAGGCTGGTAGCTCTAGGCGTAGACCTGGTCTGAACTCACCCCGCCCCTCGAAGTTATGTCTAGACCGCGACCGCCACATCTTGATGCGCGCTGGGTCAGCATCGGCCGTCGGGCCCAGGAGGAAGGTAAGGAGATCCTTAATTAAGGCGGTGATTAGTCATCAGTATCCTCGACCCCTTGCCAGCTAGCTGTCCGAAAAGTACGAGAATTTACGCACAGATGCCTCAATGTGGCCAGAGCAGTTAAGGACGAGCAGTCACTGGTGTACCTGGAACTTTCATCTGTGGAGATCTGCTGGTCCCTCGCACTGGTGTATCAACTCCGGTGCATCGCTTCACATTCACAGACTTTTCGCGCGTAATAAGTGCTTTAAATAATGAGTGCTTTAAGTAATAAGCACTTTAAATAATGAGTGCTTTAAGTAATAAATGCTTTAAATAATAAGCGCTTTAAATAATGAGTGATTTAAATAACAAGTGCTTTAAATAATAAGTGCTTTAAAAATAAGTGCTTTAAGTAATAAGCGCTTTAAATAATGAGTGTTTTAAGTAATAAGTGCTAAATAATAAGTGCTTTAAGTAATAAGTGCCTTAAGTAATAAGCGCTTTAAATAATGAGTGCTTTAAGTAATAAGCGCTTTAAATAATGAGTGCTTTAAGTAATTAGTGCTTTAAATAATAAGTGCTTTAAGTAATAAGTGCTTTAAACAATAAGTGCTTTAAATAATAAGTTCTATAGCCTAAATTCCAGCACACGAGGTTGGTCCATTCTGCTGGACTTCGTCTTATTTCGAATCTACTTACTGCTTTGGCTGACTCGACTCCTGCCTTTTAGGTGCATTTCTTACATACAAACAAACAAACAAACATACATACATACATACATACATACATACATACATACATACATGGTGGTGATGATGATGTGATGATGACGACGATGACGATGACGGCGACGATGAGGACGATGACGGCGATGACGACGACGACGACGATGATGATGCTAGAATCAGTCACTTGTTGAGGCACGAAGTCTGTCTTCTTCATATCAATCATAAGTCTGGCACTTAATTAATTTCCAATGCAACTTCCGTTCACTGCTAGGCTGAGAACGAAGTCAATAAATACGTTAAATAGCATCACAAAAATACAAAAACATCTTACTACATGCATGTGCAGATTGAGTTTCAAGTAAGTGTATGTATGACATTATCATTATCCCCATCAGCCTCCAGCGTTTTTGAGAGGTGACTATGCTATGCTAACGTTTATCATCATCATCATCATCATCATCACCATCATCATCATCATCATCATCATCATCATCACCTTCATCATCATCACCTTCATCATCATCACCGTCGTTATTACTTTTATATTATCACCAGCGTCATCATCATCATCATCACCACCACCACCACCACCATCATCATCACCGTCGTTATTATTTTTATATTATTATCAGCGTCATCATGATTATTATCATCATTATAAACATCGCCATCATAATTATCATCGTCGTCGTCATTCTCACTGTCATCGTCATCGTCATCATCATCATCATCATCATCATCATCATCATCATCATCATCACCTTCGTCAGTTCCTGACGCCAGGAAACCTTTCGGTCGCCTGTAGAATGTTGTTACGATGTTCGCCAGTCCAAGTCTTCGTTTATATTGTTTACCCAAGGCCTGTGTTGATCAGAATGCTACGGCTTCCATTATATTATTCGGCCAACAGAGTCTTAGCTTTCCTTCCCTGCTCTCTCTCTCTCTCTCTCTCTCTCTCTCTCTCTCTCTCTCTCTCTCTCTCTCTCTCTCTCTCTCTCTCTCTCTCTCTCTCTCTCTCTCTCTCTCTCTCTCTCTCTCTCTCTCTCTCTCTCTCTCTCTCTCTCTCTCTCTCTCTCGTCTTGCATACAGTGCCTTCGCTGGGAGCTGGTCAACAGGCTTTCTCCGTCCACATGATTTTGTGTCACAGTACAATATTACTTGACGTTTTATAGCGCATATACATAGCATATCTTGGACCATCAGTCAAGTTCCCAGAGCCTTCTCAATCCTCGCAGCTCGATTCAATTGCGCTTCTTCCTATCGATCAATGTTTGCGAAATCTGGGTCAGCATTCTGGGTCGGTTTAGGTCAAGGACATACGCATCGCCTCCTGCCGTTGCCATGGTAATTTTAAGTTACTACGCGTTCACATGCGCACAAATATACGCACATGCGCACGACCACCACCAGCATCACCACCACCACCAACACCACCACCGCTATGAACTGCTACAGTTTAGGACGATTATGATGACTAGCGGCCAAAGAACGAATACCCCTATATATAATATATTTATACACACATATATAAATCGTTTATATATACATCTATAACCTGCTTAATCCAGACTGTTGACAACCCGGGTAACCTCTGCCATATATATATATTATATATATATATTATATATATATATATATATAACACCATCCGTATATCATATGTGTGTGTGAGTGAGAGAGAGAGACAGACAGACAGACAGACAGGCAGACAGACAGACAGAGCCAGCGCCAGAGAGCACCGGCCATAAAACGTAGCAATCTGGCCAAACACACTGCAGCCATATACATATCTTTGCTTGCTTCAACCAAATACGGTCCTCGCCTCCTCCTTCTTCCCTGATCTCTTTCAGCGCCTCCCTCCGCTCTTCCCTCAGCCGCCCTCCCATCCTTCCTTCCTTACCCCTCCTCCTTCCTCCGCCTGCTTCCGCGACCACCGAGTGGACATTTAACGACCGAGTCACGTGATGTTTTGAAAAGGCGCTTTCGCACCCCACCGAGCGCCAAAGACCACCGACCGACCTATAAATATAGACGAACGTCGATGAAATGTATATATAACGTATATATGATGCACATCTACAGATTGTTTATCTTAATCTGCCTCATCGGAAGCGGTCAAATAATGGCGTCACGAATACATTTCTTTACTTATATAGCTATATGTGTCATCTATATAGATATGATGTATGTATATATATATGATATATGTAGATATATTATACATAAGCATATGTAAAATAAAGGTGCAAGTGTATTGATATGTACGTGCTTTAGCAGCGTCGTCACCCAGATGGTGTTATTTTCTTTGGTAAGAGACATTACTGAACTAGATATATAGAGTAGATCTATAGATACAATTAGACGCCCTTATCTTTCTTGGATATATATGTGTATATTGCGCTATATAGTTGTATATTTTGAAGGAAAAAGCAGGCCTCCGTAGGAGTATGTCGGTAGGGTGGAGATTGTGCCCCTCGGACGAAGAAGATGCAGTTGATCGTAATGAATTCTGATGCCACACATGTGAAGAAAACATGGCATGCACAGGCAATTATAAAACCAGCTACACGCTGCTATGGTATCAGACATTGAGCGCAATCTTGAAAGTACTGCCTGGCAAGAGCAAACACTAGCGTCGTCAGAATGCTATTGGACATCAAATGTCTGGTCGTAAACCACAGACTCTTTGGTCTACAACCAACACTTTAAGCATTGGTCACAGTTTGTCTGTTTCGGGAGCGCCGCTGTCAAATGTTCGTTGTTCTGTATTGTCTTTCGTCGGAAAATCCTTAAAGCCACCGAGTGTTTATAACGGACCACAGATGGTGTGCTTGACAGTCGTTAGTCAGACCCTTTCGTAATGGCCCCCGGAGTCTGGACAATGGAAGTGATACAAAATAATGACCAAGACAATACAAACTCAGAAGCAGAATTGTTCTAAATGCACGAAACTCATTGAGCGAACAGTTAGCTCGAGTTTATTATATATATATATATATATATATATATATATATATATATATATATATATATATATATATATATATATATATATATATATATATATATATATATATATATATATATTTATTTATTTATTTATTTATTCTGGCAGCCACCTACCGAGGACACGACTATGATCGTGTTATTATTATTTTTATTCGGGGTACAACATATGAGCCCTCAGGTTTACAAAAATTAAGGGGAGTGTTATTCTGGTACAGTTAATTTGTTAAAACGTGTTAAAATTATTATTATTATTGTTGTTGTTATTGTTATTATTATAGTAATCATGTTAAATTATTATTAATGCTATTATTATTATTGTAGCTTAATGTTATTATTATTATTTATTATTATTATTTAGCAATCAAGTTACAGTTATTGTTATAGTAATCATGTTAAAATTATTATTATTATTATTATATTTATTATAATTAGGCCTATATCATTTTTAAATACATATTTTTAGCGTATAGGACAGTATATATTGTAGAAGTGTTCAACTGGGTGATAAAGTCCGTGTTTTAGGTCGGCTTGGATGTTTGTAGGTTACTATAAAGTCGGTCATCTGACGCTGAAACTGGCAAACAGCGCGTAATTGTGTAGATATAGGATAGAATTTTATCACTTTTTCTAACGATTCAGGTCAGTGTCACGAATCCAAAGATCCTAAAAATAAAGCGAGTAAGTAAGTGAATAAAAACTAATATATTCGTCACCATAACGCCAAACGACACCGAATCATTTGTCGGAGGGAGGAGGGCCGTTCATAGAATCGGAACATCGTCCGCGGAGGGTGGAGGGAAGGCCGTTAGATCGGCGTTTGTATGGTTCATCGGGTACGAGCCATTTTCCTGCTGTGTAGCGAGGATTAATGATTCATGTTGGCCGCATAAAATCCGGTAATGAGAGTCGGCGAGGCTCATAAGTTGAACATTAGGCCGGCTACATACTTTATGGCATAATTGCCTCCTTTATGGCCGGCTACTCTTTGTAGGAAACACGTTCGGACAAACATCGTAGCGGGTTCATTAGTGCGTCCGTCTGTCCGTCCGTGCGTTTGTTCCTGTGTGTGCCTTTGCCCGTCTCTCTCTGTGTCTTGATGGCTGTCTGTCTGTGTGGTGCTTTTGCTGTCTGTGTTGGCTTCTATGCATCGATGGCGGCGTTTATTTGTGTATATGTCTTTGTCTGTATGTTCCCGTATGTGCGGCTGTATGTTTCCGTGTATGTGTGGTTATATCTGTGTGTTTTGTATCCCTGTGTTGACGTGTGCACCCACGTCACACGTGTCTGAGTATGCAACGGTGAGCCTCTCCGTCCGTGTATATCTACAGTTGTGTCTACCTGGAAGCGTGCCTCTGTTCGTCTGTCCGTCCGTCTGTCTTTGTGAGTCGTCCCCTTTGGCTAAAATTAGATTTCGCATGGTCAGCTGCTGACCACCGTCTGAATTCCGCAGAGGAGGCAACTATCCCCTTCCCCTTCGCCCACATCCTGCAAATGGATTTCGTCGGAGATTGGGCGGGTCGTAGGGGAGTGGGCTATGAAGGGGGAGCCGGGGATGACTCAGGGTGGCTCATCAATGAGTCGGAAAGTGAGTCTGCCCGTCTGCGACGCAAATCAACAACAGGACGTGGGGATTGGCCCACGAAAGGTCATGTCCAGGTCATGGACTAAGGACACGCGCGTAAGCAGAAGAAAAACATGCTGGCACGTACGCCCAGTTCATCGGATCTCATCGAAATATTATAGGCTAATCCAAATTCATACAATCCAGTACATATAATCCATGTGATCTAAAGACCTACTTGGAATTAACATAATCCAAAATCATGATCAGATGCATGTAATTCAAAGCCATACGACTTAATCCGATTCATAATATACAACCCCTTATGATCTAATCCAATTTACACAATTCAAACTCAAGTGATCTAGTATATATATACATATATATACACATATATATCCAATCCCACAATCTCATGTTTATCTAACTCAGTTCATGTAATCTTAACCCAGAGCTAATCTACTCAGACGGGATTAAATTGACGAGACCATCCTGATTCAAGATCCATACACAAATACATGCATACATTCATGCCTATATACATGTATACTGTAGAGTGCATACATATGCATACATGCCTGCAGTTTTAATCATTGCATCCCACCCATCTGCCTATCCGTCAGTCCGCCATCAGTCATCACAATCTACCTGCTTCAATTCATCCACGCATCCTTCCTTGAATGCATCCATTCACATTGTGAACGTGGTATCACGGTGATTAGTCAACAAATTCTAAGCACGCGGTTGTATCGGAAATTTCCGTGATGTCACAGCAGTGAGTTTTCGGACTATTGACTGGTTTGTGCCCGCTCCGAGGAATTCGTGTGACGTTGGTTGGTGGGTTCCCGTGCAAAGGCGCAAATTTTCTGTGACGTAAAGTCGATGACTTTTCACTTGTTTGTTACTGGTTGGCGTTTGCGCGCATTTAAAATATACGATATGATTGGACGGCGTTTGTGAACAATGTCTGACGTAAGCGGTTACGGTTGACTTGGCGAGAAAGGGCCTATAAAAGCGGACGCAGATGCATCGTAGATAGAGCGCGAAAGAGATTTTGTACCGGTAGTCTGTCGTGTGCTCATTTGGTAATTTGAGTCAGAAATGTCGTTGAAAGATGCGTGCGTTTAGCAGCTGTATATTAACGTTCAAGTATTGCTGTCGTTTAACTGTTCAGTTATTCAATTATATATACGAAAATCAAAGACTGCGTGTCTTTTCTCGAGTTAATGCAGTGCTCGACTGATTAGTCCGATCGACTGACACTCCGAAAGATCGTCGACACATGTGTACGTCCGTCTTTCGTTCGTTCGTTCTTTGTGCCTGTGTGTCCAAATATTAACTCACATAAGCCTAATCAATTGCTTGCATACCTGCAAGCGTAAAAATGGACCTAGAAACTAACATATGACTTGGATTTTTACTGCGAATATCTCACGAGTCTTCTGTGAAGGTATAATAGTGTGCTTGCTTCTGTATATGCGCATATATGTCTTTGTTTACATATGTGAATGTCTGTGTGTGCAAGCGTGCATGTGTGTGCATGTGTGTGTGTACATTTTGAGGCCATGTGCTCCATGCAGCATATGGCGTCTGTTTTGCTAGCTCGCGTTTATCGACCGGGCGAGACAGATGTCGACAGCGAGGCAGTCCAGACGAATGTCCGCTCTAATCCGTGCCTCGACAGCAGGCGCCGCATCCGCCGAGACAGATCGCCGCATCCGTTCAGTCAGAACCTCTGAACCGATCCGGCTACGAAGCGATCCGTCTTCGCGCCAGGTGGATGGGCGTCGGCAGGTGCTATCATTAACGGCAGGATACTTGCAAGCGGACATAAAACGGTCTTACCTTAGCTTACCTGGATGCTTCGGGCTCCGTCTGACGCTATCCCTGCATATCCGTCACACAATGAAATGCAACGGATATAGACGTAGGAAGAAGTACAGCCGGCTACAGTGACTTTGCTTTTACAAACCAGACCACTTAACGCCGTGGTCATCTTAACAGCTGAAGCAACATTTCTGTTGCCAATTAACAGCTCAAGCAACTTTCTCTGCTTTTCTAAGTCGCGCCGATTTAGAGCTGTTAGTTAGCCATGCCTCAGCGCCGTTGAGAGGTTCATTAAATGCGCTACATTATTATTTAAAGCACTTATTTAAAGCACTTATTAGTTAAAGCTCATTACTTAAAGCACTAATTATTTAAAGCATCTAGATACACATACATACGTACTTACATACATACACATTCATACATACATAAAATCGCATTTTACCAGACCAGACACTTTTTGTTTTCTTTTTTTAAAGTTTTATGTGGGCATTTTATCTACACGGCCCTCACAGCCTATAGGCCCTAGGCTGTAGCTGGTTCGCTCAACACGACCAGACGACAGACTGGAACTGACTTAAAACATAAAACGGAAGGTTTTATAACACGAAGGGTAAATTTGTTTCGTCTCAGCTTTCCAATTAGGTGCCCCATACCATGCTATGGTCTATGTACAGCGTAGAGAGAGAGAGAGAGAGAGAGAGACAGACAGACAGACAGACAGACAGACAGACAGACAGAGACAGACATTGGAGAGAGAGAGAGGAGGGACAGAGGCAGAGGAGAGACAGACAGACAGACATAGAGAGAGACAGAGACAGACACATTGGAGAGAGAGGAGGGACAGAAAGACAGAGGAGAGACAGACAGACAGACAGAGACAGACATTGGAGAGAGAGGAGGGACAGACATACAGAGGAGAGACAGACAGAGGTAGATTGCTGGTGTTTAATTAAGCGCCGGCTAAAGACGCAACTGTACACACTGGCTCTTCCAGATTAACACGAGGTTGTCCATTAATCCATTAAGGACGACCGCAGAGGAAGAGGGCCACCCAACATTTAACGCGGACAAAGGGAGAGAGGTTATGCCCAATGCGGACGTCCGCATCCAAACTTTGGTAGTTATTCCAGTACAGCCTGTTCCTTAAACACCTTCAGACAGCTGTCTGCGTAGCTCTGGATCAACCAGATTCCCTTTGCTGCACACGGCATTATCAAAACACTGCATGTAGTACCGGAAGTAGCCTGCAAGATCAACGGGTAGCCTGATCTAGGCCTTAGTACTCCGTTGGAGTGCGGTCGTACACACGCAGAGAGATGCAGATGGTCATGCTGATTGTGGACAAAGGGAGAGGGGTCCAAAGTAGGTCATTTTATGGAACGTTCTTTATGAACAACCTCAATTCGCTTGGTCATCGTAGGATTAAGCGTCAGTGGCGCATTTGATATGCGGTACTTGAATGTTGAAACAGCTGAACTGAACAGTCGATTCTGCGCAGCTTCGTTTTCCTGTATGCTTTACCCTCTAACATGCAAGCGTGGTTAGGCTTTTATAGGCGTACATAAACTAGTAATAGTTCACAGCTACAGTCTATACTCAGTAGTTACATTAATCTTAATAGAAGCGTACCCGAAGAAGTCACTTCATGCCACTCAACCAAAGTCGCTTCCCATCTCGAATTTAGTTCGGTTAAGGAATATTCTAACGGTTCGAAAGACGTACACAACCTGATTCAAAATTTCTACACAGTGAAGAACTTCACGCGTTCTATATAGTATTCCATGCGAACCAAGTCACCAAATCTACAAGGGCGTATTTTTCCTCAAACTGACACAAATTTGTCGTCAGAGTTACTGTCAACACAGACCAGAGTTCCAAACAAGGCGAAACGCCTTTATGCTGAAACTATGTTAAAAATACCACCACCCATTAAGCCTACCGCTATCCAATAATATCTCAAATTTAATCATGATCTTACCCGTGATTTGATCGGTACTGGCTGTCAAGTGTTTACCCAAAACTCTTGTCGAATGTCCAATCCTGACAACTGTCACTCCTGAAAGTCCCGGGTTATTAAATACCCATTCGCCATCCGAGTGACATGGACACACACCACGTTGTAGTATTTTTACCCAAGAAACATTACACCGGTAATAAATCAACCACTACCATCAAAAACACTTGAAAGATTTTACGGTTAAAATATTGGACCCTGTTGCAAAACTCGGCATAACAAGTAATGGTGCCAAGCCACATTACTGTAAACTGTTAAAGCTAAAGCAATGTTACAGAAAGCTAAAGCAATGTTACAGAAAGCTAAAGCAATGTTACAGAAAGCTAAAGCAATGTTACAGCCAGGTCCTTTCAGAGACTTAGACTGCAAATCCGAGGCCCCAATCACAAGCCTACTAAATTGCAGTTTAGAATTATAATACAAAACAGGAGAAATACATAAAAACTTTTTCAAAATCCGAGTTCTTTTCTCTGCGAGGCCTGGGCCAAATGGCCCTGCTGGCCCCCTCTGATGGGTCCTGGCAACAGAAAGCAACTTCTCAAGAAGAAAAGATAATTTTGTACATGAATTTAATCCATAAAACATCTAGATTCCAGACCTGGATTTAAAGTGCATGCCCTGCTTTGGATTGTACCTCCAATCTACTTCACGGAATATTCTCAAAGTTCAGTCAATGTTTAGTGTCAAATTTCCTTACTTTTGTGCACAGTAATTTTAATTGTATTTTCTACTAGATCAACAGTTTTTATACTGGACTTTGTGCTGCATATAATTGTACTGTTATATCTTTTTCTACTGTATCACTTCAGGTTTTTGAAGTTATGGTCAAGACAGCTCACACATAGATCTGCAGAGTACATAATTATTACAGAAAAGTTCTAACAACTCAGCTAATATAGCTAGAAGTTCTTCCCTTCGCCAGGATGGAGGCTGCCACGTCATATCCGGCCTTGCAAGCTAACGCTGTGCATCTGGCCCACAGCAAGTCTTAGATTGGTGGCAGATATTTAGCGATGAAATCCCTAACATCTTCCATTTCCTGCAAAAAGAAAAACAAGAAAGTGTTAGAACCAGTGCTTTTTTCCTAAAAAAAAGTTCCGGAACTGACCACCATCCTGTCAGCCTTGCTTGTGTCATCCTGCTAGCTCACTGTGTTATTTAGTAGGTCATAGTTCAATGTGAGTCTCAGCAGGGTGCGCCATCCTTAGCGTCTTAGTCAGTCGCCAGTTTGTCAAATCCTCCACTTCCTTCTCCTTCCAAGAGAAGTCCAAAACTCCCATTTCGAAAAAATCACATTAA
Organism: Norana najaformis; assembly: GCA_964023275.1. NCBI lineage: Eukaryota > Metazoa > Annelida > Clitellata > Crassiclitellata > Hormogastridae > Norana > Norana najaformis. The sequence continues at coordinate 6,890,029 of OZ029921.1, forward strand.
CAAAACGAAACAAACTTAAGCCTTAACTAACAGTAAATCACCATCATCGAATGTGGGCGTTCTTCTGTTTGCCAGGATGACAGACATCAGCCTTTTGTTAGCCAAGTAATGATTATCGTCTGTGCAGTAAATCAAATAAATTATGGAAGCACCCATATCTGATTCAAAGGGCAACTAATTAATTAGCAATTAATCAAGGCTGAGTACTTCAGTCATTAAAAGTCACATTGCCCATCCCTTTTTCAGAAGGCCTTACCCATAATATAATTAGGAAAAACATTAACGTGCTGTAATTAAATCATCAGTAATTATGCATTATGTATTTTTTCCTTATGAAAACATATCAAGCAGTTAGAGCAATGAAATTAATTCTACAGTTGACAATGGTAGAGCTCTTTCCCCGTCCAAAGCATCACATGAGTGTTCCATGAACATGAGTGTTCCATGAACATGAGTGCTCCATGAACATGAGTGCTCCATGAAGCCAATATCAGCACGATTAAGTCAACATGGCAGGATTATAATCGTCCACCGTTTCAGTGGGGTGGGAAAAGAAGGCCAACTGGATAGACTAGTTTGTGTACCAAGTGAGACAGAAAGAGCCTGTGTCGACAGTAATTTTGACGACAAATTTTTATATATTCGAGAATAAATATGCCCTTCTAGACATTTAGTGACTTGGTACGCACGCAATACTATTATATATATATATACATATACACACATATATATACACATACAGAGAGACAGGGAGGGAGGGAGGGAAGGAGGAAGAGAGGGAGAGACAGAGAGAGATGTTTCTCCTCTGACCTGGTTGCAGGAGCTGTGGTCCATTCCCGCATAGGTCTTGAACTGAATGTTTGGATTGAATGACCGGATCAACTCGGACGTCAACTTTCCGAAGCTGAGTGCCACGAGACCATCATCCTGTCCATGACACTGCAGAACTTGTGTTGACTGGTTGGCCTTCACTGCCTGCAACCAACAACGAAAGGGCAATCACTGGCAGAGCCAAACAATGGAGTGTAACGGACAGAAAGGCAGTCAGCGGCAGATTCAAAAGAATGTAACAGACAGAGAGGCAGCCAGTCGGAGATTGAAAGGAAGTGTAATAGATGCACCCCAAACTCTGCTAATTGAAATTCTGTCTAGATGCTTTATCAATACAAGCCAGACCATGCTGCTCCTTATGACTTCCGATCCCAGATATGCCTCTTCCAATTGCTCATTTATTCCATGGCTGAACTCAGAAAATTCATCGTCAAAGATGTTATCCACGGACACTTCTGTTACAAAAGTCTTTCAGTGGTTGGGCCATCTATCTGAGAACAGCCTCCCTTTAGATCAGCGTGTCCTTCTAATCAGGGGATGCTGCAAGCACCTTTCACCAATATTCACTTGGGAAAGGGAAAACTGTTCCTTTTTGCCAGGGTTAGCTGGAAGCACCTCTAAGTAGATGTACAGGAGGGGCACTCTATAAATGCTACGAATGAATGAAAAGTTTATAAGTTAACAGCATATCAACTTTCCCCTTCTCTGTTCCAATCACACCCAGCACACACATTTTTACAGAGCAGGACATTCACCCCCTGCTGGACATAAGAATTGTGTAGCACCTTTTTCAAACAGCGTTTTTGGGCCACTCGCAACATACACAACATAAATGCCAAATTTTGACAATTTACATTACATTACAAAGATCAAGATATTTAGACAGCTGAGCTAAGGAGGGTTTCTAAGCAAACTTACAATTAATTAACTGAGAAGTAATATGTCATCTGTGTCGAACAGATCTACAAAGACGTGACTTTGCGACTTAAGAACTTACGCCAGGAAATGTCTTGGAAAGAGGTAGCCAGGTGCTGAGCGAGATGATTCCAGCCAGCGATTCCTGAGGGTAGGCAAAAGCCGAGTACATTGCAACAGCCGCACCCTGTGAGAATCCCCCAACCATAATGCGCTCACGTTTGATGCCCGCCTTCTCCTCTTCAGCAATGTATGTCTGCACTGCAACATACATTACGGTAACATAAAGTAGCACAAATGTATGTAAACATAAAGGAAGGTAAAGTAACATAAGTTACCAGTAACAGAAAATAAATGAAGGCAAGGCAAAGTAGGGTAATGCAAATATAGGAAAAGTAAAGCATAGTAAGTACAGTAAAATACTGTACTGTAGTAACCTATGGTCATATAAGGTAATATAAGTAAGGCAAATGTGCTGTCCTGAGAAATATGTTTAGTTTTTATCTTACAATGCAGCTGTCCATGACACTACATAAATGTTTTGTTATATTAATTTATAAGATCAGGTAAGTTTAGGTATGGTAAAGTTAGGTAACACAGTAATCACTCATTTATTACACACACAGAATGTTAGCCCCTGAACACATTGCAGATGAGATGACTGTGCTGCATACATTTTAAAAATTTCTTGACATGCATTTCTATATATCGGTCAGATTGTGAGGTACTTAAAAGGCATTAAATCTGTCAACTTTGCACAATATATTTGGCTTCCAACGAAAGAGGCTGAAGCAAAAAGACAAACACAGTAGCCATTAACCGCAAAGCCATCTGAAATATGCGCAAGACAGCACTCACGCAGTTCTGCGGCTGCCTTTATTCCTGGCTCGTCCTCACTGCTTCCTGGACTCAAACCACGAATGTCAAACCTAAAAGCAAGCAGGGCACGATATAAGGCAAGCATCTGGACATTTTATGTAGCACATTTTTAGATCTTCACGGCAAACGTGCCGGCCTTACTCTTGTCCGCATTAACCAGTTGCAATCTGTTTTAAATGCTGTAGCTGATCGGCGATATGCCTAGGTCATGGCATACATAAAGTTTAATGGGGGAGGAACTGCATAGGTTACCTATGCAAAAATGTATTGACTTTAAGATCTTAATGCTCATGTGTACTCATCTTGCACACAGTGCTCCATCTTAGCTTATGGAGCTATGTATCCAAGTCTCGTCCATTCCTGGCCGCAGATACTTACACCCTGCTGTGCAAGGTCACCTGGTTGTCCTGCCGGCCAAAACTTCAACAGTGCAGCATAGAAACTTCGCAGTGATTGGTCCACCTTTTTTTGGAATAGATTGCCTAGCAACATATAATCTCATTGAGTATATAATGATGTTTGTAAGTTGTCATATCTGCATATTCGTGAAATACGCAGAATAAGGCATTATGCTCCTATGTCTTCAGAATTATCTCTGGCAAATGCAACTGTTTCGAGTCGGCAAAATTACTTTAACTCATTTCTTACTGGTATCACAAGTCAAATCTGCAGAAAGTCTAGAGAGTTCAGAACTCATTGGCTAGAGTCATAACTGATTCATTAAGATACAAGCATATAACCCCTGTACTGAAATCACAGCATTGGCTTTCCATTTAAGAAAAGATCTGTTTCAAATCAGAGCTGATAGCAAATAGAACATTAAATTGAAGTCAACCACAGAACTTAAAATCAACCCTTATTCCCCAGACTCATTACCATTCAATGAGATCATCTGAGTGCCTATCTCCGGTAGTACCAAGAGCCAGAACTGTTCTTGTGAACAAGCTTTTTCAGTCGCCGGACCTAAATTTTGGAATTCTGTAAATCCATCTGTTCATTCTGTTGCATCACTTTAGTCTCAGCTCAAGATTCACCATTTTTACGTGAATTATCCCATCACACGAAGTCTCTCGTTCTCAGTGGATTGACCTTCTGGGTACTGACCTGACTATAGCTTGGTTTTGGTGAGCCATCAGTTGATGTCTGGTGCATTAGAAACCAGCACAACAGAAGTTGCTAATTAAAAATAATAATTAATTAACAATATCTCCTCGTCTCTTTGAGCCCACGCCAGCAAAAGGCCTTCTTGAGCTTAGCCAGCAGTGTTTAACCACATGTAAAGTAGTCTTTCATCTTGAACTCTGAAATCATGCTTCACATGTCCATCAGGCATGGTTCAGATGCATAAAAGCTGCTACATAAATGACTGGTCGTGTTACATTAAATTATATCAATAACATTACATTAAATTATATGAATAAAACCGTTACTGTTGTATTTAACATATCAGAGGTGCGCACAAGCTTACCATGATGGCATACGCATTCCACCGTTAAGTGTGACTGGTATGGCCTTCCTGAAAACACCACGCAAATCTCAAAGTCACTGCTTTAAAGTAATGTAAAGTAAAGATTCATTTATACAATACCACATCGTTCAACATTTGAGTGGTGTGATAGCCAAGTGGTCAACGTGCTGGCCTGTCATATCAAATGTTTGAGTTCAAATCTGCCATAAAAGAACATTTGAACAATTCTTTTCCAATAGTAAATCGGCTATAAAAGAGTGCATCAACTGTACACTATCAGTGGGAGGGCCAGTCAGGAAAGAAGAAAGCCACACCTTATACGCTAAGGCTAAGAAAATAAAGTTGCTAACATTTCACAGCCACTGAGCTAGGCTAAGGGACCGATCTTCAAAGGTGCAATTCTACAGCTGATGAACCTTTCAACTGGCACCACAAGACTTCACCAAAAGAAGTACGTAAGTAATTAAGACAACAAAACATGCTATGTGTCCACCGGCTGGGCGAGGAATCATAACAGAACTGGACAATCTTCTCTTCTCAGATGCAAAGCATAACAACGAACTTTTAATTTCAATTACAGTGCAGTCCTGTTTACGAGCAGTCGTCAGGAGCCAAAGTCACCACAACTTCGTATTAACCAACAGTGTAGTAAGAAGGCCATGCTGAAATACAGTAGTGTACAATTTCAGTAAGTCTTAGTGTGGGTAGAAAGCTCAGATACAGGCTATGCGATCTGAAGGTACTTGCAGATGATTTTGTCCAATTACTTTGAAAGGCCATATTGCTTTCTTGTTATGGGCAAAAATGTTTGTGATACAACACCAGACAATTTATGTTTCTGGAAACATTAACATCAACTGTTTCATTATTTTAAGGGTGAAGTCCCATCAGTTGGACTGCCAAGTACATAGGTGCACAGCTGTTGTAACCTTTGCTAAGCCAGCGTTTGCTGGGGGGAGAGCTGGGTGGCCTATGGCAGGCAACAGCATAAGTACCATAATTTATCTCAGCTACAACTGCTAATAGGTGTGGTTCCTTAATCCTTTTGGGGTGGGAGACATGTGCAGCTATATTATTAAGTTCACCTACTTTGGAACTGCACTGCCCCAGGGAAGGCTTAAAGCCAGCAACTGTTGCCACCCAACTGAGGCAGCTGTTACAGTTGATGCCGGCTGTTTAACATAATGACAACAGGACTGAATAATAGCCAATGCAGGTTGTGCATTGATTTTCCTGTACCATGTATTAACACGACTTGTGTTAAGTAGGTATTGTCGGCAGCCATGGCGCAACCGTGTGTTAACGGGTCATGTGTAAACAGGACTGCACTGTACCAGCATGAATACCACAGAGAAGCATGGAGAACAAACACTGGCATTTTGCCTGCACCTGGCTCTGCTTCCAATGTTGCCAAGTGAGACAGTCGACCACAAAGGGACACTGAGCTTCTCGTAAGCAGAGGATTTCCCTTGTAGGCCGTTCCCTCATCTGTGTGTATTGGTCTTCTGTGTTTTAACTGCGCTGACCCTAGAATTTAGTGCAAATATCTATTCTACCAAGAAGCTACATACCATCAACTCATGCCTTTTGCCTTACGGTATTAATTATGGTATTACTTTACTGGCACCACAGCAATTTCGTAGTCTGATCAGGAAAATCCATAGCACCAACATAACAACAGACAGGCACCAAGCGAAGTCACTTCAATAGATTAAATTAGTAGGTTCTTAACGCACAACTGTTTCATACTGTCGACTGATGCCCAGAGCATTACAGCCTGGCACCTCATATAGCTATGAGAAAATACACTCCTTTCTACTGGCTAGTTGACATGGTGTGCATTACTCAAAAACTTTAAAGACACGTTTTCCACCCAACTAGCACGCTTGTCAGGTTCTTAAATTACATTCTGTTCAATAGCTATGCTTTAGCACCGTTGAGAGGTTCCAAAAATGCGCTATATAAATACCTAGTTTGTGCACACATACTGTTACAACGTAACAGTGATACTGAAGTTTTTTGCTCAAGACAGCTCTAGTTTAGCATTGCAACATTGAACTTACGCAGTTGGGCAGACATATTTGATGTGTGGCATGCGAATTGTTCCAAGTATCTGCGACCATCCATGGCTAAATATTAAAAATAAATTTCTGTTTACCAATTGCAGCATTCAAACCAAGAATTACACCAACTGACATCAAAATAGTAACATTTTAAAAGACAATGTGAAAGAATTAGGCAAATAAAATCATGACTACTAAATCATTAATAATGCTAACCTATCTTACTGCAAATGCCACAGAGCATAAAATGTTATCACAAGTGACAAAAGAGGAATTGTTCAACAGTATAAGCAAAGAAACCACCACAGGCAGGGTAAGATTTATGTTTGGTAGCAGTGGCATAGAGACCCATGGGCAAAAGCAAAACGTATGGGCAATATATATCTTCAGTGGGATATAGTCTGGACCACCTATGGGGTAAGTGTTTTCCCATCACACAATAAATCAGACCCAGTCATAGGTTCGTCAGTTAAGTTCAAGAGATAGAGCTGTAATTAGACAGAACAATTTACAAGATGTAGAAGATGAATGTACGAATGTACACGCTTAACATACGTGCGCACGCACACACACACACAAACTGTGCATGGACAAATTCATTTAAAAATTTTCATCATCAACACCAAACACACAATTCGTACTATGAAAAATGGAACTTCCCTTCGCTGTTTCATTAAGAGATGTTGACATTGCACAGATAGGACAAGATATCTAACCAACAGTTTGTCTTTTTCCCAATCAGTACGCTCTGCTCATTGGTCTCTCCACCCCTCCCCATGCTTCCAACCATAACAACAACAACACTACCAACAAAATGAGCTTCACCAGCATCATCATCATCAGTATCATCTATCGTCTGTAACATCAGCATAAGAAAAATTAGTAACAGCATATTGTAGTACAATTAATAGCATAAGGTCTCTCTCACTCCCTCCCTCCCCCCTCTCTATCTATCTAGCTATCTATCTATCTAATATATCTATATCTCACATCTCATGTAGTGAGCATAGCATGACACCACATTTTCCAATCCTCTGCCTTTCTCCGTCCAGGCATTCCACCCTAAAACTGTCATTCCAGATACCATTTCTACAATTCTGGTCCAAGTGTTTGTTTTTATAGCAAACTTTTAGGAATTTCCTCTGCGTCACTGACAACAGCTACCAACCATTCATTAATTTCCAGACAGTCCATAAAACCCGAATTAGACTTGTTCCTCAAATCCATAAAAATTGTTAGATGTCTGTAAATTTAACAAAAATGCAATAAAATGCATAACAAAACTGAAATAATTATATAGCAAATGGATTTCTAGTGTGCTGCTTCTGCCATTTTGCTGTGACAGAAATAAAACATTTTTAGTGAAGGTCAGCAGCTGAGGCGATGTAAATCATCAGTGTGACATTGCTGTTCTCACTTCTCACTTAACTCTTGTAATGTCAACACCACTGTAGAAAATGGATGTGCTGAAAAAACTGTCCATAAAAATTATCATAAGATTTTCTCTTTAAATAAAATTTCTGTCACTTGGCTGCTTTGCTAAATCTGTATAATGTCAACATCTCTGAGAAGAAGGGACATTCCAAACACATTGTCCATAAAATTATCAATAACTTTCCTTGATTTTATTACTAAATTAAATTTCTGTCAGCTGGCTACTCTGCTGTGTTTATAATGTCAACATCTCAGAAAAGAATGGACATACCGAACAAAAACAATTGTCTGTAATAATTGTCCATTTTTTTCTGTAAAACAACTTTCTCTTGGCTGGCAACCCTGTCGTTGTCAGACATTTATGGCCAAGATAAAGTTTTGACTGGGTTAATAATTTTTATATGTGAATTATCCAGGCATTTAAAAATGCAAGAAGATAAAAACAGGGAAAAGATTACTTTTATAGTGATACAACACAAAACAGTTAGTTACACAATTACAGCCCAATAAAATCTATACAAATACCATAAAGCTCACCCTGTATCACCTAGACCATGCAGAAAGATCACCTAGAAAACAATGAAACAAATAAAACACCATAGTGAATCATTCAAATGGTAATGGTAAACAACGTTTTGCACTACGGCCCAAATAATTAATGCTGTCACAACATATTTCCTGCTGCAAATATTTAAACGTCTCACGTACGCCGAAAAAAGGTCTAAGCACAATCAGCGAATTCTTATTTCGATTGTAATGGCACTATAAATTTAATAAAATCAGATTGTCAACCGGTGTAAAACATTATTGTGGCGCTAGATGGGTCCTTGCTATAGAGTCGACTGCTCACAAACACGCGATCAATCGGATCAATTTACATTAAAACGTCAGCTACAAAAAACAGAATTCTTAAAAGAAATCGTACTGTTGCTGTGTGCCGAGATGTAGCATTTATGACTGGGGTGGCCATTCTTCCGAGCTCTCCGCCAATTTTTGTACAGTGTATGGGAAACAATCGAATTTTCGTTCGAAATATCCTATCTTGGCCGATGAGCCACCGTCATCCACTTCCGCCACTAACCACGCCTACTTTTTGATCCAAGAAATCGACAAAGAAAATTTGTTTACATTTACTGTAGCGGCAATACATAACATTATATATATTTTTCAGCATCACACAAACTGCAATCGACAATAATAATTATGTAGTATCTAACCAAATAACGCATCTAAGCCAAACGGCCCATAAAGTTTATGCAGCTGCTGCTCCAAATACCTCCAAAACCAATAGACAACTGCTTGTATATTGCTCGGCATTCTCAACTCCATAAAAAGTTATTTGCCGACGCTTAAATTATTAAAATCCGCGATAACTTTTTCTTGACCCTGAACCAAACCTTACGCACTCGATCTCCCTTACAATTTTAGCATGGTTGCATTATTAACACTTTAGGAAATTTACATAATATAATTCGTTCGACATAAGTTGTCGGCAGTGGCACTGCAAAATCTTTACCTTAGTTTTGTTAACACACTGAGGTTTACAATTGCCATTATTAAAGTCTTGCTTTATCTAGATACTGGTAACGGTGAATTCGATAGTGCCTATATTTCAAAGATTTGAATCTCGGGCTAGGTAAGTTTTTATGTACACGGGGACCTTAAATGGCGTGGAACCCATTCAAACTGGGAGGGTGATGAAACATCTCACCGATCGTCAATGAATACTGAACAGGGTCGAGGCCATATACTACAGTAAAAGCTTGTACATTTACATTTCCGAGGAGTTCCTAAAGAAGAGTGTAAACAAGTATGTAAACTAAGATACCTTGGTCCAATGATATATATTACCTTCATGCCTTGTACTCATCAACAGTACTTACTACCTTATCCGAGCAAAAACACGGAACAAGAAGGAGTTTACAATTTACTTTTTAACCAATTCTTGAAGTAAAAGAGCTACCTCTGGGAAGCAAAAATGGTGAGTTTGGTATAATTTAGGGTTTGACTCACTTTAGTCATATCGAATGAACGTTTCAATTAGAAAAATTGTGATTGATTGACTGCATTAGCGTTTTGGGTCAAGGCAAGTCAACTAAGCAAATCTTAGTAGCACATAACTCGTACTATGTGCGCGATTTGTAAACTCGTTTTATTATCCTGTCCTGTGTTATTTATCTTATATGCTGTGCTTTAGTTTTGAACTTTGCCAGCGTCTGAGCTTCCTTTGTTATTTGTAGTGGCTGATATAGTGCAAGCTAGCAAATTTTAATCGCTTCGTCTTGAAAAGAAAACATTTAGACTTTATTTTTGGGATCTGCTGATAGGAGGTCTCAAAATTTTGTGGGCACTTCTAGAAGAGGAATAGAACTCTTCTGACTCTGTTTCAGAAGATGTGGCTTAAATTTATATAGACAACACATTAATCATCGTCGCACCCCTTGCCATGTTCAGATTTTTTTGCTTTCTTTTAGTGTAGTGGTAAAATTAATGGCAGTATATAAAAATTCTATTTGTCATTTAGTTTTACTGCAGGTGTTTTGATGACTGTTTATCAACAACTCTTCTGTCTTAGGGCAAGACCTAAAACTGCAGATGTAGTCTGCAAAAATATTTATGTTTATATCTGATCATAATTGCAAATGTTATTGTTTATTTTAGGGGCATAGTCAGACATGGACTAGAATTATAATAGTAAAATATAGCTTCCATTGTTTAGCGAAAAATGTCTTGAAGCGGTTTCTGAAACAGACTTGATTTTGTCAGCATTGACAATTTATAAATTTTAAGTGATTCGACTTTCTTTTTTGAATTCAGGGTGAACGCAAAGGACAGAACAAATATTATCCACCAGATTTTGACTATAAAGTTCACAAGTCTTTGGCAGGTTATCATGGCCAACATCCACTGCGAGAACGTGCTCGCAAGTTGGACCGAGGAATTCTCATCATCAGGTAAGCCAGTTGGTTCATTTCTTCATTCATTGATTCATTCAGAATATTTTTATATAATTACTCGATATACTTAATTAGTTATTAATTAAAAAATTATTCTACTTATCTGGACTTACGAGGTGTGTGAGGTAGCACAGCTGTGCAAATCTGAGACGTGGAGAATATGAAATGTTGCACTTATCATATTATGATGCATCATTGTTGTCTGTTGTGGAGCATGCAGGGTCTGTAAGTCAGCGACTGCGGGTTTGTGCTTGCTGAACAGACTCCATGTAACAACCTTGGGCAAGGTGTTCATACACACTTGCCTTGTACGTCAGATTAAGATTATACTGACCTTACATGTGTCATAAATTCAATAAATAATTAAATAAATAAAATTGTACTGTTGTTCAGGTTTGAGATGCCGTATAACATCTGGTGTGATGGATGTAACAACCACATCGGAATGGGCGTCCGCTACAACGCAGAAAAGTCTAAGGATGGAATGTACTACACTACCCCAATCTACAAATTTCGAATGAAATGTCACCTGTGTGATAATCATTTTGAAATTAAAACTGATCCTGCAGTGAGTCCTCCTGAAGTTCTTGTTTTTGCTAGAATTCTTGTGCATGTTTACAGAGTGAATTTTGCATTTTTCTAGTATATTTTGATTATTTAGGGAACACCCATTCCTGTTTATCAAGGGTGCCTGACGATCTAGCGGTTAACATGCTGGGCTATCAACCCAGAAGTCAAGAGTTCAGAATCCCTGCCAGGTCCAGTAGCAATTTGAGATGTATGTTCCAATTTGTGCCCTATAGCAAACACAGCTATAAAATGAGTGCACTGACCATACATTGTCAGTGGGAAGATCAGGTGGTGAGGGAAAGGACTGATCACCCATCCTAAGAATCGCTAACACCAGCCTGTGCTGTGGCTGCCTCTCAGGTTTAGCTTAAGGGCTGCTATGCTTTTCATTCTTATTTATCACATAACGTGTTGTTGTCCCTATACTTTAGTTAAATTGTGCTTATTCTTCACAGAATTTTAATTGACCCATCTTACTCTGGACATGCATATAGTTTGTCTGAATCATGATCATAAGAAACTAAGGAAAGATTTCAGCTTTTCTTAATATGCTGGCATTTAAATCTAGATTGTTCAACTGCCATATTTGTAATGCTGTAAAAGTCATTAATTATCAACATACTTGCACATGTTTATTTATTGTCAGATCAATCATGTGTTTGAATAGTATGTGTAATTTTTGGTAATATTATGTGTATTTATGATAAAATAAAGCTTACCGGTACTTACAGTGGAATGATGCATGTTTAGAATCACGACTACGTCATCATAAGCGGCGCAAGAAGAAAAGAACAGAGATGGGATCCACACGAAAACGAACAAATTGTTCCAGAAGGTAAGCCAGTCGCACTGAATTCTGAATTCGCACCTTTGATTTTTGTTAATATAACTTACGCATGGAATAAATAATTAATAGATTAATTAAAACACAAACAGATTCACAGCTGAGTGACACTGCAGATATGTCTGCAATGTACATGTGTGTCACATGTGCCCCTGAAATTCTTGAGCCTATAAAATAAATGTTAAGGAACCATGTTTGCCTTCCAGCTGAAAAATTGTTGCACAGCTGTCGTAGGAGATGACACATGACTTGGTTTCTTTCCCATTTCCATCTGTTGATGTATGTCCCGTTCCAGAAGGCTAGTGCTGCCTCAGAGATTCCTTCCTAGGAGGTTGCTGGGAATATGGTCATAGTTCTTGTTTCTACTATAACTTGATGTTTTAATACCCGAGGGAGGATTATTTTCTACTCTGGTAAAAATGAGGTAAGTAAATTAATAAATTTTTTGCTGCCTCTCTTTGATAATTTCTTGCCTAATTTACATTTTGGTGCTGTTTTGATAACTCTGCAACAAGTGAATCTACAGGTATTGTTTGTTTAGGTAAATGAATTAATGCATGAAAGAATAAAGAAATAAAAAATTTTTATAAAAATTTGAGATTATAATGTATTAGTAAGTTCTATGGTTTCTAATGCTTGTTGCAGATCGTGCAACGCAGAAGCAACTGGCGCTGAACGCCATGTACAAACTGGAACATGGAGAGGACGATCGAACAAAAGGCCAATCGAAACAGTCGACCATTTCTCAGATCCTTGAACGTCGTGAATCCCACAAGGACGACTTCACCCTAAATCAGCTTGCCAGGAAACAATTCAGGGTATGTGGCGTAACGTAGTCCGTGTGCTGTTGTTTCAAGTCTCATGCAACGACTGATTGGCCAAACACTGGCCTTGTAATGTAGAGTGTGTAAGTTTGGGTCTAGCTGAAGATGAAAGAAACTGAGCTTTCTTCAGTTATCGTGTGTGTATGTGATGTTTGATGTGGTTGCAGATTGGTCTGAGTGGTCGCCTTCAGATGCGGGGTGTGTGGGTTCAGAATTTCGGGAGGGCGGGGGCGGTGACTGTGAGGACCTTGATCAAGTCTTTCATGCACAGTTGCTCAACAACATCGATTGATGCTTTGTCATTAGATAGTGGCAGTTAATAATTGCAGAAATAATAATATTGATAATATTAATAAATTATTATGATTATATATACTTTGGTACAGAATAAAATAATGATGACCCTGATTTTAATTACAATAATAATAATAATAACAATAGTATTAATAATATAGCCATTTTAATGATAATAATTAATAATAACAATAGTAATAATAATACAGCCATTGTCAGATGCACTCTTAAACTGCAACTAGACAGGCTGATGCGTAAAACCCTGAGTTTCATTATGGTTTTTGATTGAATTTGATTAGATACCAGTGAGAGCTGACTGGCTTAAGATTTGATTTGATTATTTTATATTAGATTTGATTATCTTATAGGGTAGTTAAGATTTGGTTTAGATTTGATTGATTAGGTTAGACGTATTTTTTTGTTGGCAGGAAGCCAAGAAGACCCAGAAAGCTGAACAACTTAAAGATGATTCCTTCACCAAAAAATACGGACTTGACATAAAGTTACTGAAGGAACATCCAGATGATGTGCGACTTTCTAAGCTGTTAAAGTTTTCAACGACAGGAGGTACATTTTTCTTTCCACTATATTGAAAACAATAACTGATAGAATGCTACTAAATAAATAGAAACAGAGAAAGACTGGATTATCTGGACATCTGTGTAGTGAGTTCAGACCTAAAAATTGTAATGGCTTGGTAGTCTTTTGCTGTTTTGATCTTAATTTCCTTCCACCAGTGAAGGACATATTTGACGATAACAGTCTAGCTACCAAGCAACCTTACTTCTTTGTATGCTCTTGAGGCATGAGGTAAAACAACCTTGACCTGTGCATCCTAAGGTTATTTATCTCACTTAATGTACCCTCATTAACTCTTACTGTGCTGAAACCTCTGCCTCTGTGGGGCAGAGTTTGGTGTATCAAGTGAAATTGGATTGGATTTGATTTGATTTGTTGTTAAGCCAAGTCAACCATGTTTCATTGTGTGTGAATCCGCCAAGAAATCAGTTAACACCAGTTCCACGATTTGTAGAAGGATGCATGTAATTAATAAGCAGTTATCTTACTTTACCTTACCTTACCTTCGTAATCGTAATCGTAATCTCGAGATTTCTACAGCGCTCAGCAAAAGCTAAGTCGCGGGAACCAGCTTATTCACAGGCGTTCAGTCAAAACAAAATCGATAGGCAAAAGGGTCAAGATCCAGGAGTCAGGCACTCAGACAGTCGGACGGCTACGGTGGATGCTGTTTGAAATTGCCTGTTCATTATGGCTTTCACTGATTTGGAATTATGTTTTGATGTTTGCCAACAGAGGGTCAACTTCCTTCAAGCTCATCTCAACTAATTTTCAGTTCGAAAAATAGTGGCTCTTCAGGCGGCTCTTCGTCCTCGTCTTCTCTTACAAAAAAAGACATCTCCGTGAAACGACTTCAGCAGATCGCAACATCAGAAGTCAAAAGAAAAAGATCAGAGGCGTTTTTTGGTTCGCCAGCAGATGGCACCAGCAGTGCAGAAAAAGGATTGTTGAATCGAGTCATTGTCCATCGAAGGAGGAAGTCAGAATCAATCAGTGACTGTTCGACTTCACATGAAGCAGACAGCATTTCTCAGTGTGCAACGGAGGATGAAAGTAAATCAGAAAAAGCTGCACGACTTGATGTGACTGAAGATGTTGTAAGTGACTGCTCAAGCAAGGTCATGAACTCTGCGCTCAGTAGTCTTTGCAGTGACTACACAGACTGTGGAGATGATGATGATGATGATGATGATGATGATGATGATGATGATGATGATGATGATGATGATGATGATGACAATGAAGACAGCGAATTAAAATAAGTTACTGTCGTTATTTAAGAATTTTTCTTAAGTGTCCAACTATTTAAGTGCTTGCAGAACTGTCTAGAAAGAAAGTCAAGTACCAGCCTACATATGAAGGCATCACCTTTTACGTTTCTTTCAAGACAGGATAATAGATGAAAAATATAAGTAACAGAAGAGGTAATTCACTACCTCTTCATGTTTGTAACTGTCTTGCTGGGCATATTCTAAATTGCTCTAAGCAATTGACTTGCCTCTTTCGCTTGCTACTAAGCCTCAAACTTCACCACTGAGCTACCATGTTAAAGGGGCATCATCAAATTAGGGTTGTATTAAGTTATTTGATATTGTATAAATACCAGATGGTAGGTTGTAGAGAGGTGAGTCCGTTGGCTGATCACTGGGTTTCTGAGCTACTGGTTGATTGGTTGAGACTGAAATAAAACCGATGTACAGTTTCTCCTCTGAGACTTCTGTGTGTAGCTACAGTGAGGAATTGCTCAGTTGCCGTGTGCGGTTGATGCAACGGCGTTACGATTACTTGACCAGACTTGACCAACATTATGTTGCCTGCTACAGTATGGTTATTCGAGAGGTTCTTAGAAGTGGTTGTGTAAATGTTCACATACAAATGTACATACTTACTGAACTTGTTAACTTTCGTCAGTGCTTTCCTTCGTAGTTTGACATTTTGTTCCATTGGTTTCAGACATTGGCTTAGATTCATTTGGGCTTGTTGGAACTCATAGCTTGTTAAAGCACTCCAGAAGTAATGAACTTTCTTGTTTGCTATGGACAATTCTTAATTACCTTTATTTAACCTGATGTTCTACCTGAGACTGCTCTGATTGTTCTTGGCATTCCTCTCCTCTGCCTTGTCCATCATCATTCTCAAATTTTTCCTCCGTGGTGCTTCTATTTGTCCTGCTTCTTCTCTGACCCCTCCACCTATTTGTACTCTACCTCATCAGCAGTATACAACCCAGACTTGTGGTGCACCTGATCATAACACTGCATAACTTTACATACAATACAACACAGCTTCTATTTATAACGCGCCTTAATAAAACAATGTCTTACTCAAAGCTGATGCCATTACAACATAACAGTTAGTTATAGTACATACATTTACATAGCATTACGTGATAATTGCAGTCAATGCCTTTTCTTCCCCATCCCCTCTTCACATTCTTCACATTTTCTTGCATTGTCTGGTTGCTCTGTTGCCTGTCCCATCATTTGAACTGGCATTGCGGTGTAGAGGTCAAAGTGGTGGATTGTCAGCCTAAAAGTCGGCAGTTTGATTTGGGATCCATGTATTAGCCTACAATGATAAAAGTTGATGGGAAATAAAATGGCATAGGAGAGAATTATTATTATTATTTCTGCATTTACTAGGCGCCACTATCTAATGACTCACCATCGATCGATGGCGTCGAGCAATTGTGAGTGAAGGACTCACTCGAGGTCCCTACACAGTAACGTTTGGGAGGAGGGTCGAACCAGTACTCTCCGCGTTACAAGCCAAGCGCTCTATCCAATATGCTACCGTATCCCAGTGGAACGGTAGGCTATGAACCGCCATCGTATCCCGCTAGCCTGACAGTTCAAATCGGTTATTATGAGTTAGCTGGAGGCGCTTTTGTAAGTTGCCTAAATGGCGCTATATAAATGCCCAGATGCGCACGTGTAAATCCCGAGGCTGAGAAAACGAAGCCGGAAATGCGTCAGCCATGGCTGCCTCTCCGAGTTGGATGAGGGTTCATTTTCCACGACAATCGCGGTCACGTGGCAACGTAGAGACGTTGCCCTTAGCAGATGTTTCTGAGCTTATGACTGCGTGTGGCTGCACGTGGTTTTTCCATAATAATAATAATAATATAGTAGTAATAATAATAATAGTAATAATAGGACGATTTATAGAGCGCCGTAGTGCGGCCGAGGCCGAAAGAGGGCGCTATACATATACAGTTATTGGCTGACTGCAGCCACAGGTAAAAATTAACAAAACAAGATGACATTTGAACATAAGGCATAAGTTAACGTTGGTTTTGATATGGTTGGCTACTCCACGCCATTAAATTCTAGTAATTCCTTACTCCAAAACAAGTACTTTAAAAGATTCAGACGCCATCCGTAGCTTTGCCTTTCATTATGTGCAAGATGGCTTACCAGTCCGGCTAGTTACCACTTTGGTGGCATAAAGTTATCAGTCTAAGTAGTTAGGCATATGGCCTTTTACTGCTTGGGTCAGGTATCACTTGCGAGGCTGATGCTTTAGTTGCCAGTCTTACTCGTTACGTGTGTTTGCAAGTAGGCCTACAACTCGGCATTGGCTAACTGTCCCACGTTAGTCAGTTGCGACTGTGGCTTGTTACTCTGACCCGAGTCATCAGTTTGGTACAAGTTACCAGATTATTACTTTCAAGTGCTATTATTTAACATTTCTGTAACATGTGCCAATCTGCTGAGTTACCAGTTTCGGAACTATAGCCGATTTATGTGTGTATGATGACGTCAGATGTAAATTTAGCTGATCATTGATGACAGCGTGGTCTATATTTAGCTGACCATTGACGAAGTCTTAGTTCTCTGTCGCTGTTCTCTGACTGATGGTGAATGACCTCACCTTCCGGTCGGATAGACGACTTCCGGTTCGTCCTCGTTCGGCGGAAGTTGTCATCGGACACGAGAAAGTGTAGCTGCTTCGACGCCAGCGTCTGAATCGAAAGAGCTGACAGACGGCCAGCCGGAAGTGCGCCCCGGTCAGCACATAAATGTAGAAGTTGGAAGCGTAGTTGATTTCCGACAGCAGTTCAAGGACGAGACGGAGGTCCTCGAGGTGGTAGAAGATCCACGTGGCAACGGCTAGGTCCGTCAGGAGTGCCACGTGCATCGTCAGCGATACGACGAGGAGTGGCAGAATCGTGACGAGGTACGTGAACGCGATGACGAGCAGCATGCAGGTCGTTTTGCGCGGACGGCGCCTGAGCGTCGAGACTTCGGCTGAGGCACAGGACGCCGATCGCTGCAGGAGAGCGCCGCGGTGCCGGCGAAGGCGGCAGAGGATGGCGACGTTGAGCGCGAAGATGAGGACGGCTGGGAGGAGGAACTGGAGTAGGAGCTGGTAGAGGTATACGTGGAGGATGACGTAGACGCCGCGGTAGACGTCGGCGGCCTCGCAGCTGCCGGAGCTGATGCCAAAGATGATGAGGCGGAAGATCTGCGAGTAGGAGAGGGATGCAAAGAGGATGACGATGATTGTTACTGCGTTGCGCTGTCGGCAGAACAGATCCTTCTTCAGCGGAAATAGCACTGCGATGAACCTTAGACAGAAATATTGACCGCTATATAAATGCCTGAAAGAAAAGACTAAGAGACAAGAAGAATTCAGAAGAGCAGTCCTTTAAGCCAACATCAAAAATCAGAAATGGGTATGACTTCATTTTCTTAGCCTCGGGATACGAGGACAGGTAGGACCGTTGGCTGGTACTCTCAATAAATGCCTCTAAATACAGACGCACACAGACCGCTATATAAATGCTTTTAACCACATGCGCTCGTCGTCTACCGCTGTCGTTATTCCTCGTCGTCAATGCAACATGGACAATGAACTCTGAACTGTGAACTCTGAACTGTCCACTCTGAATGGAAATCCGATTGCTTTTGAACTGTCCACTCTGAATGGAAATCCGATGGTTCGGTTCTACGTGTGTGCGAGAGCCTACCAGCGGTGACTTTTCAAGTTACCTGCGCATGATTTCCTTACATACGAACTTTTTGTTCTTAAAGAAATTTAAAACCACTTACGCTAGCGGAAGCAGCTCTTTTGTGAGGTACCCTAGAGGCGCTGTATAAATCGTCTAGATATAAATACACAGAAATAAATACACAGAAATAAATGCACCTAACAATAGACGAGTACAGACCGCTATATAAATGCCTGCAAGAACAGACAGACAGACAGACAAAAGAACAGCAGTCCTATAAGCCAACCTCGAAGGTCAACAATGGGTATCAAGTGTTAGCGTCTTCGTTTTCTTAGCCTCGGTATATTGGGGGGTGGCCAATGCTCACAATCTTCGACAACGGCAGTTTGCACAGGAATGCTCGGTTTATCGCTGATTTTGCGACACAACACTAATTCAACTAGAGAGTGAGCACATCGTCTGCACACTGTTTATGGGAAGATAAGATCATATCTCTGTAATCACTGCTGTCAAACTAAAAACGGACAAGCCTATATATGAGTTGACCGCAATATAAATGCCTGTGACAGCCGACAAACAGTGACCTCTGTATGAATGGACACTGGAACTGATATAAAACCAGTGACCTCTTTGACTGAGAGAAACAGAAACATGGCGCTGGATTAAGACTTTCGGGCGACGCGCAGTGGGGTGTCAACTGGATGACCACAATTATGTGGCGCCCATTCAGACTTTCCGTCTTTCCTTCTCTCTCTCTCTGTCTCTCTCTGTCTCTTTATCTGTCTCTCTCTGTCTCTTTATCTGTCTCTCTCTCTGTCTGCCTCTATCTGTCTGTCTGTCTGTTTTTCTGTCTCTGTCTCTGTATCTGTCTCTCTCTCTCTCTGTCTCTGTCTCTGTCTCTCTCTCGCAGGCTCTCTCATTCGCTCTCTAGATTCGCTGGATGACGAAAGCCAATCAGTAAGTCAAGCATCCGCCTCGTTTGAAGTTTTTGATGTAAATATTGGCAGTTGGGCTTTTCATTATTTACTTTCGGTGGTTGTGGAAAACGCCGGGTCCTATTAATCACGTGTGTAACACCAAGGTTAGATCCCGGGATGCAAATCCGGCCATAACTAGAACATCGGTAAATGCGTAGGCCAAGGAGCCTCTGTGCGTTAGGATCCCCGGTTCGAATCCTGGTCGTGGCTTTTTTCAGAGATTTAAATCTCGGGCTACACGGGGACCTTAAATGGCATGGCCTCCATTCAAACCAGCAGCGGTGAAGAAGGATCTCACCCGATCAATTCGTTGCCAAATGAGCAGGGTCGAGGCCATACGGTTGTTATATAAAACCTATGCAATTTACTCCATTGGAGTTAGGTGTTCTCCCAACCAATTTCGGCAGGATTGCCTAAAGAAATTGCAAATTAAGAAACGACTTTGACAATAGCCTACAGTTAAAGCAACGAAACCAGGAAAGCAGGAAAACCAAAGTGAAATCAAATCTAATTTATCACATGATTATCATAATGCACGAGACATCAGTCGGTGATCAATCGGTGATCGCTTCAAGTAAAATCGCAATCAGTCACAATCCGTTGTAAAACGGTCGAAATCCGACAGGTCAAGGAAACCGGAAGAAGTTGAAACCGACAGCTCTTAAGTTTAGACATGAATGACATTGAAGAACTGACGCAAAACCTTTTTCAAAGACATTTCAGACAACCACGACTGTTGGAGGGATGGCGTTCTGTCAGTTTCTCTGCCATTTTGTCGTTTATTTCCACGCGTCTGTTCTATCGTTTAGTTGGCCCTACCGCCATTTGTTCAACGAACGGTTCCCATCCATCCAAGTCTTCCTTTGTGTTGATATACTTCAGACAGTCAGACGCTATTAGTCGATAACTTCGTTGGATTAATGACCGTCACTGTTCTTCAGCTGCCTGACAAGTTAAGTCGACAGAACCAGGCCATTCGCAATTAATAAAGCGCGGTAGGTTGTCTGTTCGGTAGCGCGCCGGCTTGTTCTCCAACGATTGAGGGTTCGAGGCTGTTGAGCAGATTCCGTGTGACGACTCTGAACAAGTTGTTTGGGTACACATATCTACCTATCACCTACGAATCCTCGCTCAGTTGATGGACATATAGCGTGTTTACAAATGCATTGCTTACTCACTTACTTGCTTGCTTACTTACTTATTTATCTCGCACTTCGTGTTCAGATTTGCTGATCTTGCACGCGTAATAAGTGCAACAAATAATAAAGGAATAAATAAATGAATAGGAGCCTTGGAAGTTACTTTAGACTTCTTGAGTAACAGAATTTAAATATTTAGACACTCCGAGCAACAGTTAGTGTGCATTTAATGGGTTGCCATGGTAATAACGGTCGTCCTCTCTTTGGGGTCATTGCTTTGTCCAGCTCGCTGACTAACGAGTGAATAATGGACTGCAATAGGTCATGGAAAGCTCCATGAATAGGGTCACAAGACAGATGACCACAGGGCAAGAGGCTCGAGTGGTTGTGCGCCCGGATAATATATTATGACCTTACTTGTGTTATTCAAATGGGAAATATTCGACGTACATGTAAATGGTACGCATGTGACTCGGTGCAGTTTAGGCCCCAGGAAATGAGTATTTGGCTCCATCTGCCAATCGTTCGACCCATAAATCATCCGCCTGCTGATCGGAGATTAGCTCTCGTGAGGCAGCGAGTGACCGTTCTCCTTGCAATGCGTCGTAAGCGGATGTGTTCCCGCTCAGTGACGGTCACAATAATTGAACGGCGATAGGCTATACAATTCCCCATACTCCGATTCGAATAAACTATTTTCTGCCACGTCTGTTACTATAATTTTAATATATTTGGGGATTTGGCGCTATATAAATGCTATGGAAATGCTTGAATGAGAAAGAGATACACTTGTTGATTTGCGACGCTTCGAAGTCCGTCATTGGCGCCTTAAAGAAGGAAGGGTGGAATGAAAGACAATACGTCATCTAAATATCAAGAGGAATGAAAAAAGAAGGGAAAATCAAATTTAAAGGAAAGAAGATTGGGAGGTATTATTTGAAAAAGCCAAAAAATAAAAATATAGGGAAAACAAAAAATTCTGAGGAAACATT
This sequence comes from Norana najaformis, assembly GCA_964023275.1. Taxonomy (NCBI): domain Eukaryota; kingdom Metazoa; phylum Annelida; class Clitellata; order Crassiclitellata; family Hormogastridae; genus Norana; species Norana najaformis. The sequence continues at coordinate 6,911,749 of OZ029921.1, forward strand.
TAAACATGTCGAGAACGAATTCAGGGAAAATATCGATTTAGGGAAATAAAGTGGATACGCGAAGTTAAAAGAAGTAGTCGTTATAAATTGTTATTTAATAATTAGCAAGAACAATAATAATAAATAATTTGAAAATGTCGCTCGATCAAAAGTCAAGAGAAATTTCGAAAGAAGAGGATTAATATTCGTATCCAGATGACGAAAAAGGTCGGAAAATAGAAACTGTAATGTCTCCAACTCTCCATCTGTCGCTGGGTTCTCTCAAAATTGAAATTTCATATGAATATTGGGATTTGGACAGAGACTGGTGGATAAACGATCAGGCAGGCAGGCAGGCAGGCAGGCAGGCAGGCAGGCAGGCAGGCAGGCAGGCAGGCAGGCAGGCAGGCAGGCAGGCAGGCAGGCAGGCAGGCAGGCAGGCAGGCAGGCAGGCAGGCAGACAAGACAAGACAAGACAAGACAAATGAATGAGTGAATGAATGAATAAACGAACGAAAGGGTGAATGAATGCCAGTTTAGACCTAAAGGAAAGACTGGAACTGGAACACGCCTATGGGCAGGAACTGGTCCAGTTCCAAGGTCAAGTCACAATTAGCTGGTGCATCCAACAAATCTAGACAGGATGAGACTATTTATATACGTACGATTTTATGTTTGCATGTATGTGTGTATATCTATCAAACACATACATACATACATATATGCATGCATACAAGCATACATACAAACATACATATATACGTACAAACATACACGGATGCATGCTTACACACATACAAACACATATATACTCACATATACACATATATACACACATACACGTATATACTCACATACACATACATACAAACATACATATATACGTACAAACATACATATATACGTACAAACATACATGGATGCATGCTTACACACATACAAACACATATACTCACATATACACATATATACACACATACACGTATATACTCACATACACACATACATACACACATACATACACACATACAGTTCAGTCTCGCACGTCTGCCAGCCGGTCGAGATGGAAAAGTATCTTCGCCATTAATTTCGTAAACGCTAAGTTCTAAAACATCCCTACCCAAATGCACAAGCGCGGCTGTCAAGTAGCAAGCCAAGGTTCAAGATGGATGCCAAGATAAACGAGGAAGTTCCGTCGCCCGTGAGTCACTAGTGCTTTTTCGCGGCATATTAGGCAAGCAATAGAAAGAGTCAGCGATCGAAGATCTTGGCAGACTCTGCAACCATTAATTCAGTCGATCAAGTGGAAAATTGTTGCATAGATGCCCCTCCTCCTTCTCTTCCACCTACTTTTAGTCCACCACATCGTCTTCTTCTTTCTCTTTCTCTCCTTTCCAGCTTCTTACTCCTCTTCCTTCTCATCTTCTTCCTCCTACTCTTCATCTTTTTGCTCAAATTCTTTCCAGCTTCTTCTACCTTCTCTTCTTCCTCCTCCTCCTCCTCCTCTTCCTTTCCATCTTCTCCCGTTTTCTTCCCCCTCATTCTCAGCATCCACTTTCCCCTGTCTTTCAATTTCCTATTTCTCCTATCTTTCATTTCCTCCTCTTCCTCCAACTCTCGTATGGTAATTTGATTTTCGTTCTTGATTAACGGCATTTGCGCAGTGTTCAATTTGACCTTTAAAGGGGAGGCATGAATCCGCGACGTGAGCGTTAAAAGGCCGGCGCTCAACCAGTAAGCCACCGTGTCGACTGAGTGAAGAAAGAGGGGGACGGAAGGAGAGTCAGTCAGTGGCGGCTGCTGGTGATTCCGAGGACCTAATGGACCCGGACGACTGAAATTCCGCCAATCGTTAATTGCAAACGTACACGTTTTTCTATAGCGACCATGTATGCATCGACCCTTCTTATTTGCACTGAATTTATTGGGTGGGATCCTTCGCCATCGGGTGGGATCCTTCGTTTAACCGCTGCCCGGTTGAATGGGTCCCATGCCGAATAAGGTCCCCGTGTACGAATCGTGCTAGCTCGAGATGAAAATGTCTGAAATAAGCCACGACCGGGAAGCGAGCCGGCATCCTCACACTCAGTGGCGCCTTGACGTACGCGTTAACCGACGTAGCTATTCAGGCTCGTTTCATCATTACGCCCTAGACTCGAGTAGATATATACATATATATACATATATACATATACATACATATATGCATATATATATACATGTGCGTATATAGTTATATATCGTCCAATTTAAACTTTCTGATGCTCGCTCCATGGACCCTCGTGCGCTCTGACTGACCTTTCAACGGACATGCACAGCACGAGCCAGCCGGACATGAGGTAGCAGACGTGTTCGGCGAAATTGGTCACCTTGCAGCCGACATCTCCGAGCAGATCGACGACCTTAGAGGTCCCGGCGTTGGCGAGGAAGGAGTCGAGGCGATGGAGGCACTTGCCGATCAGGACGAGGCTGTCAAAGACGGCCAGCGCCGACAGGTAGTGCGAGTAGGACTTGTGTCGGTAGAGACGGGACTTCATGATGACGAGGGAGATCGCGTTGCCTGGCAGACCGAACAGCA